>CM042156.1:42352604-42361015 GCA_023376005.1 Doryteuthis pealeii | reverse complement strand
TACCACCACCGCTTCCACAATATATATATATTAATATAAAATTTCACACCACTCGTAATAAATGGTTAAATACAACTTATACAGTTCTCAGTATCATTAAATACAATATCAAATTTTAAAAAAATCATATTTCAAACAGACTCTGTGTTAAGAGTTTCAGAAACAGAATTGGACCCTCTAATACTAGTTGAAAGCATTATACAAGGATCTGATCAAATTTTTTCATGAAAACTGTTATAAAAGTTGCGTGTTTTAAATAACCGGTTTCAAATAAGATTTCATCATGATTTGTAGGAAACTTGTCGCTTGTCATCAGAACATGTTTGCATTTAAAACTTCTGAACACCAACAAATCTGCCCTGAGTGACTTGAGAGACAGCTATTGCAATGCAGGGCTCGACATGATGCTGTCCCCGTCGTCCCGGGGGACGATAAAAATTAGATCAATACATTATCCGAGACAGTTTGCCGGGCACTGTTTAAAAATTTTTCCTAAAAAATTAGTAACATTCCAATAATGTCCGTCCAGTGATTGCCTGAATGCTGACCTCAAAAATAAGGCTACGTCACCGCAGGTCTATTCCAAAAACCATGTAATGGTGGGTGAGTTAATAAGAACTGAATTATGTACTAATAACCCTTCTCAGAGTAACTAAAAAAGTATTTTTTTAGCTCAAACACACTAGGAAATGGATTTTTTATTCAAATATCCAGAATTATCAACTGCTTCAGCTTTTCTTAATGTTTTATTACATGTTGTTATGTTACTGATGACTGACAAGTATAGATGATGCTAATTAATTAAACAAATATTTTGATTTCGGATGGTCCAAACCCCATTTGGGACAGTCCAAACCCCCATTTGGGATGGTTGATAATTTTTGTTCGGGGACGGTCATGAAAAATGTTAGTGTCGGGGACTGTTGCAATGACTAACCTAATTCTCCTTATATTACGTTAGGTTTTATATTCTGTAAGTAATTTTCTTCTTGAATTGAAAAAATTAATTAAAATTTTCTTAATTTTTACATAGTGTATAAAGGTGTATCAATTTGATCTTCGTATAAGTAGACCCTTTGTTCATGGTTGCTGATTCATTTGATTGTGTGTGTGTGTGTGTGTGTGCGTGTTTTAAGAAATGGTTGCTTCTAGTTCTTCATTATGTTTGAATTTCAACTTTACAAAATTTACTACTTATATAGGCCACTTCTAATTTTTACTTAAAAATTAGGTCTTTAAATTCTTACCTGTAGATAAGGTAATTGCATTGCATGGTCTGTATTCTTTTCATTGAACTTATTTTTTATAGATTGTGGATCTGCTAATAAATGTATCTTGCTCTTTTGAGTCTATTATACTAGTTGGTACCTTTCTTCTCCCCGCCCAACCATATCACTGGTTTACTGGTGTGTAGATCACACTCAAATGACAGAGGGTAAATTTATGCTCAAAACTAAACCAAAATAATTTTGTGAATTTTTATTTGTTTATTCTTATGTGCTAATTGGTACAGTTTATCTTAAAATTTTACAAATATTAATTTTTTATTTATTTTCAAAATCCTACAAATTACAATCTGGAATTTGTATTATTTTGATTATTCAGACTATTATCCCATCTTTATTGTAATATACACAATGTTTCAGTCCATGTGCCCTCCAGCCTTCATCAAGTGTTTCTTGTTGAATTTAGGAACCTTCTTGTCAAACTCTGGAGCCGTCATGGTACTTTCGAACCGAACCCTTTATTCAATCCACGAGGGTAGACTGTCTCACTCTGTTAACCATAAACTGGGTTACAAGTGTTAAGCATGTTAATTATTAAAAATATTAATCTATGTTACTGTCGCCCTTGCCCAGATTGAACCTGCCAGCACAGAAATAACTGTCACTTAGAACTGTATTAACTTAGTGCCTATATCAGTTGTGCCATGGTCCAATTGCAAAAATTCAGAGAAATACCAATCTGGAAATTTACAAATTTTGTAGTCTTCCCTATCATATATATTTCTCAAATTAAAAAAAATCGTCTTTGTTTCACTGCTTTTTGAGTTTTTTCCCTGATTACAAAAAAAAAGACCTTAAGTGTATTATATTGATTTCCTTTATTAGTTTATCTGGTTTATTCCCCACCCTGACTACTGTTACTCCCTCATAGAGATAATTAAAAAAAAACAAACAAAGCTCCAGATTTTTTTTTTATCGATTGTAACATTTTAAAGAGAATTTTAATCTTATTTATACAAATTAAAATGAAAAATCTGTGCATCAGTCTCATTTACTGTAATTCAAAAGAACATTCTAAAATCTCATTTTCAGCCTTCGTCTAGCTTTCTCTACAATCTTCTAATTTGATTTGTTTGTACGTAAATTATTGATGCACTTAAACAAAATTGCTTTTCATTTATCATTTGTGATCTTACATTGTTGCTATGCAAAACACAAATATCTAACATTTTCATGTTTCTTATTCTAAATTCTGGTGTAGCTGTTCAAACAGGTAAGATAATAGAAAAAAAAAAAAAAAGAAGTAAATGTCTGCGAAAACTAACCTGTGCTATTTGTGTTCCCATCAATATATAAAGTGATGTGCCGAAGTCCTGATGAGCTGCTTTAGTATCGGCATTAGCAAGTGATTGTTCATTCTGTCTTTATATATCTATTTATTTATTTTTTTAATCTTTTTAAAAAAAAATTATTTATCTATTTACCTTTTTATCTAAAAAGAAAAAATATATAAATAAAAAAAAAAACCCAAAACAAAACCCTAAAAACTGTCTGACCCTTTCGTTTGATCAATAAGTCTACCCACATTAAAGCTGCTAGGTCAATCGATGATTTCGATACCCTGTTTATGAGTAGATAAAATGCTTAACTATCCCTATTCTACTAATACAACTTACTGTGGGTGAGGCAACTTGTGCTTTATAACCTTTCAAAAGTAATAAATTCTCTTGTTAAATATTGTATACAGGTTATTTTGTATTTGTCATGCTGCCAAAATCTCTCAATCAATGGCAAAACAAACTTTTTTTAACTATACACTTTTTATTACATATAAAGCTAAGATTAATTCAAAGTACGAGGGTAAGTCAAAAGTAATACTATTTTTGATTAGGACAGGTATATTACCTACACAGGAACATGTATCATACATCAAAAATGAAGCTGGTCCTCTGTGGATCACATCTCTACTTCTCCTTATAGTTCACCATTTCTCTCATTTAGAAATGTTTTACCTTCGAATGAGAGCATTTATCCTGCCCCGTAAAATTCTGTTGACTATTCTTTGAGCCACTCTTCACTACAGATTCACTTCCTTCATCACTGGAATAACGTTTGCCTCGCAGACCCTCTTTCATGGGGCCAAAGAGAGGCAAACATTATTTCAAGATGGGCCTACCCTGAAAATTATAGATCGTTCCCATTTTTGTAAGATGACAACTCAGAAAAATCAGCCAGGGATGAAATACTTATTTCCCCACTGTACATGTATTTATTACTGTACGCTATTCATCTTCCTGACATTAATACATTATTCTATGTACTATACATGACCTTTGAAGAGTTGCGGTGCACCTGAGCACTGTACACATAAATTTTTATTATCATGATATACTTTATGCATAGACACACCAGAGTAGATCGACCAGCAAAATCTTTCATTCATCAGCTCTTTGCGCATACTGGAATGATGTGCAGAGGATTTTTTCAGTGATAACTGATAGTGGTGAGAGTCATGGGAAAATCTGCTGTCAGCACGACTTGATGATTATATATAATTTGCCAGTGAATTATAATTGGAGTTTTCATTTGTGCTGAACATTTTTTTAATAGTGTAACTATGAAATGTTTACTAGAATCCACTAAGTCAAGGGGTGGCCTAATGTCTGTTTGTCAGCTAGACAGAGAGGGAGTCTATCCCTTTTTCACTAACACTAGATCAAGGAGATTGTTTTTTTTTTTTGCATCTGAGGTGGAGCGCCACAACCTATCATCAGCTTCTCACTTTTACTGCACAGATCCCTATGCTACACATACGCTGAGTTGGCGAGGCCCAGTATCGAACCAGGAACCTTGCGATTCCTAGGCAAGTGCTCTACCGACTGAGCTAAACCAGCCTATTAGACTCCACTACTCCTTCCTAAATATAAACATTCAATACCACTGGCTTCTGTTACACTGGGGACCCTATATATAATGTTCTCTCTTTCTTTCTCTATTCTCTCTCCTCTCTCTCTTTCTCCTCTCCTCCTCCTCGCTCTCCCTCCCTCCCCCTCCTCTCCCCTCTCCTCTCTCCCTCCTCTCCTTCTCTCTCCTCCCTCCCCCTCCTCTCTCTCCCTCCTCTCCCCTCCTCTCCTCCCTCTCTCCCCTCCTCCTCTCCCTCCTCTCTCCCTCCCTTCCCTCCTCTCTCGCCTCCTCTCTTCCTTCTCTCCCTCCTCTCTCTCTCCTCTCTCCCTCCTCTCTCTCCCTCTCTCCCTCCTCTCTCCTCTCTCATCCCTCCTCTCTCCCTCCTCTCTCCCCTTCTCTCTCTCCTCTCTCTCTCCTCTCTCTCCTTCTCTCTCTCCCTCTCTCCCTCGTCTGTTCTCCCTCTCTCTCTCTGTCTTCTGTCTCTCCTCTCCTCTCCTCTCCTGTCTCTGTCTCTTCCCTATCTCTCTCGTCCTGTCTCTCCTCTCCTCTCCTCTCTCTCTCTGATCTCTGTCTGTCTCTCTCTCTCTCTCTCTTCTGTCTCTCCTCTCTCTCTCTCTCTCTCTCTCTGTCTCCTCTCTCTCTCTCTCTCTCTTCTGTCTGTCTCTCCTCTCTCTCTCTCTCTCTCTCTGTCTGTTCTCTCCCTCTCTTCCTCTCTCTCTCTCTGTCTCTCTCTCCTCTCTTTCCTCTCTCTCTCTCTCTCTCCTCTCCTGTCTGTCTCTCTCTCTCTCTCTCTGTCTCCTGTCTGTCTCTCCTCTCTCTGTCTCTGTCTGTCTCTGTCCTCTCCTCTCTCTCTGTCTCTCTCTGTCTCTGTCTCTGTCTCCTCTGTCTCTCTCTCACAGAATAACTGAGAATAAATTAGACTTCTTGTTTAATTAATTAAACTTCCATCTTCAGTGTTTTACTTGGTTTAAATATCACTTTGATCTTTACACAGTGTAAATATTTTGACTATTGCTTATAGTTTATGTCTTTTAGCATATTAACTACATGCTAACTTTTAGAGTAGGGGAAAATTATCTTAGAATAATTAAACAAGATTACCCCTTGAACAAATTTTCATCCATTTGTTGTTGATACATTTTTTTACTAAAAAAGATATAGTTAATGTACAGGGTGGTCCAAAAGTTGCACCCTTACATATTTAAAAAAAGTTAAATTATATAACAACCCAAAATTATCAAATTTAATTTTAAAGATTTTTTTTAAAAAGAATTTTTTTTTTTCTAAAGTAAAATAGCATATCTATTAATAATGAGATTTCGTTTCCGGTTTTTGTTCTGTAACAAAAATTACGTCACTCTTACGTCACATTACCCAAAATCCTCATAACATAGAATAAATACACTCAAAATTTGAACATGCAACATTAGACAGTCCTCATTGTTTTTTTAAAACAAGTTTTAATAAATACATGACTGATATTATGTCTATATATAGTTTGTTATTTTAATAATATTTAAAGTTTACATTTCAAATTGTTTTATTTTTAATCCTTTAATGAATTTGATGGATTTTACTTACTTAGGGTACAAACTCGCTGACAATGAATTTTTTACTCCCACCGCTCAGGCAATATGTTTCAAAAATCTATTTTACATCGCCCGGAGGGTTTTTTTTTATTTGTACTAGTTAAAATAATGAAAGTTAAAACAATATGTTGGGGTGACAAGACTTTCAGACCATTCTGTACTTAAAAACCTTATTTGTATGATTAGCTTCCTGGATGTTTACGTAGTTCAGATGATCTAGACAAAAAATACTTTTCAAAGGATGTCATTTCTTTATTCATTTCTATTTAAAAGCATTAAAAAAAAAACAAACCTTATTTTAAACTTTCATTTTCCTGGAATTGATAAAAAGAACCAGCAGGATCGTAGAATTTCCATGAAATGAAAAAAAAAAAAAAAAAAAAAAAAAAAAATCAAAGGAGCTATTCTAACCCAGAAACGATAATTTGCAATTTCCTTACATTAAGTCCTACTATTCTCTTTGCAATAAATAATACAAAAAATAAATTTTTTAGTAAACATAAATTGGTCTTTCAGTTTAAAAATAAACAATAAAGTTTTGACGTGCTGTAAAAACCAACTATTAAGTTGGTCAGCATGTTAGACTAAATGTTGCACATGTGATATAAGATAATCAGCAATATTATACTTAAAAGCGCTGGTGTAATGGTTAAAGTCATGGGAAATGGACTTGTCGCCCGAGTTCAAATCCTGGACGTGGTAATTGCAGTCACTTAGCGCTAATTACCTTGGGAAAGGTATGAATCCTACTCTCCCTTCAGCTATGGATAAATAGCAGGGTAGACTGGGCTCTTTAACCATGGCTAGGTAACCAAGTCTAGGAGAGGAAAACTCTGAATTCAAACCTGTTGAACTCCGCTTAAGAAAGTGCCTTGTGTCGTACCTGCTCGGCGGAGGAGTGGTAAATATATATATTATATATACTTAAAGCGCATTTAAGGTGAACTGTTAAATAAAGCTCTTTTGAGCCAGAGTCCATCTAAGTATATAAATCTTACACTATATTTGTAATCTGTCTGGGGATGCAGTTGAAAACTTAGTATGAGAAAAATAATAAATAGCTAAGAAGAATACATGATAAATTTGCAAATTAATGAATTTTTCATATTGAACATCTGTTCATAGGACCACTTGTATTAATGAGAACAGTTGATATTACATCTCACCCCTTTCAAGAAGATTTTTTATGGTAAATGGGAGTTACATACACAAATTTCTGTAACATTTTCACTTAAGAAAACATTGAGTGATAGGTATTGCTATCCCATGATGGAGCAATATGAGATTTAAGAAGTGTATACTTAAATTCAACCAGATACTATGTAACCCAGGCGGGCCGTGTACATACAAGTAGTGAAAATGGAAAAGGAATTGAATCCGACAATATGGGAAAAATGAGAAAGAAAAGAAATGTAGATGGATAAAATAAATTTAATCGATATCACATTAATCGATATCACTTACACATGTGTTTCGGTCAGTTATGTGTGTGAAAAATATTTTGCACACAAGAAGATTCGACCTTCATCAGAGTGAACATTTATTTGAATGAAAAAATTCGTTGGGGGGAAAAAAAAAAAATCAGATTTTTGGAAATATTCGAAAATCGATTTTTAAAAATTTGGAACGCTGAAATAGAATGTTGAGATAGACCGTTTTGATTTGGATATTTGGTTTTTCTAGGGGTTTATGGTAGAAAAAAACAAATATCCAATCATAACGTTATCTCTACATTCTATCAGCGTTCAAATTTTTTAAAAATTCGATTTCCGAAATTTCCAAAAATCTTTTTTTTCCCAATAAATTTTTCATTCAAAAACAATGTTCACTCTGATGAAGGTCGAATCTTCTATGGTGCGAAATTATTTTCACACACATAAACTGACCGAAACAATGGTAAGTGATATCGATTAAATTCTTTTTATCCATCTACCATTTCTTTTCTTTACTCATTTTCCTCATTACAAGTAGTATTCTTTTTATAATGAGATTGTGTTGCTTTTCCGTTCTGTAACTGAACTTATTATACTACTCAAGTCACAATTCCCATAGTTATTTATCATAACATCTTCAATGATTTTATTCTTATTTAAACCTCAAATTATTAATAAAAATTGTTTTACATTATTAATTACTGTTGACCATATCTACATATTAAAAACATGGCAATTATTTATTATACAACAAAATGGCGTTTATAGTGTGAATGGGAGGCTAATTGCATATTGATCTTAAAAATTGATTTTAATAAATGATATGCTTACTATTATTGATTTAATTTGTTTGGTTTTTCTTATTGAATATGAGCTTAAAGTATTTCTCTTGTTCAATGGATTCTTTTAAGATTTATATCTGAGATTTTTGCTCATATTCCAATAAGATAAAACCAAACAATTAGAAATCAATAATAGTAAGCATATATTTATAAAATCAAATTTTTAAGATCAATATGCAAATTAGCCTTCCCATTCACACTATAAACTGCCTTTTTTGTATATATAAATACAATTGCATGTTTTTAATATGTAGATATGGTCAACGTATTAATAATGTAAAACAATTTTATTAATAATTGAGGTTTAAATAAGAATAAAATCATTGAGAAATGTTATATAAATAACTAAGGGAATTGTGATTGAGTTAGTAATATAGTTTCAGTTACAGACGGAAAAGCACACAATCTCCATTATAA
>CM042156.1:42305104-42347604 GCA_023376005.1 Doryteuthis pealeii | reverse complement strand
CAGACAGTTTTTAGGGTTTTTTGTTTTGGTTTTTTTTTTTTATTTATATATTTTTCTTTTTAGATAAAAAGGTAAATAGATAAATAATTTTTTTTTAAAAAGATTAAAAAAATAAATAAATAGATATATAAAAAGACAGAATGACAATCACTTGCTAATGCCGATACTAAAGCAGCTCATCAGGACTTCGGCACAATCACTTTATATTATTGATGGGAACACAAATAGCACAGGTAGCTTTTCGCAGACATTTAGCTTCTTTTTTTTTTTTTTTTTCTATTATCTTACCTGTTTTGAACAGCTACAACCAGAATTTAGAATAGAAACATGAAAATGTTAGATATTTGTGTTTTGCATAGCAACAATGTAAGATCACAAATGATAAAATGAAAAGCAATTTTGTTTAAGTGCATCAATAATTTACGTACAAACAAATCAAATTAGAAGATTGTAGAGAAAAGCTAGACGAAGGCTGAAAATGAGATTTTAGAATGTTCTTTTGAATTACAGTAATGAGACTGATGCACAGATTTTTCATTTTAATTGTATAAATAAGATTAAAATTCTCTTTAAAATGTTACAATCGATAAAAAAAAAAATCTGGAGCTTTGTTTGTTTTTTTTTAATTATCTCTATGAGGGAGTAACAGTAGTCAGGGTGGGGAATAAACCAGATAACTAATAAAGGAAATCAATATTAATACACTTAAGGTCTTTTTTTTTGTAATCAGGGAAAAAAACTCAAAAAGCAGTGAAACAAAGACGATTTTTTTTTAATTTGAGAAATATAATGATAGGGAAGACTACAAAATTTGTAAAATTCCAGATTGTATTTCTCTGAATTTTTGTCCAATTGGACACATGGCACAACTGATATAGGCACTAAGTTAATACAGTTCTAAGTGACAGTTATTTCTGTGCTGCAGGTTCAATCCTGGCCAAGGGCGACAGTAACATAGAATAATTAACATAGCTTAACACTTGTACCCAGTTATGGTTAACAGAGTGAGAACAGTCTACCCTCGTGGATTGAATAAAGGGTTCGGTTCGAAGTACCATGACGGCTCCAGAGTTTGACAAGAAGGTTCCTAAATTCAACAAGAAACACTTGATGAAGGCTGGAGGGCACATGGACTGAAACATTGTGTATATTACAATAAAGATGAGGATAATAGTCTGAATAATCAAAATAATACAAATTCCAGATTGTAATTTGTAGGATTTTGAAAATAAATAAAAAAATTAATATTTGTAAAATTTTAAGATAAACTGTACCAATTAGCACATAAGAATAAACAAATAAAAATTCACAAAATTATTTTGGTTTAGCTTTTTGAGCATAAATTTACCCTCTGTCATTTGAGTGTGATCTACACACCAGTAAACCAGTGATATGGTATGGGCGGGGGAGAAAGAAAGGTACCACTAGTATAATAGACTCAAAAGAGCAAGATACATTTATTAGCAGATCCACAATCTATAAAAAATAAGTTCAATGAAAAGAATACAGACCATGAATGCAATGCAATTTACCTTATCTACAGGTAGAATTTAAAGACCTAATTTTTAAGTAAAAATTAGAAGTGGACCTATATAAGTAGTAATTTTGTAAAGTTGAAATTCAAACATAATAGAAAGAACTAGAAGCAACCATTTCTTAAAACACACACACACACACACACACACAAATCAATGAATCAGCAACCATGAACAAAGGGTCTACTTATACAGAAGATCAAATTGTACACCTTTATACACTATGTAAAAATTAAGAAAATTTTAATTAATTTTTCAATTCAAGAAGAAAAATTACTTACAGAATATAAAACCTAAAGTAATATAAGGAGAATTAGGTTAGTCATTGCAACAGTCCCCGACACTAACATTTTTCATGACCGTCCCGAACAAAAATTATCAACCATCCCAAATGGGGTTTGGACTGTCCCAAATGGGGTTTGGACCATCCCGAAATCAAAATATTTGTTTAATTAATTAGCATCATCTATACTTGTCAGTCATCAGTAACATAACAACATGTAATAAAACATTAAGAAAAGCTGAAGCAGTGATAATTCTGGATATTTGAATAAAAAATCCATTTCCTAGTGTGTTTTGAGCTAAAAAAATACTTTTTTTAGTTACTCTGAGAAGGGTTATTAGTACATAATTCAGTTCTTTTAAACTCACTCCACCATTACATGGTTTTGAGAATAGACCTGCGGTGACGTAGCCTTATTTTGAGGTCAGCATTCAGGCAATCACTGGACGGACATTATTGGAATGTAGTACTAATTTTTAGGAAAAATTTTTACAGTGCCCGGCAAACTGTCTCGGATAATGTATTGATCTAATTTTTATCGTCCCCGGGACGACGGGACAGCATCAATGTCGAGCCCTGCATTGCAATAGCTGTCTCTCAAGTCACTCAGGGCAAGATTTGTTGGTGTTCAGAAGTTTTAAATGCAAACATGTTTCTGATGACAAGCGACAAGTTTCCCTACAAATCATGAATGAAATCTTATTTGAAACCGGTTATTTAAAACAAGCACTTTTATAACAGTTTCATGAAAAAATTTGATCAGATCCTTGTATAAATGCTTTCAACTAGTATTAGAGGGTCAAATTCTGTTTCATGAAACTCGTTACACAAGAGCTTGTTTGAAATATGATTTTTTAAAATTTGATATTGTATTTAAGATACTGAGAACTGTATAAGTTGTATTTAACCATTTATTACGAGTGTGTGTGAAATTTTATATTATATATATATATTGTAGGAAGCGCGTGGTGTAATGGTTGAAGTCATGGGAAATGGACTCATCACTCCGAGTTCAAATCCTGGACGTGGTAATTGCATTTCATTTAGCGCTAATACCCTTGGGAAAGGTATGAATCCTATTCTCCCACCAACTATGGGTAAATAATAGGGCAGACTGGGCTCTTTAACCTTGGTTAGGCAACCGGTCTAGGAGAATGAAAACTCTGAATTCAAACCTGCTGAACTCCGCTTAAGAAATTGACCTTGTGTCGCATCCTGCTCGTGCGGAGGGGTTGGTATGTATATATATATATATATATATATATATATATATATAATATATATAATATATATATATTTGGATAGAGTCAAAAAGAGTCAAAATATAATTTGAAGTCAGCAACTTTGCTCAGAGGCACCAAGAGAAGAGGTAGATAGATTCATTAATTGAAGAAAAATAAAAACTTTTCAAACTTGTAAAAGTAAGATTCAATCACATCACACCATAGAATTATAGAGAAAAGATTCAATTTATTTCAGAGTAAATAAGAATAATGTAGTTAATTTCAACAATTGCATGATAGATGAGGTTCATCTTAATGTCCACCCACTCACAATGGCAAAGTGCCCTGAAGTAAATAACTATCCCACCCAACCAAAAAATCACACCTCACCCTCCCCTGCAATACTACATTACTACTGTATACTAGCAAATAACTTGTATTTATCCTATGTTTAAATACCTCTTCTGTAACTTTTAGTATTTACTGAGCTTAGCTTAGTTGTGACACAACCCCAGAATCATAAGGCACCCAACAAAAACTAAACTCACCAATGATGGTATGCTAACCTAGCATGATAAACATTAACACCACTCAAGATGTCCTTTTGCAACTATAGAATTATAGAAACAAATAATGAAATTTATTGTGTACAGTGCTCAGGTGCACCACAACTCATCAAAGTCTCATGTCAAGTACACAGAATAATGTATTAGTGTCAGGAGCATGAACAGTTTACAGTAGTAATATGCACATGTGTGCATCTGTATGTGGAGAGTGGCATCAGGTATAGTGTCGGCAGACTACAGGTAGCATGGAGGCTTTGAAAGACTCAGTGCTTCGGCAGCCTACAACAGACGTGGGCAGTTTATTCCACGTCTCCGCAACAAGTTTAAACTTATTTAAGAATGAATAAGAATATTGTTAATTTCAATGATTGAATGATGGATGAGGTCCATCTTAGTAATGTCCACCCACTCCGTAGCAAAGTGCTCTGTAGTAAACTATCCTGCCCCAATTTGAAAAGCAATATTCAAATGATACTAATCAGATTTAAGTTTTTATATCATGGGTAACTGATAGTGAACTTGTCTATGCTACCATTATTACAGAATATTGAGTTCAATCTTCATTAGGTGCCTGTACTTTCAGCCAAACCTAAGTGGAACTTAGATTTTAAAGTACCTTACACAACCAAACTATTACTAATTAGGTACATACTCACTGAGTACTCCCTAATTATGGCTTTGTATGGTTTAGCTCAGTCAGTAGAGTAATTGACTAGGAATCACAAGGTTCTGGGTTCGATACCGGACCTTGCCAACTCAGCATATGAGTAGCACAGGGATCTATATGTTAAAGTTAGCAGCTGGTGGTAGGGGTGGCGCTCCGGCTCAGATGCCAAAACAATTTCTTTGGTCTAGCGCTAATGAAAAGAGGATAGACTCCCTCACTGTTCGGCTAATACAGACTTAGGCCACCATGATGACTTTTTTTTAAATAAAAACTAAGCTAAACTGACTAAATCATAAGATCTGAAAAAGTTCATAAAAATTAAAGTTTAGAAATTTTTTTTTTTTTTTTTTTTTTGCAATGGACTTTTTCTAATTTTATTTGGCAACAACTTTAAAAGTAGTGAGTGGACAATAGCAATTCAAACTCGTTTGAAGCAATTCTTTGTTGGTAAAGATAAAACAGCCTTTTTGGCAATTTACTGCTGAACAGACAAAACGACAGGAAATAGAAAATAGAAGAAAAAGAAAAAAAAAGAAAAAAAAAAAAAAAAATCAAACAGAATCACAGTAAGTGTTCAATAATGTAAACAGATTTTCATTGAAGAAAAGAATTTATTAAAATATATAATTAAACAACTATAAAATATCCAAACACTACACAATTTTATTACCATTTCATAGCAAAGAAGAATTTTATTGTGTACTAAGTGACCTGTTCTAACGGCAAACCATGAGGATATTGATGCATCTATTTAATAAGAAGTGAAGGATTCTAATTAATGTTTTATACTTATTACTATTATACAGATAATTCGAGATATTTAAGAAAAAAAAGAAAAAGAAAAAAAAATAGATAACATTTAGAAACAAAATTATTCAGTTACAAATTAAACTAGAAACTGTTTTTCCTAAAAATTGAAAATTTATTGCTCAGATGAGGCATTCTTTTCAGTGTTATGTATGGTTGGTTATGAAATGTATGGTTGGTTATGAAATGTATGGTTGGTTATGAAATGTATGGTTGGTTATGAAATTTAGTATGTTATGAAATTTAGTATGTTATGAAATTTAGTATGTTATGTTATATATGGTTGGTTGGTTGATGGATTTTGATGTCATATCAACCCGTTTAGGTTTACTCTATGCTAGAGGTTAAGGAATAATATACATTATATGCCTATATTTACACTTTTGTAGTTAATGGTTTTAACTATATGTTCACATTGTCAGGGATCATGTTGAGGAGTTACTTACGTATGGTATTTATAAGGTTTACATTTTATTTTTTTTTGTATACTTTTATTTCTCTCAAAAAGGACAGAATGTCATCTATGACATTTTCAAATAGATATTTCACATCATTTGCATTAAAAAATTGTTTTCTTGTGAGAGTGAAAAGTCCACTCTTTGAGGAAGCATTAGTTTATAAAAGCCATATCATAAACACATGTGTATTTATTTCTCATACTGTCGTGTAGAAGTCATTATAAGAGGAATATAAACCTACTTCTAAACAAAACGAAAAATCTAAGAAAGTCCGGTTGGTGTAGGGGTTAAGATGCTCGCCTGTCAGCTTGACAGTCGGGTTTCGGATCACGCACAAGGCAGTCTTCCTATCTATAGCTCTGCTAATGAGGCCTAATAGGCTGAAATGTACATACAGAGATTGATTTTTCTCGATTTGTTTAGCCTTACATTTAAATAAGTATACCCACCTAATTAATTAATTATTAATTAATTAACTTTCAAAATTAGGTACAACTTTAATTAAGCACATATTCTCCCAAAAATTGTCGGCTAAAAAAAAAAGCCATATCATAAACACATCGCTGTGTATTTACTTCTCATATATATATATATATATATATATATATATATATATGTTCAAGTATTATGTATTAAAATGTTTCAACATAAGCCACAATACAAATATACTTTGGAGAATTAAGAAATTATCATACATAGGTCTTTGTATAAGAAAATTGAAGATTTTGCAAAGCATTTTAAATGATTATATTAAGTGAAAATATGAAAATGTCGACAATAAAAATCAAAACAAATTTTGGCAACAACAATAGAAAAACAAATTACATTTCTCTTTCAATGAATTTGAAAACTGGCCATCATTTTAGATATGAAAAATATCTAAGCCATTTAATTTCCAAGGTTTGTAAGTTGTAAGTGTTCAATCTATATTCAACCAATATATGAAATGGCACACACACATTTGCATATATCTAAGACATTTAATTTCCAAGACTTGTAAGTGTTCAATCTATATACAACCAATATATATTTTTTTAAATGGCACACACACACACATTTGCATATATCCTTACAAGTTTTTGCCAATATCATTTCAATTGACAAGACTAGAAATATCAAGATTTGACCAATCTTAATAAAATTATTACATGAGCTTGGCTACATCTGTAACAATAAAACTTAAGTTTATTGGACTTTTATGGCAAATTATAAACAAATAGAAAAGGTGTTCATGATTTTGTAAAAATAAAAATGATAGCAACAGGTCAAAACTTTTCTGTGAAATCAGTTTAGACAAGAACTGTTTGGTTTGATTGTTTTGTTTTACAGCATATCAAATTAAATTTTTTTAGATCATTACAATCTATTTGGCATTGAAAAAAATGTTGTCCTTAGAGCATAAGCAGGTGGGTGCATACACTCACTACAGGGGGTTTGAAAGTCTTGTTGCCATAGGATCTGTGGATATACCAAGTGTGATAATTTAATTATTACAATGTTTGATATGTTTAATTAAATGCTATTGCATAATAGTTCAATATGTAAAAAGTATAATAATTTTGATTAATTTCCAAGACTTGTAAGTGTTCAATCTATATACAACCAATATATATTTTTTTAAATGGCACACACACACACACACACATTTGCATATATCCTTACAAGTTTTTTCCAATATCATTTCAATTGACAAAACTAGAAATATCAAGATTTGACCAGTCTTAATAAAGTTATTACATGGGATTGGCTACATCTGTAACAATAACTTGGTAAAACATGCCCAAACAAAAATTAAACATTTTGAATAAAAATACTAAAAAAATTGGTTTATGGCAAGTTAAGTAGGCACTAAACAAGAACATGGGCCATTGTTCTCATTTTGATTTCATCTAAACAGGCCAGATCAGGAAAAGAAAAACAAAAACATTGCTTACAAAAAATCTTACAACAGAGCAGCATGAACTTTGTTCCTATGAGAAACAGGGTTTATAAGAATTGAGCATAGATCAAGTTAGAAAATAACATACCTATGTGTAGGATGGTCCAAAAATCATGTTCCCCAATTTTTATTTTTTTCAAATTTTTTTAGGAGGTAAAATATATACATAATACAACCCCCCCCCAAAAAAAACTAGAAAATAATGTAATTTTTAAAGATGTCTTTAGAGGTAAAATAACTACATAACTTATCAATCTGGGTGACAAGACTTTCAGACCAACATATATATATATATATATATATATATATATATATATATATATATACCAACCCCTCCACACGAGCAGGATGTGACACAAGGTCAATTTCTTAAGCGGAGTTCAACAGGTTTCAATTCAGTTTTCCTTCTCCTAGGCTGGTTGCCTAACCAAGGTTAAAGAGTCCAGTCTGCCCTACTATTTATCCATAGCTGGAGGGAGAGTAGGATTCATACCTTTCCCAAGGGTATTAGTGCTAAGTGAAATGCAATTACCACGTCCAGGATTTGAACTCGGGGCGACGAGTCCATTTCCCATGACTTTAACCATTACACCACACGCTTCCAACATCTATATAAGTGTATACAGATTTTGCATATCTTTTATGAAAATGAATAATTAGTTATTGAAATTATATAACAAAATTGTATCTTAAAAAAAAAAAAAAAAAAAAAAAAAAAGGATGAGAAATTATTAATCCCACTTAAATTGTCTTTGTACATCTATGTACAAACCCCTACACAAAGAATATAACTGTTTTTATATCTTACTATAATGTAAGCAATTATTTTTTTTTTTCAATACTTTATAGATTTAATGCCATACAAATATATGAATTAATCATGAAATAATTTTAATCAATATTACTGAAAACCAGGATAATATTCCGTGTCTATAATTACATAAACCTATTAATCTTCCCACACATTGAATATTTAATTGCAAGAAAAAAATCTAATCAAATAAAAAATAAAAAATCTAATTAAAAAAATTTTTTTTTTTTTAAATGCTTGAATCAATTGACTTGAAAAGAACTAACATAATTCACAAAATGTCTGTCCATTACCACTAAAGCTCGGGCATTTTTTTTTTTTTTTTTTTACTATTTCAGCCAAACTTTAAGGAATTGTCAGGAACATATCTGAAAGAGTTTTAACTATACTGGGAGATTGATTTTACTTAAAAGCCAGTTTAAGCACTATCACTATGTCTTACTTTCTTCCTCACTATAAAAGGGCGTGTTCAGTTCACAGTGCTTACTCACTCTCTTGGTAATCATTACAAGAAGCAGATGGCTTTCTCCCTCCTCCCTATAAGCACTTAGATCCTCCCTATCACAGTCACATGCAAAGACACTAAGATGGAATCCATTTAATCTCAATTGAGGGGAGGAAAACCTAGAATCATTCTTTTTTTTAATAATACTTCTGCAAGTTTTGAAAATAATAAAATTGAATATTTGACATATTTATTTATCTTTAGGTCTTCAAAAAGTAAATCAGATCTCCAAATGAATCTACATCCACCATCTGTATGCCACATTGAGTGTAAACAAGGCAGCAGTCCATAATAAAGTGATAAAAGCAAATAAAATATACTTTAATGTGAATAATTATCCAAAAATTTAATAAAACCAACTATATCCTTATTTTTTTTTTTTTTTTTTTTTTTTTTTTTGTTTAATGGCATATCAACCTTCCTGGATTATTTAATGCCAAAGCCATCCTTGTAGAAGAATAGTAGTAGTACTATTTAATTCATATCTGGAGAATGAGGGTGTTCATACTTTCCCTAAGAGTATTAATCTGAGAGCGATTGGAGTTCAAACTTGCTTACAATGATATCACAGTCTAGCACATTAACCACTACACCACAGGGACTACCCTTACTTTTTAATAAATACCATCTTTCAACCTGTAGGTAATATGGGTAAGTATTCCTAGTTAACAACTAATGCACAGAATAGTTGGTTGTTGATTAAGATTTGCTAAGTTTTCCATGCATTCAATGGATAAATTCATTACTTCAAGAAAGTGATATTATTCTGATTTATTACACAAACAAGAATAAATAAATAAATAAATAAAATCACTAATAATTTAGTAGTATTTTTATCAACAATTCAGTGGAGGGAGAAAAAAAAATGAATAAATAAGAAAATATGAACTAAACATATATTGTTAAACTATTCAATAGAAAAATAAACTCTAGACAGATGGTGAATAGAAAATAATAAAGAGTCTATTCAAGAGGTAGTAATTCTTTTGGAAGTGAATGCCATCCATGTAGAGTAAATGAGATAACTAAGCAATTCTTTTTGGCAGCAAATATTGTTCAATGTGCCAAGACAATCAACAAGTTTTCCTTGTTCAGAACTATTGTCCTTTATTGATTCTATTCGTCCTATTCACATTTAACTACACTAAAGTCATCTAAATGCACAACCAACCAGCACAAATCCAGTTCCAAATCTCCAACAATAATCTGCAGAAGCAAAAAAACAAGAGAAAAAAAACAAAACATGAAAACACTGATTAGAGATTGCTTTTAGCCAATAGCAGTGTATCAGATCAATTACTGGATAGCATAGTTAAGCTCAAATTACCATCTACAAAGTTAAGAGAAATTAAAACTAGATACTCGTTTAATTTTTAAGTGAATCAGGGTTACTCGCAAGTATGATGCGAACCTCACTGGATGCTGCATACTTTTTTTTTTTTTTTTTTTTAAAGAAAAAAAAAAAATCTCTTAAATTTATATATAAAGTTGTATTTACTACTTCTCTGAATTTTTAGATGAGGCTTGATAATTTGTATTATTCGGACTATTGAACAATAAAGATGAGGACAATAATCCGAATAATACAAAAGTTGTAGTTCTTGTCTTTTTGTTTGTTCACAAACTTCGAGGGTTTTGGAGATGGACCCCCATAACCATATACAATGTATGTCATAAAAGAGATTGAAGCTGTATTTACCAAGATAGAAAAGGTATGTCAAAAAGTACAAAAAAAAAAAATCGATACTTTTTTAACACACCTTGTATATTCTGAAACAATGAATGGAATGTTAATTTTTCCAGAATAAAAGGTATGTCAAAAAGTACAAAAAAAAAAATCGATACTTTTTTAACACACCTTGTATATTCTGAAACTAATTACCTGGCTACTTGGATAAGTATATTTCATTTTGACCAAAGGGGGTCGGGGGGGGGCACATAGAAATTATGGCTATTCACAAAATATCAACAAATTTCAATATCAAGACACCCTAATGAGGGTTAAACTTCAGTGATCTTGTGTCACATCTTATCTATGGCAAACAGGTTGGGTAAATACCTACAAGTCTAAATGGTTCAATATTGAGCAATGTACCAAGGTTACTTGGATAAGTATATTTCATTTTGACCAAAGGGGGGTCTCCAGGTGGGCACATACCCTCTACTGAAATTTTTTCTCAAAAATTTAAAATATAGGTAAATGACCAGAAATTATGGCTATTCACAAAATATTAGCAAATTTCAATAATATCAAGACACCCTAATGAAGGTTAAAAGCCTCCCTATAGTGAAGCGACCTTGTGTCAAACATGGCAAACAGGTTGGGTAAATACCTACAACAATCTAAATGGCTCAACATTGAGCAATCTGATGGCCTTGTACCAACCAGAGAGTGTCTGAAACAAGGTCAAGATTTTTTGCCTTTAAAATGAATTTTTATAGTTGTAACTTATCACTAACCTACAAAGGAGACAGACTAGTATCTGTCTTGTTCAACTTCAAGTGGATTTCAGAAATTGTCATAAAACATCCAATCTGGTTTTAGATAAAAAAAAAATTTTTTAAAATGTTCTTTTACACACACATACCAATATTATATACATAACATCTTTAAGAAATAGAGAGAAAAAAATTTGAAAAACCGACAGAAGATATTTTGATGCAGCTTACACACAAAAATCAATTTTTGGCTGTTGCCAAGAGGAACACAGAAAGATCACACATAAATAAATAAATAAGTAAATGAACAGAAATAAGAATGACATACCCAGCTATGGATTGAGAATAGTATCACTAGTGTTATTCTACAAGGGTGGCTTTGGCATTAAGTAACCCATGAAGGTTGATATGCCATTAAACAAAGTAACTAAACAAAATCATTAAATTACTTTTACCATATATCTGCACGGTTACACTGATTGTAATAGGTATGAACTCCTTCACCACCCAAGCTATCGATGGGTTAAATAGTACCACTAGTGTTATTCTACAAGGAAGGCTTTGGCATTAAATAAACCACAATGGTTGATATGCCATTAAATAAAAACAAGAACGACATGCATACACATTGTGTGGTAACTTTCTTTTTTTTTTAAACCACACAGAAAAACAACTAAGAGAATCATGAACACCAACCAAATCTTTCACATAAAAGTAAGACATACAATTTTATACTAAATCTTATAATGGAGATTGTGGTTTGTCTGTCTGTAACCGAAACTATATTACTATACAAGTCCCAATTCCCTTTGTTATTTACACCACATTCTCCATGATTTTATTCTTTTTTATTTAAACCTCAATTATTAGTAAAATTTTTTAAATCATTATGACTGTTAACAATATCTACATACTAATAACATGCAATTGTATTTATATATACAAAAAATAGCGGTTTACAGTGTGAATGGGAAGGCTAATTTGCATATTGATATTACAAATTTGATTTTAATAAATATATGCTTACTATTATTGATTTCTAATTGTTTGGTTTTATCTTATTGAATATGAGCAAAAATTCCCTGGGATAAATCTTAAAAGAAATCCATTAACAAGTAAGAAATAACTGTAATATTATTCTTTACTTCCTATTTTAACTAAACAGTTAAATTAGGAAAATTTACCACTGAAAGACGGGAGTAATGGAAAATGATGGAAGAGTTTAGTTTCAGAGTAGTTCTATTTTCCGATTATACCCCCTCTGTTCCAAATATTTTTATCTGAATTCTTATTCAGTTTCATTAGCCTTTCTAATTTAACATGATATTTTATTATATTAAAACTTAAATACTTGCACCCGGAGGGTGCATATATTTACTAGTTAATATAAATACATTCAATGATCTAATCAGTTGGGTCCTGTCAAGACTTTAGAGCAATTACAGATTCTTTCACTACTTAAAAGCAATATCTTTGTAATTGTAAATAAAACTCTTAAGTTTATTGGACTTTTATAGCAAATTATAAACAAATAGAAAAGGTGTTCATGATTTTGTAAAAATAAAAATAAAATAAAAATGATAGTAACAGGTCAAAACTTTTCTGTGAAATCAGTTTAGACAAGAACTGTTTGGTTTGTTTGTTTTACAGCATATCAAATTAAATTTTTAGATCATTACAATCTATTTGGCATTGAAATAAAAAGTATTGTCCTTAGAGCATAAGCAGGTGGGTGCATACACTCACTACATGGGGATCTGAAAGTCTTGTTGCCATAGCACCTGTGGATATACCAAGTATGATAATTTAATTATTACAATGTTTGATATGTTTAATTAAATGCTATTGCATAATAGTTCAATATGTTCAAAGTATAATAATTTTGATTTAAATCACTCTTTTTCATCTTTTTTAAATGAAACAGATTGGCATTATCACTTCTGTGCACTCAGCCTCTATCTATATTTTTCCCCTACCCTTTCTTATATTTTTTTTCTGTGTAGTGTGTCGTTTTTCTTCCCTTTCTTTCCTTATAATAAAGGAATGGTCCATTATTTAGCTACGGTGACAACAAATAAATAATAATTCTGTGGATAAGCGACACCAAATAATTAGGATTGTTAACATTTTCAAATAGGTACACCCCTGACAGTCAAACTTAGATGAATGCAGATTTTGCTCAATCAGAAACATACAAAATAGTATTTCTTCTAAAAATGAATAATAAAATCAACAGAACAAGAGAAGACAAATTTAAGCCATTAATAAGCTATATGTAAATACCATCCTAAGGTAAAAAGCATATTTATTCAGGAGGGTTATCTATCTCACAATGACTAATACAGAACATATCAATTTAAAACTAGAATACATTTGAATGTTTTTCCTTTCTTGAAAAACGAATGGCAACCTTGAGGCAAAGATCAAACAATCACACTAAAGAGTTATTCCAAAAACGACTGAATAATTTTCTAAGCTATGCGCATGGTGGTTTAATGGTTATCATCATAGGAAATGGACTTTGCAACCGAGCTCAAATACTGGACAAGGCAGTTTGCATTTCACATGGCACTAATATGGGAAAGATATGAATCTAACTATTCTCCCTACAGCTATGGGTAAATAGTAGGGCAGACTGGGCTCTTTAATGTTGGTTAGGCAACCAGTCTAGAAGGAAACTAAATTAAAACCTGTTAAACTTTGCTTGTGTCCTTGTGTCACATCCTGCTCATGTGGAGGGGTTGGTAAATATATATTTAGAATCTTCATTGCATGTGCACCCATGCACACTATAAAAAACAATGTGCTTTCTGAAAGATCACAAATATGAATGGATACATTTGAAATAAAAATATATATTATAGATAGAGAGAACACAAAGTCCTTATAGGGAAAATAACTGCATCAAAAAGATATCACTGGGTTTCCAAAGTATTTTAATATATTCATATTCAACCACTGATTCCTAAGAAGCCTAAGTTTTTCAAGCAATATTCTTGAATGATTTAAAAATAAATTTAAAAAATATTTAAAAATACACCAAAATCTACAAACTAATTGTAAATTCATTATTGACGATGAAATTTGATTTCGCTTAGCCCAGAAAGATTTTAAAAACTTTTTAACAATTGTTTAGCTTAGTAATTAGAACAGCGGGCTAGCTACAAATTAATTTGGTTCGAGACTCAAAAAGTAAAAGGTTGGTGTATCACATTTAACTTGAAAACTGGAATCGGTAAACAAAGTTCAAATTGTGGCTTTCACTAATGCCCTTGAGTATACAAATCCAGTTCTTCCATTTGATGGTAGACAAAAATTGGATGAATATATGAGGAATCCATTCTCTTGTAATTACTAAAGCAGGGATATCCTAAATGACTTATATCCATTGTAAGTGTTGACAGAAGGAGTCTAGTGTGATAAAAGAAAATTAATCTAAGGTTCAAAAGGTTTTTCATGTGAAGAGATAGGAGAAATTTACAAAAAAAAAAGAAAAAAAAAAGGTTACCCATCGACACTTAAAAGGCTTACATTATTTAAAGCTTTATAAGTATTTAATACTTAAATAGGAAGCACCCGTGGTGTAATAGTTATCATCGTACAAAAAGAACACGAGTTCAAATTCTGAATGAGGCTGGTAGCATTTCACATAGTACTATAATACTCTTGGGAAATGTGTGCATTCTACTATTCACACTCCAGCAATGGTAAATAGTATGGCAGACTGGGCTCTTTAACCTTGGTATGATAACTATTCTAGAGAAGAAAAAACAAATTCAAGCCTGTTAAACACCGCTTAATAGATCTTGTCACATCCTGCATATGCAGAGGGGTTAGTAAATATGTATTATTTTTTTAAACCAATAACATTAAGGGAAAGTGTTCAAAATATCTGATATAGCACATGTTAACAATGAAGAGAAACTAATGTCCTGTTTTCTTATCTAAAAACTTATGTCTTACAAGAAAGAGGATATAACTATTAAAAGGAAATGAATCGATGAACATCCTTGGTTAAGTCAAATTAAATGCACTGGTTCTCATCAGATCCCCAAAGTTAAGCAGCAATAAGCCAGCTCAGTTTTCAGATGGGTAACCACTTAGTAACAGCAAGTACTGTTAAGAAAGCAAGCTTAGTATATTAAAAAAAAAAATTCATTTAAAAAAATAACTAATTAGTATCTTTAAATGAAAGTAGTTGTTTGCACTTGTAATATTCAAGTAAATACTCATAGGAGAGGCAGCATACAAACACTCCACTGACCAGGGAACAACTGTATAGCTATTGACCAATCTGAAACAAACTCACCTTAAATAAATAAAAACTAAAATTAAATTGTTAATGATTTAGAAAATATCTAACTAACTTTGAAACTGTGATTGTCGTGAGCAAGATACGCAACATCACGTACAAAAGCGTCCACGATTTGCATGCGCATGTTGTTGTAGAGCAGTTTGGAAGAGAGAACGATGAAGTACACTGATGCAAATCTGAGACTCTACTGATTAACCAATTGGCGCCTCACCGTAGCCTATAAAATGAGTCTCGGAGGCCTCGGCAGTTGTTTGTGAACCATCTTGGAAGTCTGTTGTTTGAAGGTTTCACTGCCCTGTTCGAGAAGTTTTCACTGCCCTGTTCGTGCGAAGGTTTCAGAAACAAGTGATCTATTATCAAATTCAAATTAAATTACATCTTTTACTTTCTATCTATACCAAAACATAAGGTATTCCAGGGGTAAAGGAAATAGACAGTGACCAGAGTTCAAACCATGGACAGGGCGGTTTTTATTTCACATCACAGTAATACCTTTGGAAAAAGGTATGCATCTATCTATTCTCCGATCAGCTATGGGTAAATAGCAGGATAGACTGGGCTCTTTAACCTTGGTATGGCAACCAATCTAAGAGCTGGAAAACTGAATTGAAACCTTAAACTCTGCTTAAAAATTGATCTTTCTTGTACAAAGGGGTTGATAAATAGATATACCAAGCATAAGTTCTACTTGATATGACAATTTTTTTCCCCACAAATCACTTATTTTAATTTTACCATCATTAGGTACAGCAACATTAACTAGATTTCAATAACAGGCTAAAAATTAACTGCCATATGCAGAGTATTTTTGATTATCTAATCAAATAGATAACATTCTTGACTTACAGTAAAGTCATACTGACAAACTTGTTCCTGATAGATCACATAAGTTAAGCAGCTATGAACCTGGTCAGAACCAAAGTGAATGACCACCAGAAACAGTTGTACTGTAAGCAATCTGTGCACCAGACTAAGTAAAGCTTATCAAGTTCGTTTAGCAGATCATTACGACTGTGGGATGAATTAACTATGCACCGGGTGCAGTGGATTTGTGAACACAAAATTAGGCTTCTCAAGCCCGAAGTCTTTTTCCTTTCTTATTTTGCTAAGGGCCGGTTTAGCTCAGTTGGTAGAGTGTCCGACTTGAAACCACAATGTTCCGATTTCGATACCGGACCTCGCCAACTCTGCATATGAGTAGCACAGGGATCTGTGCGGTAAAGTGAGGAGCTGACGGTAGGTGTGGCGCTCCGCCTCAGATGCTAAAAATAATCTCCTTGGTTTAGCGCTAGTGAAAAGACTCGCTCGCTGTATGGCTGTTACTGACTCAGGCCACCCACAACGACTTTACTTTTTACTATAATTATCAGTTGTTGCTGTTGTCATTGTTGTCATTGTTAGTCTTCTCCTTACTTACTTACTTTCTTAACACACACTTTACAATGGAAAGAAATATATATATATATATGAGAGTCATTCAATAAATAAGGTGAATTTTGCCTAAGAAGTTGGCAAAAGGAAACTGATTATAGTTACTCCTTTTTCAAGGAAATCAATATTCAGAAACATCCCAGATGATTATCAGCATCACCTTTTTTACTGATCAATGTGACTGGAACTTTTTCTTTACTGGAGAGTCAGTGAGTTGCCACTTCATGGACTGTCTTTTCAACTTAGGCCCATAGTTACAAACCCATGTTTAGCCCATTTGTAAACATTTTCCCCTCATAAATTCAGACATACAATTTTTTCTTTTCATTAAAACATGCTTCTCCATACATATCACACATTCTTCTGTAAATTTCACATGGTTTGTATTTCTCAGCCACCAGAAATTTGATAGATCTGTTCAAGCCTGGAGCACTGTTTGATTTGCCGCTATTAACCTCAAGATAAATTGTTGTTGGCATTCTACGAGAGATGGAGTAGTATCCATTTTTTTTTTTTTTTTTTTTTTTTAAAATGGAACTACGCAGCCTGGGCGGGTTGGTATGGAGTATGAGCTGTTGCCCAAGCAGCAAATCCCCCCTCTCCACACTGCCACTGTGATCCAAAGGAAAGGCAAGAAGCCAATGCAGTTTGGCAGTGGTAGTGTCACAGGAATTACTGAGTAACACTGAAGTTCAGCATCAAACCACCTTAAGGACTCCGGCTCCGGATTTGTTTTTGGGGTTTACTCACCTAGCCTTTCTTTGGGATAAGGTAAAGCCACTAAGCATCGGGGTTTTATATCGGACTCGTCCTTGTCTTAAATAGGTTGCCAACCAAGGTAAGGAGCTCCTACCTCCTTTGGGGATTTATGCAAGTAGTAAGTACCTCAATCCTACTACTGTGTGTGGATGGCCATAGGGTCCCCTATAGCTCATCCATCCATTGATGAATATTTTTGTTTTTGGTAATACTGGTTGTACACATACTCCTTACCAATCAAATGAAGAGTGCCTTATGAGAGTACAAGCAGAGTTACTTGGTAGATATCTAAGTTTTAACTTAGTATAAGTCCACTAAAGGGTCAGAGTTCTGACATTCATTGAATTTATACTCAACACAAGAATTTTTATATATATATTTCCTGACTGAGTGGACAGACCAATGAGAGAATTTTTTTTTTCTTTCATACACATGGTCCTTCATTTCGACACCTTTGTGAGATTAAAGTTTGTTTTTTTTTGTTTTCATTTTTTTTACTATAAACCAATTCCAAACAATGTAGAGTTTACATTCGAAAAAAAAAAAAAAAAAAAAAAAAAAAAAAAAATTTTGCACTTATTTTTTAAATTCCCCTAACCCTAATTCATTGAATGACACCCACCCCCATACAAAGTTTTAAGAGGATTAGGTTCAATGAAAATGTCATTAAGGAGTTTTAAGTTTTGTTCTTTAATCTGTGCTTTAATACATGCTATGTCTAGGACAATGTTTTAAGTCAAGTAAGCACATCAACATGGTTTCTAAGATTATGAATAAAACTAGAGGCCATAAATAGCTGGTTCACAGAATCAGAACTTGGCTTACAACATACAAATTGCAAAATCATGTTTAATACATTAATAAAAACTTTCTTGCAAGTAGTTAAGAGATAAGCATTCCAGAATCACAATACATTAAACAAAACTTAATTAGTGTAACAAATATATTATCAAAGCATTGTAATGGTCAGATGCAGATTTTGCAACAACAATATCTGATGGTATGTCAACTACGCAAACATAATTTCATAAATTTGTAATAAATACACAAAAAGAAACTGGTTCTCACCTAGGACTAATAATAGTGAACATGGATGAGGTTCCCATAACATCCAACAAGTTTTCTTGATACTCACAGTTGAAATAGAAGTGGGCTTATATTCCATCAAAAAAGCGCCTGGTGTAATGGTTAAAGTCATGGGAAATGGATTCGTCGCCCCGAGTTCAAATCCTGGACGTGGTAATTGCATTTCACTTAGCACTATTACCCTTGGGAAAGGTATGAATCCTACTCTCCCTCTAGCTATGGGTAAATAGCAGGACAGACTGGGTTCTTTAACCATGGCTAGGTAACCAGTGTAGGTGAAGGAAAACTCTGAATTCAAACCTATTGAACTCCGCTTAAGAAATTGACCTTGTGTCGTATCCTGCTCGTGCAGAGGAGTTGGTAAATATATATATTCCATCAAAAATACAGTATCTTAATCTTAAGATAAAATTTAAATCTAAAAATTTTAGTTGTTGGTAGAGTGACCTATTGTTGCCAGACAGCGAGAGAATCTATCCCCTTTTCACTAGCATTAGACCAGGGAGATTATTTTGCCGAGGTGGAGCGCCACACCTACCTCAGATCCCCTCCACACACACACACACACACACTTTATTGCCCAGATCAGATAACCCAATCTGCACTACTCATATGCTAAGTTAGCGGGGACCAGTATCAAACTAGGAACCTTCCGATTCCTAGGTGGGTGCTCTGCCAACTGATCTAAATCGGTCCCTCAAATCTAAAAAAAAAAAAAAAAAAAGAAGAAAAATTTTGCTGCACTGAACTGAGCAATGTAACACGAATGTAGATTTTGTTTGTTTGTTTTACGGCATATCAACCTTAGTGGGTCATTTAATGCTGACAAAGTTTTGAATTAAATTGATTCTTAATGGATACTCAATTTTTTTTTTATAAACAGATTTTTTTTATTTAAGCCATAGTTGGGACCCTAACGGGTACTACCCCTCCAGGTCAGAGTGGACCTAGGAGCAATGGTGATGAAGGAGTGCTCTACATTCCCCAAACCTCCAGAACTGGAACCTCACCATCAGATATAGTTTAATGTCATTCACAGGACATAAAGATCCTCAGCCACAAATGTAGAAAACAAAATATATGTCAAGTTATTTTTATAGTTAAAAACATTTGCATTGAAAATTTATGAGGGGAAATGCACTGAATTGAATCATGATAATTTTTGTGATTGGACAAATAACATTTTTATAACTTGTCTCTTAAATATAGGAAACAACTTTTGTGAACTTATTCGGATTTGTTTTTGTTTTTTTAACAATAGCAATAAAAATTTCAGATCCTCATAAATTGCTCTAAATTATATATCAAGTAGAGCTGTCTTATTCAGTTGGAAGTTATTAATAGTTAAGTTAAAAACATTCTTGCCTGGAGATATCTTTTTGCTAATATATCTTAGGTTGCTTGAATAGTTAGGCTATATTTTATCCATTTTCTTAAAGATTATTTGATAGATAATCTTTAAGGAAATAGATAATTTTTTTAAACAGTATATTCTATTATGCAATCTAAATTTTGAAACAAAGACTCAAACTTTCACAGAATGTTCCTTTCATAATTTACACTATAGATTTTTTTGACTGCTGTGCCCTCCAGCCTTTTTCAGGTGTTTGTTGAACCTTCATTTCTGAGGAAGGGCAGAGGGCACATCAGCCAAAACATTGTGCATATAACAATAAAGATGAAGACAACAGTAAAAAAATAAAATGAAAACAAATAATCACACAATAAAGTTCCATGAAGATATCTAACCCTAGCGAGAAAAAAAAGGAAATTAAAAATTAAAAGGAAAAAATTAAAAACTAAAAAGGAAAAGATTTAACTCTTAAGATCCTATACTGCCCCATTCCACCCGGCCAGAAGTCACATTTTCCCAGTCCACCCCAAACGATAGCCTTTGTTTAAATGTAATATTAAACATATTTAGAAGTCTTAAATTAAAGGGAAATAACAGGTAACATGAAATGAAAAGGCCATTTTTAGACATTTTTTGATAAATCCTTATAGGAATGGGGCTCAGGACTTAGAAAATTCTCAACAGGATGTTAAGAGTTAAATACCAATCTCTCAAAACATTTATTTATAACATTAGCAACTAGTACTGTCATTAACTCAGTTGGTAGAGCATCCGCCTTGGAACCATAAGATTTCAGGTTCAATACCAGCCCTCACCAACTCCTCAGTGCATGAGTAGCACAACTTGGATCTATACAGTAAAGTAATTGGAAGTGCGTGGTGTAATGGTTAAAGTCATGGGAAATGAACTCGTCGCCCCGAGTTCAAATCCTGGACGTGTTAATCGCATTTCACTTAGCGCTAATACCCTTGGGAAAGGTATGAATCCTACTCTCCCTCCAGCTATGGGTAAATAGCAGGGTAGACTGGACTCTTTAACCATGGCTAGGTAACCAGTCTAGGAGAAGGAAAACTCTGAATTCAAACCTGTTAAACTCCGCTTAAGAAATTGACCTTGTGTCGCATCCTGCTCGTGCGGAGGGGTTTGGTAAATATATATATAGTAAAGTGAGGAGCAGACACAAAAACAATTTCCCTAATCAAGCACTAGTGAAAAGGGGATATACTCCATCGCTGTCTAGCTGATACCAACAATAGGCCACTCTGCCAACTTTACTTACTTACAGCCAACCACAAACCTATGCACAGTCTTCCTACATGGCAACAGAACATTATATAAACTAATATCATGCCCATTAACTAAAGGACACTTTCTTCTTACAGTAAACTTGTCTAAAGATAGAAACACTGAAATTTATATAAACATTTGACAATGTGCCACAACACCAGGATACAAAGAGCATGACCACTAATAATAAACAAAAAAGCCTGTGTACTTCATTCTAAAATAAGAAATTGTACAGCATCCAGCATTAACTATGTCCAAGTTTGTGCAACTTTAATTTACCCATTATTCTGCTTGGCAAGTATGTGCCCATAGATTCATAAAAATATTTACATTTACTTCTAAGAAATACAGATTCTCTTCAAGAGTATTTAGATATTCAAGTAAAAACAAAAACTCTTTGAGGAAGAGGGTTCTCAATCTTGTAGTGGCCAACATGCTGGACTGCGACATCATAGTAAACAAGTTCAAACTCCTGTCACACTATTACTTTCAGTCTAATACCTTTGGGAAAGGTATGAACCCCCTTATCTCCCCAGATATTGGTTAAATAGCACCACTACTGTTCTTTTAAGGGGCCGGGTTAGCTCAGTCGGTAGAGCGTTCGGCTAGAAACCACAAGGTTCCTAGTTCGATACCGGTCCTCGCCAACTCAGCATATGAGTAGCACAGGGATCTGTGCGGGGTAAAGTAAGGAGCTGATGGTAGGTGTGGCGCTCCACCTCAGATGCCAAAACAATCTCCTTGGTCTAGCGCTATTGAAAGGGGATAGACTCCCTCGTTTACTGGCTGATACCGACTTTAGGCCGCCCCAACGACTTTACTTACTTACTGTTCTTGTACAAGGATGAGTTTGGCATTAAATAACCCACAAAGATTGATATGCCATTAAACAAAAAAACCAAACCATAAACTATTTTTTTTTCTTCCTATGTACTCATGGACAGCATATAATTGTTGATAAACAGTACAGTAATTCAATAATCAACTGTAGCTGTTTTTTTTTTTTGTGTTTTTTTTCATATTTATTTATTCTCAATTATCCAATATGTTCAACTGGATTTGTTTAGATAGCTTCAATAGTCTGCCCTCCTAATTAACCATAGCTGGAGAAAAAAAATAGTTGGATTCATATGGCTTGTCCAATGTAGAACTTTTCTTTTCAAAAATAGTTCTAAACAATTTTAAAACTGCTAAGGGTAATTATGCCCATTAAACATGTTGAGTAGATCTTATGTTGCATGGATTTTATAAGGTGGAGATGCTAATAACAATCATGGTAACCATTTGAATTTAGGTCAAGGAGTGTCTATCAAGGATCCTTTATAAATGTACGTCCTGTTATACTTTTTGTATATTGTACTTTCATTACTTTATATGGAAACCTTGGCCAGTGGTTAATATTTCAATACCATACTTTGAGAGACATTTTGTAAAATTTGTAACCACATTAGTCATTTTTTATTTTTTAGAAAATTATAACTTAAGAATAAAAAAAATCATTCAAATATTTCCTAATTCTTCACGACAACTATTTTGAATAATTCAATCACAAAAAAAAAAAAAAAAAAAAAATTTAAAAACATATTCCAAAACTAGCATTGTATAGCCTTATATAGCAAATCCTGGACGTGGTAATTGCATTTCACTTAGCGCTAATACCCTTGGGAAAGGTATGAATTCTACTCTCCCTCCAGCTATGGGTAAATAGTAGGGCAGACTGGGCTCTTTAACCTTGGGTAGGCAACCAGTCTAGGAGAAGGAAAACTGAATTCAAACCTGTTAAACTCCGCTTAAGAAATTGACCTTGTGTCACATCCTGCTTGTGCGGAGGAATTGGTAAATAAATATATATATATATATATATATATAGCAAAAAATGTTATAGTGATACTGACATTAGGCCACCCCAAAGACACTACTTATTAGAATTTGTAAAAGTTTGAGTTTCCATGAACAGTATCAAATTCAAAATTTTAAATTGCTTTTATATAGCAATGTATTATTAAAGTTAATTCATGTATAAGAGTGAAAGAAATTCTCAGCCAACCAAGAAGACCAAAAGACATGATATCTCAATTGTTTTGTTTAACACATTTGGCACATTGTTTCTCAAGTTTCTTTAACCCTTCTAAAGATTTTCTTTAGAAGAATTCTAAAAGAGTCTATTCTTTGCTGGTTGGCAAAGAACTTTTCAGCTACTCCTTATAAGTATCAAATATAAACTTTTCATTCAAACTTGTAGGTTGACAAAAGACCAAAGGGATCCACAATAATTACCAAATTTATCAATATATATATATATATATATATATATATATATATATATATATATATATCCATCCAACTCCTCCACATCAGCAAGATGCAACACAAGGTCACCTTTTAAATGGAGTTTAACAGGTTTGAATTCAGAGTTTTCTTTCTCCAAGACAGGTTGCCATACCAAGGTCAAAAGATCCCATTCTGCCCTAATATTTACCCATAGCTGGAGAGAAAATAGTTGAATTCATACCTTTCTCAAGGGTATTAACAATATGTAAAATGCAAACAATCCTGTGCAGGATATTTGAAGTGTTTACTGTGTCCATTTCCTACAACGATGACCATTATAAAACAAGCACATATAAATGATTTTAATTTCTTAGTTCGACTGCCTAGAATCCAAACTTAACTATTTGTAAAAGAGTGCACCATCCTATTGGTAGCCACGGATTCAATTTCTATTGTACAAATGTCTAATATACTTGTATTTGTACAAGGTCAAGATATTGTCATTTAAATCTAAAATAATTTTAAGAATATTGAAAATAAAGAAAAATTAAAATACAACTTGGTAGTATAAAGATATGCTGAAACTTTTCAGTTTTCAGACCATGAATGTTCATTAATATTCATACTATAGACAAATATTTGGCAGAGATGAGAAATAAGAAATTAGAATATCAATCTGGTTAATATTTGATTTCATTTGTTCTAAAGCAGCAAACCACCAATTATATATATATATATATATATATATATATAAAAATACAATGATAAATGGCAGACTACTAAACAAGGAGTTTCTTTTTAAGCTTTGAAGAAAAATGAATTAGTTTTATTTTATTCATATACACTACAAAAGGCAAATTTAGCTCAGTCAGTAGAACATCAACCTTGGTTCTGGGTTCGATACCAGCTCTCACCAACTCTGTAAGAGTGGTACAGCTTGAATCAGTGTGGTAATCTGGGGAGCTGATGGTAGGTGTGGCACTCCACCTCAGACGCAAAAAAAACCTCCCTGGTTTAGTGCTTGTAAAAAAGGGATAGATTACCTCGCTGTCCAGCTGATACCGATAATAGGTCACTCCGCCAAATTTACTTTTTTTGCACTACAAGAATATACAAGGTGTGTCAAAAAGGTATCAAGATTTTCAGTAGTTTTTGACACCTTGTATTCCGAAAAATTAACGTTCCATTCATTCGTCATTTCTATCTTGGTAAATACAGCTTTAAAATCTGTACTTTTTGACAACTTGTATTCTGAAAAAAAAAATTAATGTTACATTTATTGTTCATTCCTATCTTAGTAAATACAGCTTCAATCTCAATACTTTTTTGACACCTTGTATATACCTGATAAAATTCCTTATGTAAAAATAATTTGATCATAAAATGATTTATATTTTGCTACTAAAATGGCGGCATTCTAAGTGATTTTGACTTTTTTTTTCACTGGTGGTCAAAAAATATCATTAGAAATCAAATCATAAAACTAGTTGTACTTATGTAAATTCCACGGAAATACATAAATAATGACTAAACTATAAATAACATTCCAAGATAAATCTTTGTGAATTTATTTTAAAACCTGGTGAATTAATAAAACAACCTAAAAATAAATTAAATCTACAATAAAAAAAAAATCTAATGTAAAAATTGAAGATTTGGTTTTGTGAAGGTTTGGTTTTAGTTTGTCTAATGGTGTATCAACCTTTATGGGTTTTTTTTAGTACCAAAGCCATCCTTGTAGAAGAACAGTAGTGGTACTATCTAATCCATATCTGGGGGGATAAGGGGGTCCATACCATTCCTAAGAGTATTTGTCCGAAAGTGTAGTAATCATGTTCAAAAACCAGTCATGTTATTACGTTCAATGTTGCAGTCCAGTACTTGAGTCACAGGGACACCACCACCCCCCCCTCAGCTTTTTGAAGTAAAGAGCTCCCTTTTGTAGGTAATTACATTTATTTATTTTAGAAAGATTTAGTTAACTTAGTAGGTTAGTTGTTCGATTTACAATAAGGCTAACATTACCAGTTTGCAAGAAGATGAAGGTTGATAATACCATTGAGGCCAAGAATAATTATAGAAAGCTAGACAAACAATTTTATAATAAAAAATTAAAAAAATTAAAAATTAAAAATGGAGAGACAAGTTCAAATCATGGATGAGGCTGGTTGCATTTCGCATAGCACTAATACCCTTGGGAAAGGTATGCATCTACCTATTCTCCGTCCAGCTATAGGTAAATAGTACAGCAAACTGAGCTCTTTAACCTTGGTTAGGCAACCAGTTTAGAAAAAGAAAAACTGAATTCAAACCTATTAAACTCTGCTTAAGAAATTGTGTCACAACCAACTCGTGTAGAGGGGTTAGGTAATTATTAATGAAAAATAATAAAATATAAAAATAATAAAATTTTAAAAATTATTAATAAAATTGATAACTACTTTATAATTCATTTTCAATGTTTACTTTTTTTAAAATCTGTTTTCAATGCTTCCTAAAGAAAAAAAAAAGTTACAAGACAGGTATACACACCACTAGATTTAACCCATTCACTGCTACACTTTCCACTTTTCAGTAAGTTCCAGTGCTGCATTTGCCAATAAGAACTTCAATTATGATTGCAGAAAGCATGGTGCACTATCAAAAAGGTATTCGGGATTTAATGTAGAAAATATGGACCAGCAAGTGGAATGTAGCATGAAATCTGACTACTTGTAAACTGCACGAGGTCATGATTTTGATTATACAGCAGTGAAAAGGTTTATAATTCTCAGATAATAAAAAAAAAATAAGTAAATGAAAAATAAAAGAATCAGTTCTTTTAAAAAGACTAGCATAAACAATATTGTTACTTTGAGATATACTACTTATTAATTATAAGTGACCCATAAATGATATCAAATTTTCTAAAGGAATAGTAAAGCCAACTAAAAGATAACATTAAGCTGATGCATTTCCTCATTATACATGAAAAAACACAGCAAATAAGATAAATAACAATTCAGAAAATTATCCTAATTGGATAAGCTATTATCTTAGATAATCAGCAAAATTATCTCTCCAAGAACAATTCCAACTAGAGACATGGACTCATACTGTTGCATACCCTTCTTACTTGCTTCTATTCTTCTTCTGACATCTTTTCTATCTTACGTCTCTTCTATCGTCTTGGTGGTCGGTCACACTCAACTCATTTCTTCTTCTAATCAGTCTTGTTACCAAGACATTCATTAATCACAAGACCGTGTTAATTTTCTTAAACTTTTATTTCCTTAACTAAACATTTCATGTAACTAAATATCTGACTAACATAGCGCGCATATGCAGAGTGAGTTACAGTTAAGGCAGGACATCTTCACTGCCTGACGTCCAACTGAAAACTGAGGACCTAACCAGGTCCCACGTGACTTCACGTATTTCGCAGGCTTTCTGTACTATTCCGTGGAAAGTCCCGCCAGTGATATGAAAAGGGCCATCCCTTTAGAAATACAGGGGATTGACAATAATCTTATGCAACCGCATAGATTATGTAACAATACTATAGATGAGTTTAAAACTAGTATTAAATCATATCAAAAAGCAAACCCTTCATTGTAAACTATTAAAAAAAACAAAGATATATAGATGGCACTTTCTTTGGCTGTTTTTTTTTTATAGTTAGCTAAGTCTGTTTGTTTAAAAGACAGTGCTACTTTGATGACAATCTTATTATGAATATTGCTAGGTCTGCTTGTCTACCACAGGTGGTCCTGTGATTAACGTATGGTGTTGATGTGTAGATTGGAGAGTTTTAATTGATATGCCAAACCCACTTGTCAGCAATTGAACTGTGTTTATATTTGGTGAGATTACAAAGCCATGGTCCAATATAATGTAAATGCTAGTGCACATGTTCAGGCTGGTAAGAAATATATATGCTAGTCAAAAATCTGACTGGGCAGTTGGTCAAGGGGAACTGTTCTGTAAAGAGACCCAAATGTGCAGACAGCTGAAAGGGCAGTCAGCTTGAAGGTGATCATTCAGAGTAATGAAGAACCTTGAAAGCATCCATTAGAATTTGTAACATGAAGAAAAGAACCCTAGATAGGTTAAAATGGGTATTTGCCTCATACCCCACTTGTATGGGCTGAGCACAAGGTCTATTTTAAACGTGGGCCCACTCACAAGCCGAAGCTCATGGGTGGGAAAGAACAAAAATTGTGTCGATCCCTTCGGCATTCCCCCTCAAGGGGGCGCCTCAGGTGCTGGGCAATAAACCCAGCCCTGCCTCCAAGGAGGCAGGTATTGCCTGGGGGAATAGCCCCCGGGGACCACGAGTTCTAGATAGGTTAAAATGTTTGCCTTAATAAAATAAAGCCTACTTAAAAAGGACTTAAACTCCAACTGTATTGACAAATGACCATTGACTCAAAAATTTCCATCTTTCTATAACTCCTTCCCCACAAATGAACAATAAGAGACCAAACAATTATGGAGGCATTCATGGCGCAATGGTTACCATCGTAAGAAAGGAACACGATGAACAAAGTTTAAATCCTAGACAGGACCATTTTCACATACCTTTTCCAAGGATATTAGGGCTAAAAACTTGTTTAATTCCTACTTGTTATCTATTCATTTTTTTTTTTAATTATTTTTTAAAAACATTTCTTTTTTTATCTATTTAACCCATAGATGAGACCCTCAACCACTTCCTTCTAGCACACATGATAAAAAGGGTTGTTGGTTTGCCATAAGGGCAATAGGATCAGGAAAATTATATAAGTGCTAGGGTTTGCCAATTGATCACAGGTAACATCTCCAACCGTCTGTCTAGCCTATGTAAGAGCCAAAGTTGATTGTTGCATGTCATGGACTGCTCAGCCCAGGATTCTGTCCTTAAGCATCACAGGTTGCCACCCGTGGCCAACAAGTTAAACCCCCCTCTGCAGAGGTGCAGTTGGCATATTCTACAGCCCCAGTCAATAGGGATGAAAAATCTTTCAAGTTCCCGTGGTAGTATTCTAGTAAAAACGGATCAAAGATTAAACGTTTAAGGTTATAAAGCAAAGAGGATCTGTCATAGTCAGACAGTCATTCTTAGAGACAACACTTAAGAATCCGTTTAGACTTCAGAATGCACATTCCATGTTGATTACACACAAAAAGATTACAACTATAGAAAAAAGAAACAAAAGGTTTTAGAATTGTTGTAGACTTTTGGACAGTCTGTCAATTTTCTAATTTGGCAACCAAAATAATTGGCTTTCTTCCGAAACAGCAGCTGTTATGCAAATTTGGTTTTCAAAGATTTTCCAATCAATAATATCAAGAAAAAGAAATTGTTTTATTTGAATATTTAGAAAAAAGTATCAAAATTCAATGCATTTATAGAGGTATTTTTAGTTCAGTCGGTAGAGCATCTGACTAGGAACCACAAGGTTCCAAGTTCGATACTGGCTCTCGCCAACTCAGCGTATGAGTAGTACAGGGATCTATATGGTAAAGTAAGGAGCTGATGGTAGGTGTGGCGCTCCATCTCAGATGCAACAAGTCTCCTTGGTCTAGCACTTGTGAAAACAGGATAGACTCCCTTGCTATCTGGTTGATACCAACTTTAGGTGACCCAACAACTTACTTTATATAGGTATTGGTAAGCAGAGGTATATTTTCATGAAATGTACTAGTAAGTAAAGTTAAAGTCGACGGGGCGGCCTAAAGTCGGTATCAGCCAATCAGCGAGGGAGTCTATCCCCTTTTCAATAGCGCTAGACCAAGGAGATTGTTTTTTAGCATTGAGGTGGAGCGCCACACCTACCATCGGCTCCTTACTTTACCGCACAGATCCCTGTGCTACTCATACGCTGAGTTGGCGAGGACCGGTATTGAACTAGGAACCTTGTGGTTTGTACTAGTAGAAAGCCGGAAATGTGTTATTAAATCAAATTCTCGACAAGGATATTGTTGTAGTTTGAAATTGGTTTTAATTTAGCTGTTTTAATTTTTTTTCAGTGTCTATACCAAAATTTACAAGCCTATCTATTTCCTCTTCAAACAGAAAAATAAATGCTAAATTTCTCTTTGCTTTGAACTAAACAACATGATGGTCCGAAAGTTTTGTCACTCCCTACATATTTTTCTTAGCGTTAAATAATTACATAACATTTTCCTTGCACCCCGATACAAAACTAACAAACTTATCTAGTAAGACTCTTTATGAAATCTTCAAATTAGAAAGAAATTAAACTTAAACAGAAATGGGGGAGTTAGAAATCAACATGTGCACTGACGGAATCTCAAACAAAACATTAACTTCATAAACAAATGGTTAGTTGTGATAATTAAGAAAACTAGCAAAAGTATGCAACCTTTGGGTGCAATTATTTAAGTTTTGATGTCATAAAATATCATTAAATTAGAAAGACTAATAATGAAACTAAACAGTGAACACAAAAATATTACATTTATTTCAATGTTATTTCAATTGATTTCTATATAAAATTATATATAGGATTGCATTTAATACGTTTGAGAATAACCTGATAGTATTAGAAATCAGTAGCAGCAAATTATTTATTAAATCCAGTTTTATCAAAGTCATTATGCAAATTATTACCACCATATATTATGTATAAATGCAAGAAATCATGGAGAAGGTATTTACCCAACCCATTTACCATGGGTAGAATGTGACACACAAGGTCACAAGTATCAGGTATCCAGCAAGGATCAAATTTGCAATTCAGTAGTAATAGATCTGCATGACTAGTTTGCTAAATTAAATCCAGTTTTATCAAAGTCATTATGCAAATTATTACCACCATATATTATGTATAAATGCAAGAAATCATGGAGAAGGTATTTACCCAACCCATTTACCATGGGTAGAATGTGACACAAGGTCACAAGTATCAGGTATCCAGCAAGGATCAAATTTGCAATTCAGTAGTAATGGATCTGCATGACTAGTTTGCTAACCATTACACAACAATGGGACACTTAGATATGGATACAGCAGATATTTACCCAAACTGTTTGCCATGGATAGGATGTGACAAGGTTGCAAGTATGGGGCATCCAGCAAGGAGCAAACTCACTATTCAGTAGTAATGGATCTGCAAGACTAGCATTACACCACAATGGGATGCTAAGACCTGGATACTACAGTACCTATTTACTCAACCAGTTTGACATAAAGTCATAAGTATGGGGAATCAAGCGAGGACCGAACTTGCTATTCAGTAGTAATGGATCTGCAAGACTAGCATTACACCACAATGGGATGCTAAGACCTGGATACTACAGTACCTATTTACTCAACCAGTTTGACACAAAGTCTTGCTATTCAGTAGTAATGGATCTGCAAGACTAGCATTACACCACAATGGGATGCTTAGACCTGGATAGTACCTATTTACTCAACCAGTTTGACACAAAGTCATAAGTATGGGAATCAAGCGAGGACCGAACTTGCTATTCAGTAGTAATGGATCTGCAAGACTAGCATTACACCACAATGGGATGCTAAGACCTGGATACTACAGTACCTATTTACTCAACCAGTTTGACACAAAGTCATAAGTATGGGGAATCAAGCGAGGACCGAACTTGCTATTCAGTAGTAATGGATCTGCAAGACTAGCATTACACCACAATGCTACAGTACCTATTTACTCAACCAGTTTGACACAAAGTCATAAGTATGGGGAATCAAGCGAGGACCGAACTTGTTATTCAGAAGTAATGGATCTGCAAGACTAGCATTACACCACAATGGGATGCTTAGACCTGGATACTACAGTACCTATTTACTCAACCAGACACAAAGTCATAAGTATGGGGAATCAAGCGAGGACCGAACTTGCTATTCAGTACTGCAAGACTAGCATTACACCACAATGGGATGCTAAGACCTGGATACTACAGTACCTATTTACTCAACCAGTTTGACACAAAGTCATAAGTATGGGGAATCAAGCGAGGACCGGACTTGCTATTCAGAAGTAATGGATCTGCAAGACTAGCTTGCTAACCATTACACCATGATGGGATACACAATAAATCATGGGGTAAGTAAAATGAATCACCACTAACTGTACCAAATACAGGTCTTTATAGCATATTCTGGATTTAAACAATTAGTGTACCCCTTCTGGAGAACCAAATGATTAAATTGAATATATACTGCTCTCAATTAGACTAAAAGGTGGAAATTGATAAAAAAAAAGCACCATTTCAGAAAATGGGGATAATATTTATCATGATAATACTAGAACACATGTTTATTTGGTAATCAGATGAGAAAAAAAAATTACAACTATGCTGAAAAGTTATTACTCAACCGCCATATTCACTAGACATTACATTATCAAACTGCTATTTATTACCCACTAAACATTTATCTTTTAAAAAAAAAATTTTTTTTTAAAATCCAATTCCTTTAGAGATTGCAAAAAAGGTACAGTATTCAAAAAAATTTTAAGTTGCTTTCTGAGTAATTCTGGGTGAAAACAAAAAGTTTTCAACACCTTCAAATAAATCCACTCATACATGTGTGCTGAGTTCACAGTCAAAACACACTAAATAAGCACCCTCTTCGTTCGGTAATCCGCTCTTTTATGGACTAGCAGGAGGAGCCAAAATCTGCAAACGCCAGTCTTGCATGATTCACTTCTTAACAGGAGGCCAATTCTTTAGAGATTGTGTCTCCAGGAATGACCATATTTTCCTTTCCTGGATATCTTGCACACAAGACATGTGCATACCTACTTTGCCTCATGAGATAAGTGTCTCCTCTTTCTTTATTATCCAGCACAGATACATAGAGCAATTCTAAGCCAAGAAAATTAAAACGTTCAGAGGATGGAATGGTTTGGTTTATAAGCTTTTTACAAGTTATTAATGCCAAAATTTGAATAATTTTCACCTATACCGTACCCATTAAAGTTCATAGGTAGGGTATGTCCCAAAAAATTAAAAAATAAAAATAATAAAAAAAGTAAAAGTTAGCAAAATTAGTGATCCATAATTTTTCTATTAAGAAAAAAATGAATCAGCCTCGTGTGTATTTACCTAACCCCTCCATATTAGCAGGATGTGACACAAGGTCAATTTTTAAGCAGAGTTTAACAGGTTTGAATTCAAAATTTTCCTTCTCCTAGACCGGTTACCATACCAAGGTTAAAGAGCCCAGTCTGCCCTATTATTTACCCATAGGGAAATAGTTGGATTTATGCCTTTTCCAAGGGTATTAGCACTATGTGAAATGCCAACAACTTTGTCCAGTACTTGAACTCTTTTCTCTCTGAATGTTTGAGATGAGGCTTGAAGATTAGTATTATCTGCATTATTCGGACTATTGTCCCTATCTTCATTGTTATTTGTACAACGTTTCGGCCGATATACCCTGAAGAAGGCTGGAGGGTATATCGTCCGAAACATTGTACAAATAACAGTGAAGATGGGGACAATAGTCCAAATAACGCAAATAATACTGAACTCTTGTTATCGTGTACATTTCCTAGGATGATAACCATTACACCAGGGGCACCTCCAACAGAGCTATCAACCATTTGGAGATAGTTGAATATTTTCCACCGATGCTCAAGACCAGATAAAGTTTCCAATACAGATTTTCAGGATAGGCATAAAGCTGTTAAAAAGTGTCAGAAACATTACAAATGTTTGATGCACTGAAATAATACCAGGATGAAAATGAAGCAAAACTATTGGTGTTACCAGATCATTTTAAAAAATTCAGTTAGTCAAATAAAATAAGTTTCTATCAAGTCATTTTTCAAAAAATACTTAAACATTTTCCATAGTGTAGTGAAAGAAAAAGAAATCCTACTCCTGTGGCCAACTTCTAAAAGATTCAAAATAGAATGAAACAGTTTTGCAGCTGGTATAGTTCAGAATTGAAACCAGCACAAAAGAAAGCAGCTGGTTCAGGTTCAAGTCAAGTTCAAAATGTTTTTTTTTTTTTCTTCTTTTTTTCTTTTTTTTCTTCTCGACTTGTAGAACCGGAAATAAGAGCAATGCCGTCAATTTTGGCAACGGGAAGGCACTTACGACCTGCTATATTTATTTGATTCGTTTTTGAACAGTTATTAACAGCATGATAAAAAAAAAAAGTGGGAGAAATAAAAGTCTTTGCATTTTAAATAAAACACATTGTCTAACTTCCTAAGGACGCGAAGAAAATGAGCAAGACAAAAACAAAAACAAAAAAAACGGCAGTTACAATTTTTAAAAGAGGTGGCTGAAAATAGAACTTCTAAAAATAGTTATAGCTTTTTTTTAGTTTTTAAAAAAAAAGAGAGAAAGAATACACAAGGAAGAAGACAGATCTCCTAGTCAAAGAAAGAGCGAATAATTGCTTTCTTTAGCATTGCCATCATCCTGCGTACAACTGGGATTAATTTGTCGACTACTGCCGCCTTCAATTAGTAGGCAATTGATAAGTGGCAAGGGAGAACTCATCTTGCTTTCGTCAAAATCTAGTCATCGCTGTAGTCTTTTTCTTAGACGTTTTAAGAAGAAAAAAAGAGTTGGAGTGGAAGTCATGCACAGACTGAATTTTAATACGTGGAAATGAGTCACAAGTAAAAAGAGGAGTACAGCACCACTATTACTACTACTACCAGTACCATCTCGTGTAGGAGTTGTAATGTTTGTCGGTATAGCAGATGGGCCGGGCACATTGCACAAGGGAACTAGCTCTGTTATTGAACAAGGTGAATGTCTTTCTTTCAAGCGAGAAGAAAGGGTTGGGTGCACATGGACGCAAAATGGTTAGAAGGAAACTAATGCACCTGAATAAATATAGACCTTCGGATGCAATGTTTGTAAAAAAAATTAATTAAAATGACATTTATTAAATTTTACGAACGATGATTTAAAGCGAGAAACGTGGAAAATTAAATGCCTGCCTACAGAAAAAAATTAAACTGATTTTAGACAAAGAAGAGAGAGACGGGGCAAAAAGCCTCATATCACTTTTTAAAATATGCAATGTAGGCAATTTTACTGGTTGTTGAGTTTTTTAGTCCGGGGTTAATTTTTTGACAGCAGTTACCGCGCGACCCTCCGATTTGCGATTACCTTTTTATTTTTAAACAAAAAACAATAATGGTTTTCTTGTAGATATTGAATGGAAATGCAAATGGGAGAGATTTTAAATTTCAACTCCTATAAATTGTCAAATCTTTAAAACCAGTTAGCTATGTAGGTAGGTAATGCTAGATATGTCAGCTCACGGACGGTAAATAATACTTTTAAAGAGATTGAATGGGTTAATTAAAATTTAAACCCTCTTTTCACATTCCCGTTCGGCGCCCCGTTTAAAAATCTGTATCACCGTTAGTATTATAGGTTATTTTAAATTAATGTTAGTTCGATTACTATCATTTTCCATATACTAATGTGCCTCAAAAAAAAAAAAAAAATACCCAAATTGATAGCGACCAATTTACGGTCGTGAAGATCCGATAGAAATAAAATTTTAAAGTCAGCGATAATCGCAATGCGGATTTCCTTATTTTTATTTATCTATTTTTTTTATTTTACTTTGTTTTCTTTTTAACCAAACGTGATGAACTTTATAGAAAAATAAGAAGAAAAAAAAAGAAAAATATGATTAAATTTGATTAAATTTTTTATTTAATTTTATTTTCATCCAAAACAAAACATCTATGAAGCGCACTTTCACAACGCTAGTCACGTGACACTGACTAGACACGCTTCTTGTTTCATGATAGTGTAACAGAGTTCATCATTAATAATACAAATGATGCTGTTTGTAAAGGTCTTTCACCCTTGCCGTCGTTTTTTTGAAAGAAAGAAAAAATCCGTTGAGATATTTGAAGTTTCCGAAAATAATCGCAATATGAGACACGGAAAAAAAAATCTCATGACATTTTAAAGGTGAAATATTGATTAAATGCGGTCTCAAACAACGATCTTCAGTTTTATATTTTAATTTGAATATAGAGTAGAAATAGCTGGGTGCGGCAGATTCTTTTTGATTTTTGTTTTTCTTCAGATTATTTATTTGGAAAATGTAAGATTGGGCTGAAGTAAAGACCAAGTTGGTACTTTTTCTAAAATAATTTTAAAAGAGTATATTCATTTCTACAAAATTTTATAATTATAAATTACAAAGATTTTGTCTTTAATAAGACAACATTTTTGTCTTTATTACATTTTTTAAAAATTACGAACGATAATTTAAAGCGAGAAACGTGGAAAATTAAATGCCTGCCTATAGAAAAAAAATGAAACTGATTTTAGACAAAGTAGAGAGAAACGGGACAAAAAGCCTAATATCCCTTTTTATTAAAATATTAATATTTATTATAATAAAGATAAAAATTTTGTCTTTATTATAATCATAAAATTTTGTAGAAATAAATACTGAGTATATTTATTTCTAATTTTTTTTTTAGAAAAAAGTACAAACTTGGTCTTTACTTGTCACAAAAACAAACAAAAAACAAAAAAAAAAAAAACACATAGTATCCCTTCTTCGATAGACCAAGTCAATAATGAATAAAGCCGACGGCAAATATCAGCGAAAAGTACATAAAACTCACCGAATTTTTTTAAAAGATTCGAGAGAGTAGAAGTTAAAAATCGATCGTTAATAGCAACACAACACACACACCAACAAACATTAAACAAGTGCTCGACATTTACAATTGCAAGCATGACTTGCCTTGCCTGGTGTGATTGTGATAGAGCTAAATTATCATATAAATTGCTTGGGAGTTCGATCCTCACCGAGTGTCCCATAATTCTGGCATTGTACTAAAACTAAACTTAAAAAATAATATCAGTAATACTTTTTTTAAAATAGATTTATTCATAGGTAGATCTTAATTATTCTTAACACTGGTTAGTGAAAAGAGAGAGTAGCTTTAAATTGAAGTTAAGGTTTTCAAATAATCAAAATTACGATATTAGGCTCAGTGGTAGAGCAATGGAAGTACAGACAGAGCATATCAGTGATTGCAAATAAGGCTAACAGGTTTCAACTCAAACTCTGATAACGGGTTTTAATAACACTCCTTGTTTTAAGCTTAACCACAAGGGACTTGCTCAATTTATTGTATACAAACCAGAACAAGAAAGAATTTTTTTTAAAAAGCCCTACCCCCAGCGACCAGTTGTGCATTACACACACCACAGAACAAAGCTGTTAATTTTATTTTATTACTCTTGAATGCGTCAAAAAGAACTATGTCTCTGTATACTGTTGGTTGGTTCTAAAATATTTCAGAAATTGATTTGAAAAATAAATTTAAAAATGAAATTGTTAGGAAGAAATAATTTTATTTAGTCTCTTAATCAAAAATCTCAAAAGACAGCAATGTACTTTTTTTTTTTTAACTTTATTAATTAGTCTCTACTCTATTTTGTAGTGAACACGAAAGACCGCATTGTTTTATTAAAATAACAATGCGGTTTTCGAGTTTTGACATAATGAGCACCTGCTGGTAGAGTGATGTAAGTAAAACTTAATATATACCAAAGTAGATCTCATCCAACTATTTTTTTAAAGCCAACTAATACTGTTAGTTTTTATTTTGAAAAGACTACACATACCACAGAAGTGACATATTGCAAATATTGACTAACCCATTCATTCATTGTCAGTGCCAACGGCTGACACGTTGTATTTATTAGTTTACCCAGAACAAATTATCTGTAGAGATGAAATATTAAAATATAAAAAATTAAACAATAACGGTAAAATTTTATCGTTATTTTATTTTTTACTTAAATCATTAATTAATTGGGATGTAATAACATTCAAGATTTGAAATGTGCCCTTTAGGGAAACGGTAATTAATTTTCGTTTTTGCTTGACAACATTTAGGCAATCATTTAATTTTTTTTTCTCCAATGAGCGATAAAAAAAAATGGTTTGTAGAATACATTACTTTTTGTAAACAAAAAAAAAAAAAAAAAAAAAAAAAAAAAGCGCATTTTCGGTACAACAGAAACCGTAAAAAATAGTAAACGTTTCAACTGATAAACAGATTGGGAGAAAAATTGAAAAGCAATTATTTTCACATGAGCAAATATGAAATAATCAGTAATCAATTTTTAAGCACTCTGGTTTTCTAATGAAAAATAAATAAATAAATAAATAAAAAACTTAATTAAGAGACCTTGTTTACAGATTGACAGAGTAGTTGAAGTGTTTGGTCACGTGACTATCTCATCGTTAGTCAGAGAGGTTCGAGCATCTACAGTCTTCTTTTTTTTCTTTCTTCTCCTTAGTGTAAACAAAAAAAACTATTCTATCAAATCAGTCAATTTTTTTATCATTATTATTATGTCAAGTTTTAAGAAAATGCGAAAATACGATTAACCAATAAAAATTTATGGTTAGAAATAAAGACAAAAAGAAAAGATAAAAGGGGGAAAAAAAAGAAGAGGAAGGACGCACATGGCTAGTTCAAAACTTTAAAAATACTAGTACTAATGAATTTAAATTTGTTGAAAAAACTGCAATAAAATTGTAACAACGACTAAAACTTAGCTATATTTATATAGCAAAGATAGTAAAATGCAACAAATTACTTGACTATTGTTAGAAAAAAATTTAAAAAAATCAATAACTTGATACTACACTACTGCAGTCATTTAAAAGAGAAACAGAAGTATTTATTTCTAATTATATCAAGTAATTACTAAATAATTGAAAAAAAAATTAAATAGTAGATAAGTATAATATATATGCCTTGTAATCATTTGACAAATTCTCACAATGCAAGGGTCTGGAGCATTTTAAATTTTTCTATGGTAGCCACAATAGAGCTTAATAATTTGAAAATATTATTATTAATTAATAATAAATTCTTCCTACACACCTTTATATTTCCTAGTTTGTCATATTTGTGATAAAAATGGAATAGAGTTAGTAACACCGAACTTTAAACCTCTCGTACAGCAGTCCACTCCTCTAACTACTTGAACACAACGTGAAAAGTCCTGCACATGAGTTTACACACCGAATTAATTCACTTTTTTCTTTTTCTTTTTTTTCTTTGTAAAATAGGCGAAGAACAAGATTTAAATTACAAGAGAGAAGAGAGAAAAAAACGAGGTAGGAGGGTAACCTAAGATACTCATATACCCCTCGTACGTAACCGTATGGTTGACGAACTGTGGTCTCGACTATACACACATGTATATATAATTACATTACACACACTCACCAATCCCCTTTTAATGTACACACGAGACAAAGCTAAATCAAAATTATTAGCACTACATTCCATTGAATTTTTCTAGTTTGAAAGACGTTTTGTACTACAAGGAAATATATTTTTCAAATAACGAAATATTTGTTTTTGCCAATCCTTTTAAGGCTATAAAAAAGGACTTAAAACACTTGTGTAAATATGACATGGCTCTTTTCAAGCCATAAAAAAGTAAAGTTCGCAATCAATGAATACTAGTAAAAGAGCAAGTAATAATCACAAGACAGCGAAACACAGAAAGAACAATGTTTAATAATACCTACAACTTTTCCTTTAATTATTCGAAGTTTTATAATTGAAATCATTTTAATAGATTATTACTCTTGATAGAAAATTAGGTGAATTAAACTAGAAAATTAGAGAAAGAAGCAGGGGGAAAAAAAAGCCACAGGATGTTTGTTTACTACTCTCTGTCATCCTAACTACACACGGTGAAAGGAAAGTGAAAGATAAAAAGCTTACAATAACCAACAAAAAGATGAGTAGATAAAAGTTTTCATTAGTTTCACATTTATTCGGAGTTTACAAAACCGTTTCTTTTTTGTGGATTTTGGCAGTAGCACTACTAGTCGTTTCTTCTTCGACATTTGGGGAAGAAAAGTCGTGGGAGATTATTTTTGGTAAGACGAGTCAGATTCTAAACAGGCCCACTTACGATAGACAAAAAGTATCACGTGTTCTATCCACCCTCATGATATTTTGGCACAATGTCTAAATCGTGGTCCCGGGTAGAATACAGCTGATTTTTTGTTTCTAGGATTGGAACTATTTATTGCAGGTTGGGGGAAGAGTTTGTTTCAGGAATTTACGTCAAATTTTAAAAATAGATACATAAGGTGTTTAAACGGTATCGAAAAGTTTTAAAGAATTCTTTTACGGTATGTTTACATTTTACAATATATCATCTTTTTTACGTAAAGATTCTTACCAAAGAAAAAGTAAAAGACTGATGAATGAACGAAAGAAGAAAAGAAATACAAGCTGGAGGTGAAAGTGAAAGAGTTTTGTTTAACTATTTAAAAAGTGAGGGAACCACATTTACAATAAAGTCAGTAAATAAATAAAGATAAGTACTTATTTGAATAAGAACTAATTAATTTTTTTTAAAACTTACCGTAGATAGTTTTCCTTCGTGAAGTTCCTGTAAGGTAGGCCTTGTTTTAAGGGCAGCTGTAGTGGACAATAAATTTCGGTAATGGTCTAAATGAGGGATCGCCTCAGTAGTATTTCCACCGAAGGTCTTCAAATTACTGGTGTCGTACGAATGTGTCCGGTACGTGTCCGTCGGACTAAAAGAGAAGGTCCCGTGGGGTGAATCAGGGTATCTTTCACTGTTACTATCAATACTATGCCGATAATGTTGAATACTGTTTTCCCTATCTCTGGCCACGCTCTCTTCGTCTTCTTCGCAAGGTTCAGCGATGGACACTCGATGCACCTTGAAACGGGACGAACTATTCCTTTTAGCCTCACTGGGCAGATCGGTCAGTTCGTCTTTAGATTCCAGGACCAGGCTGCTGTCTCTGGGTTTTTTCTTTTCCTTATCACGGATTTCCACGGTTATGTCGTCGTCATCGTTTTTTTCAGTGTTGGTTCCTTTGCCACGAGCCGACGACTTGTCCGCCATATTTCGACTAAGGTGAAGGCCCGACTATATACAATGTATGTATGTATGTATATGTTTATATATACTATACAGAGAATTTTCTTTTTAAAGTGGAATAGATATATCCAAGAGACTGGTGCGTTTGTTTTTTGTTGATTTTTTAAAACTACTACCCGATTTGCTTTTTTTTTTCTCTCTATCTCTCTCTCTCTGTTTGTCTGACGTCTGTAGTTGTGAAGTAAGAGAGAATGGCTATTTGAAAAAAAAAAAAGAAAAAACGTTACGCGTGGGTATTAATATTGCAGTTGTCGATGTTAGCCATAAAATAATAATATTAATAATAAAAATTAAAAAAAGAAGTAGGGAGAAGAAGAAGATCTATGTGTATGTGTGTTTGTGACAGTCACTCGCCTGCTGTATTTGTTGTTATGATTGCATGGATGATTAACGTAAAATAAATAAATAAATAAGCCTACTAATCTCTCTTTATCCCCCTCTACGATTTTCGTCTCTCTCAACTTCCTCTTTTTAATCTGCCGGAATTGTGAGTGGTTTGCTTATTCTTAGCTTTTTTGTTGGCTGATTCTTGTTTTTTAAGGACTTGTTCCTCCCACCAACAAATTAAAATAAAAATCGTTAGGGGACGATGATTTTTAAGCTATTTAGTTTAAAAGATCAGTATGTAAAATAACTGTTGGAAACTAAAGTATTGTTTCAACAAGGTATGGATGGGTGATTTTTTTTAAATTCACGAAAAATATTTAGAGAAATTTTAAAAGTGCAATTTTACCTTACTAGAGCAATGAATTACTTAATTTTTTGAGTAAATAAAGAAAAGATACACGCAAATAAATTTTAGGCGCTCTTTGTATAATGAAGTTATTTTTAGACGAAAAAAAAAATGAAAGAACCAAAAAGATTGAAGTTTTTTTTTGTTTTGTTTTTTGTAGTTATTAACAAAAATACTTAAGACTCGAAACAGAGCGAAAACTAAATAAATTACGCAATGCTGATAAATAAATAAAGAGAATGCAATGAATGAAATTAATTTTGAAAGAATTAGAAAAATGCGATTTTTTTTCTGTTCAAAAATTAAAATAATGAAACTACTTAGAATAGTGAAATGGAAAAACTCAAATTTTCTTTTTACTGTTTTGTTTTTCAAGTTAGAAACTTGGAAGTCGGAAGAAGTAACTTGACTTAAGTGTTGAAAAAAAAGAAAAGGAAATAAATGAATGTTTGGTTTGTTAAATTGTTTTTCAGTAGCAAGAGAGAGAGAGAAAAAAAAATGCTAATCGAGTTTTTAAATGAATTGAATGAAATAAAGAAAAATTAAGCTTTAGAATTTAAACAATGAGAATCTATAAAAAAAAAAATCATAACTTTTTTTTCGGTCTCCTCGGTCCTTCGATTCTAATTCAATTTTTTTTTTCGGTAAGAAAAAAAAAAGAGGAATAAAAAACTTAAGATTCAATTAACAACAATTAAAACAAAAAGTGAACAACATAAAATATTTCTGAGTTCATTCCGTTAGTTTTTAAACTTGACTTCTTTAGCAGAGGCGAAGATATGGAAAAATGGTGAGGAAAGTCTACCCAACACCAGGCTATATAAACCAAAAACGAGAAGAGAAAGAAAAAGAAAAAGGCAGAGGGGGTAAGATAGAATAACTACATGTAGGTATGAATGAATGAATGAATAAATAAATATCTTCTTTTTCTTCTTTCCCCTTTTCAGATAAAGGTGAGCCTTTTCTCTCTTTCTCTAAAACAAAATAAAAAAACGCCTTGAATGTCAAGAACAAGACAAACACAGTTAACTTAAAAGCAGGTCTACACTCAATGAAGTCGTAAGGGGGTGACGACAGGAAGACAACTAATAACACCTTTTACTCCACTCCTCTCTCT
>CM042156.1:42292604-42302604 GCA_023376005.1 Doryteuthis pealeii | reverse complement strand
TTTTACGGCATAATAATGAAATTTATTGTGTACAGTACCTAGGTGCACCACAACTCATCAAAGTCACATATCTATTTCATAGAGTAATGTACTAATGTCAGGAACATGGATAGCGTACAGTAATAATATACATGTATGTGTGCGCATGCGTGCATATGTGTGTGGAGGGGGTATCAGGAAGCATGGAGGCTTTAAAAGATGTAGTGTACAACGGATGCAGACAGTTTATTCCATGCCTCGGCAACTCTGAGTATGTCAACCCTTGGTTTATTTCATGCCGAAGACCATTTTTTTGTTTAATTAATTCTTGTTGGGTATTCAATTTTTTAAACTCAATTTTGTAGACACATCCTTTAAAACTAATTTTTTTTTTAAATCTATTTAACCCATAGATGGGACCCTAACATGTACTACCACTCTAGGTCAGAGTGGACCTGGGAGTAATGGCAATAAATGGGTACTCCACACTCCCAAGAGCTCCAGAATTGAAACTTCACCACGTGATGCAGTTTAACGTCATACCCAGAATACGATACAAATAGGTGAGGCGGACGCTAATAACAATACATTCCATCGAGGTGTACGGATCTTTTTTATTTAAATTTTTAAATTAGTGAAATTAAGTTAGAATGCACCGATTGCACCTCTGCAGAGGGCTAAGACTCCCCCAATGGGGCCACCTGTTGGCCGTGGGTGGCGACCTGTGATGCTTAAGGTTAGAGCCCAGGTGGATGAGCAGTTCATGACATGCAATACTCCACTTTGGCCCTATCTTGGGCTAGACGGGTGGTCAGAGAGGCCCCCTCCGATCAATTGGCTGGTCACGTCAAGCCCTAGCACCTATATGATTTCCCCAACCCTATTGCCCTTATGGCAAGCCCCAACCCCTTTTTTTATCATATGGGTGCTAGAAGGCGGTGGCTGCGGGTCTACATGTCCTGGGAATGACGTTAAACTCTATCTGATGGTGAGGTTCCAGTTTTGGAGGTTTGGGGAATGTGGAGCACCCCTTCATCACCATTGCTCCCTGGTCCACTCTGACTCGGAGTGGTAATACCTGTTAGGGTCCCATCTATGGGTTAAATAGAAAAATGTATTTATAAAAAAATTGTATCATCCATTAATTGATTTATTTCAAAACTTTATCGGCATTAAATGACCCACTGAGGTTGGTATGCCGTAAAACAAAACAAACCTCCTTTTAGACTTGTTGCCTAACCAAGGTTAAAGAGACCAATCTGCCCTACTATTCACCCATAGCTGGAGGGATGGTAGTTGGATTCATACCTTTCCCAAGGGTATTAGCGCTATGTGAACTGTAGCTTCGTCCAGGATTTGAACTCGGGTCGACGAGTCCATTTCCTACGATTCTAACCATTACACCACGCACCTCCAACTAATCACGAAGATCCATTACAACTGAAAAGCGAGTACGATTCTCGCCGGATATCCCATTGTCACATTCTACCCATGGTGGACTGGTTTGGTGAATACCTACGTTAAGAATAATTGAGAGGCCAGGAAAATACTTACCTACATTCAAGGATACTGAACGAATATTTAGCACTCTTCCAATATGTAATCTACCGAAGGTTTGTGATCTACTATTGATCTATTATTCATGGCATGTGATCTTTTAGGAAAAAAGAAGGTAGGGTTAGGGTTTAAGGTTTAGGGTTTAGGGTTAGTTTAATGGTAAAATAATGGGTAGTTAATGGGTAGATCACATATTGGAATGTAAACAACTCGGTAGATCACATATTGGATTAGAAACCATTCAGTAGATCACATATTGGAAGAGTACCGGATATTTTTTCAAGTTTACTACATTCGATGTTCCAGGATGTACCAGAAGAGGTGTACTGATCGAAACAAAAGAAATAAGGATACTCGTCCCTAAAGGCATTAATCACCGCATTGGTCTGTTTACCATAATACGTACAGTCGACAAGCATAAAGAGGCAAAGTAACATCTTAAATAAACAAGTAAGTCGGCAGAGTGGCCTATTGTCGGTATTAGCCGGACAACGAGGAAGTCTATCTTCTTTTCACGAGCGCTAAACCAGGGAGATTGTTTTTGCATCGGGGGTGGAGCGTTATACCTACCATCAGCTCCCCACTTTACCACACAGATCCAAGCTATGCACTGAGTTGGTGGAGGCGGTATCGAACCTTTGATTTCGAGCAAGTCGTCGGCGTGGCCTAAAGTCGGTATCCGCCAGGCAGCGAGGGAGTCTATCCCCTTTTCACTAGCGCTAGACCAAGGATATTGTTCTTGAGGTGGAGAGCCACACCTACCAACAACTCATTAATTTACCGCACAGATCTCTGTGCTACTTATACGCTGAGTTCGCGAGGGCCGGCATCGAACCAGGAATTGAGCTAAACCGGATCTGAAATAGAAATAGTAGGAACCTATCCTCTGTACAGGATCAGGATTTTTTTTTTTTTTTGAAAATTGTCATTATCTAATTGAGAGTTATCTCCCTTTAACAATGATTTAATCCCAGATTGTAATAATTATATAACGATATTTGACCTCGGTTATCCAATCTCTGCTGATTTGATATTTAAAAATAGAAAGCTCTGGAAATGTTTCCTTGGTGGCGGCATCAAAGTAAATAAAAGCTCGAAAATGTATTTCTTTTCAAGAAGGTTGCAGAAGTCAGTCGGGAAATAAAATACAATTAATGCTATGGAAAACGAGGCAGTCCACTTTAAGCTAGATTTATATGTTTGCGTGGGTCGAAGAGAAGCAATGATATAATATATATATATATATATATATATATATATATATATATATATATATATATATATATATATATATATATATATATTGAAGAAACGGGGAAAGAAAAAGAAAACGACCGATTCATAATATTGACGACATCGAAAAAAAAAAGAAAAAGAAAGAAAAAGAAACCGAATGAATCGCAAGAATAACAAATATTGTAAAGTTCTCAATATGTACGTAGAGCCGGTTTTTAGAAATGAATTAGTAATTGAAAATAAATCTCCATATTTCGCTAAAGATCTTCAGGAAAACCCAGGAAGTGGTTGGTACAAGCGGATACATATATGCAAAAAACACTGGAGAAATGTGCATAAATGGAGAGGGGAACAAAACACGCAGCTTGACGGTGAAATATTGCGGAGCCATTTATTTTTGTGCCTACATCTCTCTCTCTCTCTCTCTCTCTCTCTCTCTCTCTCTATATATATTATATATATATATATTATATATATATATATATATATGTGTGTGTGTGTGTGTGTGTGTGTGTGTGTAATGGAAAAGGTGATTTACCGGCGAATATGGTCACGATGGTTAGATGGTGCAAAATTCAGGAAGGTAAGTCAGCGATATAACAAATACAAAGTGCTCAATATGTTAGTAGAGCAACGAATGTAATTAATCAATATCTTGATTAATTCAGTGGATTTAACCCTGAAGATCCTTATGGTGAAACTCGAGTAGTTTATCACTTGTACCTATATTGTAATATATATATATATATATATATATATATATTATATACACATATATATATACACACACACATATATATATATATATATATATGAAAAATAGATGGAAATTAATCCGACAGTATGAAATTTAACATTATGAAAAAACATATGATGTTTGTTATGTAATTGCTGACAGTCTTTTTTAACGGATATCTTCTCTTCCCATCTATGTCACTCTTTGATGAAGACCAACTTATCGATTTGGTCGAAACAGTACTGTCAGCAATTACATAACAAACATCATATGTTTTTTCATAATGTTAAATTTCATATATATATATATATATATATATATATGTGTGTGTGTGTGTGTGTGTGTGTGTGTGTGTTTGGGCAGCATTCTTTCATTTATACATGTAGAATTAAACAAAAGTCACGTCTCCTATTATCAATTTTATTAACGATATTTTCAATCTTTCTGTCCAACTTTTTTTACATTTTGATGGAATCTGTAGATTAGTCCACCAAAGTTCATATCTCAAATACTTTCGGCACTATAGAATATGCATTCTACCTATATATATATATATATATATATATATATATATATATATATATAATATATAGTACACAATATGGGTGCTATATTTCTAAGTAGATAGTGCTCAATATCCTTTATATTTGAGTTAAGATAGCATTGACATGGAGTCAACACCTGATTACTGACAGTTCCTTGCCTATGCGATCTTCAGATCAAATAGTCATTTGTCCTGAAGATCGCATAGGCGAGAAACTTTCAGTAACCAGCTGTTGATACCAGGATTTTATTATTTCTTATGAGATATTATACAATCAAAACAGATATTATTTGGAATTATATATTACCAAACTCAGTTTCAATCCAGTTGCCGTTGTCTCGTAACGGACAAAATAAGTCACGGTATACTTATAGCTTTCCTTACACATATATGATGAAATACCATTATCTCATAGGACCAATGAAGTATGGATGACTAAACATAATAAAACCTGGTATTACCCATGTAGGGATTACGTCCCTTACTTGACATAGTTATCCTATTTGACGCAAGGGAACACCAAAGGTGATTACCTTTCTGCCAATAGCCAATAGGTGGCGTGGTCAATAGAACATATAAAAATGAAAGCGCCAAAGTCAATTCTCTTTCATACTCTTCCGGCCTTGACAGAAATAACAACGCATCAGTTGTGTTCCTGCCCCCCCCCCAACAACAACTCGTGTCGCTTGGCACACTATAACATGTAAAACATGTAAGTCTTTATATTCTTATTTAGTACAGGTACATATATATAAATAACTAAATATTTTCCCTTTCATATAAGGCGTTCGTCGTTAATCTATCTATCTATCTATACATATATAAAGGGCAGTTGTGTGTATATGTATGTCCGGAGGAAACTTCGAAAATAAAACAATTAACGACAAAGTAAATATATATATACATTAAATATCACCAGGGCTTGGTTTTTGAGCAAAAATAATAGAGATTTGATTAATATTCATGAAAATATCTAAAAAAATAAAATTTAAATGATAACAACATGGAATTTTTCCCATTTAATATTGTAGACATAAATTTCTATTTTCAGAGTGACTGGATCAACGCAACGTCTTTTTTTTTACGTAGGGATTTTAATGGGGCATCCAGCAGGGATCCAACTCACAATTCAGTAATAATGGATCTGCGAGACTAACTTTAAAACAAATCCCCCCTCTACCCAGGCGACGCCAGGTAGCCACTTCTAGTTTCATATAAGGCGTTCGTCGTTAATCTCTACATATATAAAGGACAGTCGGTATTTAAGTATATATGTATGTATGTCCGGATGAAACTACGAAAATTAAAAAAAATAATGACAAAGTAAATATATATACACATTCACTATCACCAGAGCTTGGTTTTTGAGCAAAAAAAAAGATTTTATTCATACCTGGAAAGATATTTAAAAATTATGATTTGAATAGTAAGAAAAGGGAAAGTCAGTGGTGGTGTTCATGATTAAAACATATATCAATTATGTAAGACCAAAACAATCAATGGATCTGCGAGACTAACTTTTTATTATCCCCCTCTACCTAGGCAATGCCGGGTAGCTGCTTCTAGTATTTTAATAATTCTATCTGTTCTCTTTTGTTTACGCAATTCAAAACCTAAATCATAATATAGAATTATTGAAATATTGTTTAAAATATTGTTTTATTCTGCATGATCGTAAAAATATAGGATTTCATTCTATAAATGGTTATCGTCGTAGGAAATGGACACGGCGATGCGAGTTCAAACTCTGGACAAGGCGGGTAGAATTTCACACAGCACCAATACCCTCGGGAAAAGGTGCACATCCGATTATTCTTCCGCCAGCTATGGGTTAATAGTAGGACAGACTGGGTTCTTTAACCTTGGTAAGGCAACCAGTATACGAGAAGGAAAACTCTGAATTCAAACCAGTTAAACTCTAATTTAAAATAGACCTTGTGTCACATCCTGCTCGTGCCGAGCGATTGAGTAAATACATATACATATTTACCAACCCCACCTTGCACAAGCAAGATGTCACTCAAGGTCAAATTTTTAAGCGACACAAGCTCAATTTTTTAAACAGGTTTGAATTCACAGTTTTCTTTCTCTTAGACTGGTTGTATTTTATTCTCTTACATTTGTCCAGGAAATAAAATTCGTATTATTTGGATTTTTTTCTTTATCGTTATATACACAGCCTACATTGGGAGAGATATGCATCCAACTATTCTCCCTCCAGCTATGGGTAAATAGTAGAACAGACTGGCTCTTTAATCTGGGTTAGTCAAGGAGAGGGAAACTCTGAATTCAAACCTGTAAAAACTCCGCTTAGGAAATTGACCTTGTGTCACATCCTACTTGTGTGGAGAGGTTGGTAAATATGTACAAAACATTTCGGCTGATGTGCCTTCCAGCCTTCTTCAGGTATTTCTTGTCGAACTCTAGAACCTCGTCGAACTCAGGAATCTTCCTGCATAACAATAAAAGTTAAATAAAAACACCTGAAGAACGCCGGAGGATACAACGGGGAAAATTTTGGGAATATACATTTCCCAATAAAGATGAGGATAACTGTCCGAAAAATCCAAATAATAATCAAGCCATATCTCAAAAATTCAGACGAATAGAAAATAAAATATTTTTATCATTACTTCGTCGTGAATTGATCTGGCATTTATTCTATATGAGGAAACGATATTCAACCAACTATCGTTTTTCTACAACCCAGAACGGCAAAAAGTACAGAACTAAAGTTAAAACACGACTAGTTTGGTAGATTAGAAGGTGGACCGGGGGAAAAATTGTTACCAAGCTAAATTTGATATTCATTTGATATTTTAGGGTATCCTCTTTTGAAATTTGAAAACTCCTCTTTTTGGCCACCTGGGGCAAATGTTTTTTAGGGGGTGCGGAGTAGGCAAACCAGATCTGGTATTTACATGTGTCCCACTTTCACACGATATGGCACAAGGCCGTTTTATGTGGGCACCACCCACAAGCCGAGACTCATGGGGTGGTAGGTAGAAAAATTGCGTCGATCCCGTCGGCATTCCCCCTCAAGGGGGGCACCTCAGGTGCTGGGCAATAAACCCAACCCTGCCCCTTTAAGTGCAATGAGGCAGGTATTGTCTGGAGGGACGGCCCTCTGGGATCGATGCTATTAATTTAACACCTCACCGGTCCAGAGGTCGAAGCTCACTGGAACCCTGTCCCGAGGACGGGTTGGTGTCATGCAAACCAGATCTAGACGGACAATACTCTAGTTAAGAAATAAGTGAAAAAGAAATGAACATGTTTATGAGTCCAATTTTATTGGGTCGCTTGGCTAACAAACAACACTTGAATCTGTATGAATAGAATACAATGTAAGTCTGATTGAAATTTACTGTTTAAACACGGTATGTACTGGAAATGGGGAAAATATTCACACGGTTAAAGATCAAAGGCAATTGAATAATATTAATAATTTACTTTTAACTCTTAAAGATCAGGTCAATCAAATGACGATTTTACTAGTGTTATTATGACTAACGGAACTTACACGGATATTCAATTTACAATGCAAATACACTGCTGTTGAGATTACATCTCTCGGATACTAGGGTACACGAGAGGTAATTACTTCCCGTGTCTACCAATAGGCACTTGGTGGTGTAGCGAGCATCAATATAAAGATGGAAGTCAATTAAAGGTAATTGAGATTTTACAGCAAACAAACTGTTGAGATTACATCTCTCGACTAATAGGGGACACGAGAGGTAATTACCTCCCGTGTCTACCAGTAGGCGCTAAGTGGTGTAGCGAGCATCAATATAAAGATGGAAGTCAATAAAAGGTCATTGAGATTTTCCAGCAAATTATTGGGATTACATTTCTCGACTAATAGGGGACACGAGAGGTAATTACCTCTCGTGTCTACCGATAGGCGCTAGGTGGTGCAGCGAATAGCAATATAAAGATGGAAGTGAAGAAAGGGTCATTAAGATTTTACAGCAAACAGACTATTGGGATTACATCTCTCGACTATTAGGGGACACGAGTAGCTATTAACAGACACGAGAGATGGTTACATTTCAAGTCCGGTTAAATCGAACTTAACGAACCTAAATCCCACCATCGTATGTCACCCCGCCGAAAGAAAAAAATAATACCAAAAATCAGGGAATTAACCGAATCTAATGAAATATTGATATATTAATGAATATAATATATAATGCACTGGTTATTTTATTTAAAAACTTTTACATTTTTTTCAGGCCAGTTCACTTTGAACCACGTATCTTTGAGAATCTATGTTATGCCTCAAAAATACTAAAAATCAAGGAATTAACCGAATTTAATGAAATTTTCAGTGTTGATATATTAATGAATAAAAAATATAATGCACCAGTTATTATTTAAAAAAAAATTTTTTTTTTAACTTTTACATTTTTTCAGGTCAGTTGACTTTGAACCACGTATCTTTGAGAATCTGTGTTACGCCTCAAAGATACGTGGTTCAAAGTTAACTGACCAGAAAAATGTAAAAGTTTTTAAATAAAATAACTGGTGTATTATATCTTTTATTCATTAATATATCAACACTGAAAATTTCATTAAATTCGGTTAATTCCCTGATTTTTGGTATTTTTTTTTTCTTTCGGCGGGGTGACATACAATGGTGGAATTTAGGTCCGTTAAGTTCGATTTAAGCAAAAAAGCTTATAAAGAGTTACATGAATGGTTGTCCTAATGGGAATGAAAGAGTCTTTTGTAAGTTGTATAGTCCTTAATAGAGACAGATATTCACTCCTCTCACACAGGAGTAGTGTATGACACAAGGTCAGTTTCTTAAACGGAGTTTAACAGGTTTTAATTGAGAGTTTTCCTTCTCCTAGACTGGTTACCTAGCCATGGTTAAAGAGCCCAGTCTGTCCGACTATTTATCCACAGCTGGAAGAAGAATAGTTGGATTCATACCTTTTCCAAGGGTATTAGCGCTATGTGAAATGCAAACAACCTCGTCCATCATTTGAACTCGTCTCGTCCATTTCCTACGACTCTAACCAGCTCAGCACGCGTCTCCATATAACTCCCTGATATACTTAGTTGATAGAAAATGAAAGTGTTGAATGAAGACTTGCATGCGACATACGTATATTGGGAAGCGCGTGGTGTAATGGTTAAAGTCATGGGAAATGGACTCGTCGCCCCGAGTTCAAATCCTGGACGTGGTAATTGCATTTCACTTAGCGCTAATACCCTTGAGAAAGGAATGAATCCTACTCTCCCTCCAGCTATGAATAAATAGAAGGGCAGACTGGGTTCTTTAACCTTGGTTAGGCAACAGGGTCTAGGAGAAGGAAAACTCTGAATTCAAACCTGTTGAACTCCGCTAAAGAAATTGACCTTGTGTCGCATCCTGCTCGTGCGGAGGGGTTGGTAAATATATACATTGTGAATTGATCCCTCACTTTAGAACTGTTTCACTCATTTCGACTAATTAATTTTCCTTGCAAAGTAAATATTTCCCAAAGAAATGATGATAATTTCCATACAGAGCAAATGTGCAAGCATAAATACACTGACACAAGAAAAAAAAATTGCATTACCCTGAATATGTGTTTCAATTTACTCAAACTTATAGGTAATATAGCTCAGTCGTTAGAGCGTCTGACTAGGAACTACAAGGTTCCGGGTTCGATACCGGCCCTCGCCATGAGTAGCACAGGGATCTGTATGAGTAGAACAGGGATCTGCGCGGCAAAGTGAGGAGCTGGTGGTAGGTGTGGCGCTCCCCCTTAGATGCTAAAACAACCTCTTTGGAGTAGCGCTTGTGAAAAAGGGAATAGACTCCCTCGCTGTCTGGTTGATACCGACTTTAGGCCACCCAGACAACGACTACAATAATATATAATGTATTTAGACCAATTCTATTTTCCGTCTATATATTTAACTCTTTTTGCCTCATTATTAAAGAAATCAAG
>CM042156.1:42247604-42287604 GCA_023376005.1 Doryteuthis pealeii | reverse complement strand
CTGTTTCAACCTGTGGGGTTAATAAAGTGTAATTCAATTGAAATCATTTTAAAATTAAAACGAAGACAATTGTAAAAGGCACTTTATAAACACTGGTCGTCATCAGAGCACATATTTTGTTGAATGAAAAAAAAAAGGAAAATGTATGTATGTATGTATGTATGTATGTATGTATGTCTGGATGAAACTATGAAGATAAAACAATTAACGACAAAGTAAATATATATATACGTTGAATATCACTGGTTCTTGAATTTTGTGCAAAAATTCGAAGATATTTAAAAATCAAAATAAATATAGCATTGAAATTCTACTTAGAATGTCCAGTATTTGTGAATCACAAACAGTAGATAAATCAACACACCAGATATTTTTGTTCTCCTTCTACCCAGGCGACACTGGGTAGCCGATTCTAGTAATAAATAAAAATCTGTTTTGATTGGATAATGTTACTCTAGAAATATCAAAAATCTCGTATCTTGATTGAGATGAAAACTAACTTTTATTCAAAAATTAGTTGGTGTGTACTCAGGTGTTCTTAGGTGTGTTAAGTAATTACATATTGAAAAGATAAATGGAAAAACATAAATATATTTGTATAGATGAAAATTTAATTTAATGAATAATTATATATGTATGTTGGTAGGTAGGTCTGTATGTACGGGAGTAATTAATCATTTTCCGGGCCTCCCACCAGGAAGTCTTTTTTTACGTGGCGAGCCCTTCAGGAGCACTCGAGCACCGGGCAACGAACTCGGTGGGAAAGTAAATATCGTAGCGTGAATGCCTAAGTTATTCCAGGGCTTTTTTCCAAACCAACTTGTTCTATGCAGGTGTTTTCAGCTTCAGCAGGTGACTCCACCTGGTGGGCAACTTATACAACAGAGATTTTTTTAAAAATACAGAAATATGGCAGAAAATGGGAAATTCCGAGTAAAAAAGAATGCTCGGACAAATGCATTTCATATATACATTTGTGTGCGTATATGTGTGTGCGAGAATAGTTGGATGCATATCTTTCTTAAGGGGATCAGCCTCGTCCGGGATTTGAGCTCATGTCGCAGAGTTCATTTCCTATGACGATATCCATTATACAATGAGCGTCTCCACCATTGTTTTACAATAAACACAAAATGTACATTGAACAGGTGGCTTTAAACATTACTTGAAGTTAAGGGAGTTCATATGCCAAGTCTTATCAAGATTAGCCCATTAGCCGTAGAATCTATAGGTAATAAGCACACAAGAAAATGAGGTGAATTATATATACTAGCAGTACGTACCCGTATTACGTAGGGCTCTTAAAATGGCCACTGATGTTCATAAATTACTCTGTGTTAAAATCTTTTATTTACGAGGTTCATTCAATAAATAAGAGGATTCTTATATATATATATATATATATATATATATATATATATATATATATATGGGAGATTGCAGTCTCCAGAAAATGATAATACGTACATTGGATTCACCTCAACCACATTGTCAAGGCACCTAACCCTCCATTTAACAAACAATAGCTCTATTTCACAACACTTAAAATTACATTCATGCCCCCACTGCTATTACCGAAATATTCTAACGGAAAATACACACATTCTGCACAAAGAAAAAATAAACAAAAACTCCAAATACTAGAAGCTTTATACATAAAACAATACAAACCATCCTTAAACAAAATTAATTTCCAATACAGTACACACATTCTAAAATGCCTATAACACCTTTCTCACCAATTCTTCTCCTTCCAGCCTCCACATTAATATAATTAAAAAAAAAACTGGAATACATCACCCCTGATGATGGCACTTCGAAGTGCCGAAAGTACTCAGGAACTGAACTTTGGTGGACTTATCCACCAATTCCACCCAAACATTAAAAAGTTGGCCAGAAAATTAGAAAAGATAAAAAATAAAATTGTTAAACAGGAGATGTGCCTTTTGTTTAACTATATATATATATATATACTCCCTCGTTGTCCGGCAGATATCAACAATGGGCCAGTCCGAGTACTTTACTTATCGCGCATCCAGTTATGCCAGTCAGACACAAGGGCAATTTATGTAGGACCATCCACGAATGGCAGGCACAAAAAGTGCATGGATCCCTTCGGCAGTCCCCCCTTAAGGGGGAGCACTTCAAGCACTGGGCAATAAACACATCCCTGCTCCTTTAAATCAAAGGGGCAAGTGTGGCCTGGGGTATGGCCCCCTGGAATCACGTCGTTAATTATCACTAACAGCCCAGTGGCCGAAGCCACCGGACCCTCGCCCTGAAGAAACGAGTTGTTTAGTGCTTTACTTTATTATTCTTACTAGCAAAATAAAAAACACCCTCCGGGCCATGTAAAAATAGATTTTTGAAACATATTGCCTGAGCGCTGGGAGTTAAAAATTCAATGCCACCGAGTTAGTACCCTAAGTAAGTAAAATCATCAAATTCATTAAAGGATGAAAAATAAAACAATTTGAAATGTAAACTTTAAATATGTATTAAAATAAAACAAATTGTATATAGATATATAATACCAGTCATGTATTTATTAAAACTTGTTTTAAAAAACAATGAGGACTGTCTAATGTTGCATGTTCAAATTTTGAGTGTATCTATTCTATGTTATGACGATTTTGGGTAATGTGACGTAAGCAGTGACGTAGTTTTTGTTACAGACAAAAACCGGAAGCGAATCTCCATTATTAATTTTAAAAAAACAATGAGGACTGTCTAATGTTGAATGTTCAAATTTTGAGTGTATCTATTCTATGTTATGACGATTTTGGGTAATGTGACGTAAGCAGTGACGTAGTTTTTGTTACAGACAAAAAACCGGAAGCAAATCTCCATTATTAATTGATTTAAAATTATTTTTTGGCTTCTTTTCTATTTTTTTTTATTGTTAATTCTTATGTATTATATTTACTTTATTTATGTGAACTGGTTTACTCATTGGTCTACTAGTTGAGAGGCTTTCCATTCAGTGTGAGAGATCTTGTTTAAAACAATAACTCCATTTTATCTGAGTTCACATAAAGGGCAATGCTTCTTGCTGCCTTCTTTCTCTGATATTGTACCTAAATTCTCTCTCTTTGGTACTAACATTTACCACAGCAACAACATTACTACGTTTTAACTTATGAGAGCAATTTTGTTTTATCATCACCACAAAATACAATTAACACATAATAACGGTGGCTTTGTCAACCAACAAAACCCTAATACGTGCAACACAACAAAGAAGAATTATGTCACCATCAAAAAGTGATTGACTATATTTCCATAACGTTAGTGGCTTAAATGTGACAGTCAACCATTGATAAGTATATAAATAAATAATAATATAAAACTAATGTTTACAGTTTATGAATAAGCATATTGTATTAAAGTAAAAAGAACTCCTTCATCATATTAATTTCACTCTCTTGATATATATATACATATAAAAGGGGTTTGTAATTTGCTTGAAGCATTGTGTTTATATTGGTTTGCTGGTTGGTTTTGAAGGCTATCACAATGCAAGTGTAAAGAAAAAAGAAGGTAACTGTGGTGTTGTTTGTTAACCTGTGATTTATTCTCAATTCCTAATATTTTGGGATAAAAATCCCATCTGCAGAAGATTACTAGAACTGAAGTTGTTGCTAGTGGCTGTTCATTTGTTCTGTCTTGTGTCTTCCAAATTCTGTGTGTGGGGGGATGCTTGTTTATGTGTGTGTTTGTGTGTGTGTGCGCGTTTGTGTTTCTGTTCATTTGCTTTTTTTTTATTATTATTCCAGATTTGTCTCGCCCTCTAAGCATGTTTTTTTTTGTTTACTAACAGGACCATCTTATCTCTTTTTTATTAATATGTGTCTGAGATTAACATTCCAGATATCGTTTGATTGTTTATGTGTAAATTTACTGTCTATCAAAATCACCTGTTGTCCTGTTGTGTGTTTGCGGTGTATTTGTTATTAAGTCCCAACATCATGTGTGTGTGTATTATGAACTCTCTCGTCGATTTTCGACGCATGAGGGTTCACATACACAATGAACACCCACACAGTGATTTGTTTATAGTGGTGAAGGCTTGTGTTAGACCATCCACACTTTTTGGCACAGTCGATAGGAAAGAATTGGTGCATCAAGGGTTGCCACAAACCCAATCAACGACCGACCTCAGGAATGTTGAATTCAGAGTTATCCCTCTCCTAGACTGGTTACCTACCCAAGGCTGAAGGGCCCAGTCTGCCCTACTATTTAACCCTTAGCTGGAGGGAGAATATATGGATTCATACCTTTCCCAAGGGTATTAGTGCTATGTGAAATGCCAACAGCTTCGTCTAGGAATTGAACTCGAATCGAAGAGTCCATTTCCGACGACTCTAACTATATATATATATATATATATATATATATATATATATTATATATCCAACACATTTCAGTTGTTATAGCTAAAAACAAATGAATTTGAAAAATCAAACACTCCAGCCAGAAACGAGTATTTCGGAAGCAGAACTCGTTCTCGGTTCCAGTCTGAACAAATTTGTAACATTTTCACACCAGCATTTTTTGCTGGAGTCTGGTTTCAAGAAGTTTTCTTGTTCCTCTGAGATATTATTTTTTTTAAACTTTTTCTTTCACCTCTGTTTGTTTGATGGTGGCCGCTTCTAATATCCTCAAATGTTTATAATTTGCCTTTTCTCCAAATGTTCTTGTATTTTTCTAAATTGGTAGTTGTATTCCTTCCCTTATTTCTCTTTTTCCATTTTTCATCACGACCATGACATATTTTTCTATGCCTGAGATGCTGATAGTTACGCGTCCTGCGTCCCTGACACGCAGAAATCTAAAAAGAACGCAGTAAAAACGTATCCATGCGTCCCAGTGTTTTTCTTTTTCTTTCCTCACCATTTCAAGCTAACTGTAAATACATTTCAATAGTTTCTTAGAAACGAATTACACAGGATAGGTAACAAGGTAGGAGTTTTTCCCCAGGGACTCATTCAAAGCAAATATGTGCGTCCTAGGACGTACTAAATCAAAAAGCTACCAGCATCACTGTATGCCAAATTCAGTTCTATATCCCGACTGTAAATTATTATGGCTTGCACAAGGGTTTTCAGTTCTTTTTAACTTTTTGCAAAATATCATCCATGCACATTAAGTTATTTATTTTTTCCTGTGATTTTGGAAATTTGTAGCCCACAGTACATTTCCTAAGCATATAGTTGAGTGACATCATTGCTATAACAAATAGCACTGGTGATAGTGAATCTCCTTGGAATATGCCTCTTTGGATTTTTACTCCTGCTGGTAATTGTCCTCCTACTGTTGGTCCCACTTTCCAATTTTCCACAGCTTTTGAGATGAAGTTTATGGCTTTGTAAGATATTCTGTAGAATTTTAAACATTCAATTATCCAAGATTGTGTAACTATGTTATATATATATATATATATATATATATATATATATATATATATATTATATTACCAACCCCTCTGCACAAGCAGGATGTGACACAAAGTCAATTTCTTAAGCGGAGTTCAACAGGTTTGAATTCAGAGTTTTCCTTCTCCTAGACCAGTTGCCTAACCAAGGTTAAAGAGCCCAGTCTGCCCTACTATTTATTCATAGCTGGAGGGAGAGTAGGATTCATACCTTTCACAAGGGTATTAGCGTTAAGTGAAATGCAATTACCACATCCAGGATTTGAACTCGGGGCGACGAGTCCATTTCCCATGACTTTAACCATTACATCACGCGCTTGTAACTATGTTATAGGCTGTTCTGTAGTCAATCGATGCCATGGCTGCATTTTCCGCCGTTTTAAGAATGTGCTGATCTATTTGGAGTTGGCGATAAGTTCTTCTTGTCCCCTCGTGGCATCTTCTGTTCTTCCGGAAATAGTTCGGAGCAATTTAGCGAGTAATATATTTCTTCTTTAATCTGTGTGATTCGGATTTTCCACATCATAAATAAGCATATCAACCTATAGTTGCTGGGGATTGTTCCTTTTTATGGGTCTTTATGGATCAGGGTAGTTTTTTCTTACGTCTTCCATTCGAGTATGTTTGTTTCTTCTAGTCAACTAGCCAGTTGTCGGGGCATTATTATTATTATTATTATTATTATTATTATTATTATTATTATTATTATTATTATCCGAGTTTTTCATACCTGCCGTCGCCGGCGGTACACTGACGGCTGAGTGATCGCAAGTCTCCTCAGGTCTCCATGACTCTACTGAGTATTCTAGCTGATCTTAACAATGTAGTTTGGATGGTCTCGATTCTTCCTCTGATTTCCAATTCACCCAAATTCTTTTCCAGACCCTTGGGGACTGTTCCAAGAGCACCAATTACAATTAGTATGACCTTCACCTGCATGTTCCATAGTTTTCTCAGTTCTCTGGCAAGGTCAAAGAATTTGTCTATCTTTTTGCTTTCTTTCACTTTCACTCGGTGGTCGGCCGGGACGGCAAAATCCACGAGATGATAAGTTCTCTTCCTCTTGTTAATCAATACTAGGTCTGGTCTTCTGGTCGGGTATTATTATTATCATTATTATTGCTGAAAATATGTAGTAGTAGCTGTATGCTAATGTTTTGGCATAAAATAGCCCAGCTAGGGTTGACATGCCCTATAGTCCAACCAACCAACATACACTTTATATAAAGTAAGTAAAGTCGTCAGGGCGGCCTAATGTCGGTATCAGCCAATCAGCGACGGAGTCTATCCCCTTTTCACTAGCACTAGACCAAGGAGATTGTTTTTGCATCTGAGGTGGAACGCCACAACTACCATCAGCTCCTTACTTTACCGCACAGATCCCTGTGCTACTCATAACGCTGAGTCGGCGAGGACCGGCATCGAACTAGGAATCTTGTGATTTCTAGCCGAACGCTCTACCGACTGAGCTCACCGGCCCATTACCTCAAGTATAAATATTGATGTAGACTGATTAAGATCTCTGTGCTATTTTGGAATCGACGATTGCTTTTAGCACTGGATTATCGTTGCTGATACTTGTAAAATACTTTTTTTCGTGACTCGTTTTGTTTTGGGTGAAACCATTTTTTGGGTGAAACCATTTTATGTCAACATGACCGATCGTAAGGTTGCGCGATAGGAAATCTTGTGTTAATGACCTTTTAAAAGACATTGATATCATCTGAATTTGAAACCTGGTTATCTATTTTGTCTTTTTTCCCCATTAAACAGTTTTGTGTTATCTTTAAGGCGTCTATTCTTCCAAGAAGATTGCGTTGCAAAAATCTAAACTTACTCGTATTTACGTGCTAATCTATAATCCGAACAACGTTGGTTGGCAATAATAATCACATTATGATGTCTATTGATAGCAAGATTGTGACTTACATAGGATGACACAAGTAATCTCTCTCATTGATAAAAATATAACATTTTAATGCATTAGATTCGTACGAGAGGCTGATTTAGCTCAATTGGAAGAACGTCCACCTAGGAATCATAAAGTTTTGAGTTCTATACCGGTCCCTGCCAACTTAGCATATGAGTGGCATAGCTTGATAATAACAGAAATTCTCTCATAAGAAAGGAATAAAAATAAGACTCGTATTGTGTTTAAAAGGGGGTTTATTCTGCGGCGCGTCGGGTTTGCTAAAACTTAATGCTTTTAGCGGTCTTTGAGTCACACACACACACACACACACACACACATATATATATATATATATTATATATATATATATATATATATATATATATATATATATAAGAGAGAGAGAGAGAGAGAGAGAGAGAGAGAGAGAGGCGCGTGGGCTAGTTGTTAGAGTCGTGGAAAATGGACTCGTCGATTCGAGTTCAATTCCTAGACGAAGCTGTTGGTATTTCACTTAGCGCTAATACCCTTGGAAAAGGTATGAATCCATATATTCTCCCTCCAGCTATGGGTTAAATAGTAGGGCAGACTGGGCTCTTCAGCCTTGGGTAGGTAACCAGTCTAGGAGAGGGATAACTCTGAATTCAAAATTCCTGAGGTCGGTCGTTGATTGGGTTTGTGCCAACCTTTGATGCACCAATTCTTTCCTATCGACTGTGCCAAAGAGTGTGGATGGTCTAACACAAGCCTTCACCACTATAAACAAATCCCTGTGTGGGAGTTCATTGTGTGTATGAACCCTCATACGTCGATAATCGACGGGAGAGTCCATTATATATATATATATATATATATATAAAGTAACAAGTTTGAACACTTATCTTTGTTGACTTCTTAAGGGGTGAAGAATTCTGGTGGTAGGCTCATTCGTTGTCACGTATGCGTCTGTTCTAGTAGTCAGCGGTGGTGGTTACTGTCAGGTTCTGTTCTCTCATGAGGAACGTGGTCCCTTTCTGTATATCTTTACTGTTCTGCTAGTCGGGACGTTCGCCATCGTCCACTACTTTTACTGTTCTCCCCGTAGAGACGTCTTATCTCTCCGACCACTGTTGCTGTTCTGAGGATTTGGGCCCCTACTAGTCCCTACTTCCGGAATCTGTCAGGGGAGGATAACTCATATTTTTCAAAATAATCTGATCTGTGCGATGAAATTTCTGGGAGCTGACAGTAGGTTTGGTGCTCCACTTAAAATTATTTCCCTGGTCTAGCGATAGCGAGAACGGGATAGAATCCTTTGTTGTTCGGCTGATACTGACAATAAGTCACTCCGCAGACTTTACTTTATATTCGTATACAGTTATAGAAGAACGAAAGTTATTGCCTACGCAAAATTAACAGAATAGAATACAAGCATGACTGGAGATACTAGGGAGAGTTTATACAGAGTTGCATGAGCGAAATCTATTAATATGAAAATAAGTTTTTGGTACAGAAAGTGTTGAGTCATTGATATGTAACAGGTAGAAAAGGAATGTGTAAAGACTTACATGTTAATTATGCTTTTGTGTTCATGTAATGTTGCTGTGAGCGCAAAGACCCCATGTCCGTGGATAGGAACGTAACTCGTGCGTTGCTATTTCCTATTGAGGCAAGAAGGTAAGAGATATTTTATAATCCCGCTGGCCACGCCACCTTGTGGCTATTGACAAACAAAGGAGGTAAATACCTTTTGTGTCTAGCCTAGCTCCAAATAGTAGAACTGAAGCAAGTAAGGGATGTAATATCTACACATTAATACCCAGATTTACATAATTTCGGCCGACGTCAAATTCACCTTTACGCCACTTTTTTCGACTGAATTTCAGTTCAGTAAACGTCATTACGACCGACGTTACGTCACCCATCAGCGTCACCTACGTTATGAAATGTAAGGACAAACTCATTAGCGAAGTTCTCCCGTGGAAACCTGAATATGGACACGCCCGTGTAAACCGTCCCACAAAGACCCATATCGATCAGCTCTGCACGGATTCTGGATTGTGGGGGGACGATGAACAATAGGGACGGATGGCGAGAGATTATCATGGATAACCGTGCTGCCAATAAAAAGAAAAACATGAAATAAAAAAATAATCCTTAGAAATATATTTGAAATAAATAAGATACATAAAAATTAGCAATAAAAATATAACAGGGTTTTAAATACAATAATTAATAAAGTAAAGTACACAGAGCGGCCTATTATCGGTATCAGTATATCTGCTTTTTGTGGTAAAGTGGGGAGCTGGTGGTAGGTGTGCCGCTCCACCTTAGACACTAAATAAGTATCCCTGGTCATGCTCTCATGAAATACAATAAGTATTAAAGTAAAGTAGACAGAGCGGCCTATTATCGGTATCAGTATATCTCCTTTTTGTGGTAAAGTGGGGAGCTGATGGTAGGTGTGCCGCTCCACCTTAGACACAAAAATAAGTATCCCTGGTCATGCTCTCATGAAATACAATAAGTAGTAAAGTAAAGTAGACAGAGCGGCCTATTATCGGTATCAGTATATCTCCTTTTCGTGGTAAAGTGGGGAGCTGATGGTAGGTGTGCCGCTCCACCTTAGACACAAAATAAGTATCCCTGGTCATGCTCTCATGAAATACAATAAGTAGTAAAGTAAAGTAGACAGAGCGGCCTATTATCGGTATCAGTATATCTCCTTTTCGTGGTAAAGTGGGGAGCTGGTGGTAGGTGTGTCGCTCCACCTTAGACACAAAATAAGTATCCCTGGTCATGCTCTCATGAAATACAATAAGTAGTAAAGTAAAGTAGATAGAGCGGCCTATTATCGGTATCAGTATATCTCCTTTTCGTGGTAAAGTGGGGAGCTGATGGTAGGTGTGCCGCTCCACCTTAGACACAAAATAAGTATCCCTGGTTATGCTCTCATGAAATACAATAAGTAGTAAAGTAAAGTAGACAGAGCGGCCTATTATCGGTATCAGTATATCTCCTTTTTGTGGTAAAGTGGGGAGCTGGTGGTAGGTGTGCCGCACCACCTTAGACACTAAATAAGTATCCCTGGTCATGCTCTCATGAAATGGTGCTCCACTTAAAAATAATTTCCCTGGTCTAGCGATAGCAAGAATGGGATAGAATCCTTTGTTGTTCGGCTGATACCGACAATAGGTCCCTCCGCAGACATTACTTTATATTTGTATACAGTTATAGAAGAACGAAAGTTATTGCCTACGCAAAATTAACAGAATAGAATACAAGCATGACTGGAGATACAAGGGAGAGTTTATACAGAGTTGTATTAGCGAAATCTATTAATATGAAAATTAGTTTTTGGTACAGAAAGTATTGAGTCATTGATATGTAACAGGTAGAAAAGGAACGTGTAAAGACTTACAAGTCTTTAAGTATGCTTTTGTGTTCATGTAATGTTGCTGTGAGCGCAAAGACCCCATGTCCGTGGATAGGAACGTAACTCGTGCGTTGCTATTTCCGATTGAGGCAAGAAGGTAAGAGATATTTTTATAATCCCGCTGGCCACGCCACCTTGTGGCTATTGACAAACCATAGCTGTCAGGCTGATATCAATAATATACTACACTAGGCTACATGGAATATCTTACCCTGAATATCTCAACCTGATCATGATATTTGAGGAATGCCAGTACCTAAATCTCAACCAAACCTATACTGGAGTGTGTGTGTGTGTGTGTGGGGGGGGTAAACTAGTCTTCTGGTAGGATACTTTTGATGCCTAACTTATTTTCATTAACCCTGAAATTCTGCCAGAGTTTCTATTATCATTTTTTTTTTTATCTGGGCTAGCCACAACTTGCTTGCAAAATCTAAACCATTAAAATTGTGATCTGGATTTTTTAAAATTAAATTTACCAGGTCAACTCATTTTTAAACATAGATTTCATTGGCGTTTGGAAAAGCTACTTTAGCCAATCACATTATAAAATTAGCAATTGAATTCAAACCGGTTGTACATCTGCTTAAAGATTGGCCTTGTGTCACTTCTTGCCTGTAGTGGAGGCGTGCGTGTGTGTGTGCGTGTGTGTGTGTGTGTGTGTGTGTGTGTGTGTGTGTGATTGTTCGGAATGTAATATCCTATTTTTAAAAGGAACTCAAAACGGATGTAAATATAATAAAGTTGAATGTTATCAATCAATGACATAATCGTTGTCATTATCGATTACATCAATCGAATGTAAAGGAAAACTTTTCATTTCTCGCCGATAAAAATCTTAAATATGAGGTGCATTAAACATTTTTTAAAAATGTATTGAGATTAACAGTATTTACCAAGACAAAAATCTCGAATACGAAGGCCAGTGTGCCAATTTTCAACTTTACAGCTAGAAGCCGTAGCCGAACGTATCATACCATTTTCGATGATTTTTACGCCATTTTTTGCGACGAATCTTTTGTACGATGACAATTTTTAAAACTCGGAAATGAATTTGGGAATAATCGAAATTAATTGCGAAATACAGTGAAAGTCAACAAGGAAATAGAAATAATTGTTTGTATACCTAAGCGTGCGGATCTTACAGGTACTAATTTCTGTTGCTATAAGAAGTTCACAGGGTATAAACTCCGGTTCTTATAAAACATTAGATTACTTAAAGGACAATAATCGATGCAGAACATATCAAATATCAGTAGGTTAACAACAAACGCGTTAATTAAAGACATATTTTTTTCTTTTTTTTTCTTTTGCGAGTATTAAATTTTTTTTTATTCATACTACGGTTTCCGCTAGAGTACAAAAGTTGAGAGAAAAAGAAAAGAAAAGGGCCGCGAAAACGGCCATTAAAAAGAAAGGGGCCGCGAAAAAAAGAAAAAAGGCAGCGAAACGGACATTAAAAAGAAATTGGGCAAGCGAAAAGAATTCATGCTTAAAGAGGTTGTCCTCAATCAGAATCCTTCTTTTCTTTAAACCAACATTTAATACATTTAAATTATACTTATAGGGGAACAAGGTTCCCAGGCTATATAAAGTCACAATTGTCCAAGTACATAGAGAAGTGTATGGAAAGACAAAAGAGGTGGAAACCACTTACTGTTTATGGGGGGTCTGGACCGAAAGGTATGCACCACGTGTGGTGCTGAGGAGTAGTGACGAGCACGTCTATCATCGTCAAGCCAGCTTTGTAAAAGAGGCTGATATTTTGGGGTTCCCGCGTCACGTGACCAAAAAGGGACTCTTGACGCGGAAGAGTTCCTCAAACCCTGTGACAAGGGAGACTACTCCGTTTAGTCCCCTACATTGCTTTGCAGCCTTGAAGAAGATTAATGAAGCGCTCCTTTTTTTATCATAGACTAGGTGGTCTATGTAATGTTTCTGTGTACATAATGTTTGGAATAATTGATATGGTCGGGTAAAACCGAACAGAGACCTTATCTATGTCTCTATTTCAATGTGCAGTTTTACCAGTTTTACTGCATATTTCCCTTCATACTACCTCACTACCCCATACAAGATTTGACGAGATAGGGCGTCCTATTGTGTTGTAATGGTTAGCTGTTACGATTTTTGTGGCCATCCTCTGCTTAAAACAAAGGATCTCCCCCGGGGAGTGCTCTTGCTTGAAGCTAAAGGATGGCAACAAAAATCGTAACAGGTTATTCGTCTAGGAACACCAAGGAACAACCAAAGGATCATACCCAACTTTAAGGGCCACCAAGGAGCAACCAAAGGATTCTTCACTAAGGATCGCGCTCTACTTAACACAAGGGATCTCCACTGGGGAGTTCTCTTGCTTGAAGTCAAAGGTTGATCACAAAAATCGTAATATTAGCAAACTAGTCTCGTAGATCCATCACTACTTAATAGCAAGTTGTGTAAATACCTGCGACTGAATAGTGAGTTCGATCCTTGGTGGATACCCCATCCTTGTGACCTTTCAGATCGCGGTTATAGTATGTATTCGCCCCTTACCTTCTTTTCATTTTACACTATCTGTATGTACTCAGCTTTGACCGGGTTAAATAGTATCCGGCTGAATTCAAGTATACGTTTTTTAAATCTCATATTGATCACCGTTATTAATAATAATTATTTTAGTAGACAATCTTTGATGCTATTAATATCAGAATTCAGTATCCTAACACACAACTTTCGTATAGATGGACAATTTGATATTTTTTTAAAGTGAAAAATCGACCAAGTTGGATTTAACTCTTTGCCTACTTTAAACAACTCACAGCGACTCTCCTACCACAGTGGTTTACGTTATGATTGCAGTGGTAGGAGAGTCACTGTGAGTTGTTTAAAGTAGGCAAAGAGTTAAATCCAACTTGGTCGATTTTTCACTTAAAAAAAAATCAAATTGTCCATCTATACGAAAGTTGTGTGTTAGGATACTGAATACTGATACTAATAGCATCAAAGATTGTCTACTAAAATCCTCGTTTTCGCACAATTTAGCCTTTAGAAAACGCGGATTTTCAGTGCATTTTAGTAAACGATCTTTGATGCTATTTCCTCAAACAATGGTGCAAGTAAAGATTTAATCTTTTGGTATCAGTATTCAGTATACTACCACACAAGTTTTGCATAGATGGATAATTTGATATTTTAAAAAAGTGAAAAATTGACCTACCCTATTGATCATATCCACCAGCTTTGTCGGCATCACCACATGAGCAACTAATAAGGATTATTTGCTTGGTTGATTAGATTTTATGGCAAAAATATCATAGATATATTTAAATTTCTATGAGATTGTTGTGAGGTTTTAAGGGGTCAAATAAGAATAAAACGATGGGTAACAAAAGTAGAAAATGTATTAACAGAAAGTAGACAAATACAATAGAGAGATGTGGAAAACTACGTCCGACAATAGAGTACTGGCTTGCTCGCATTGGCTTACTTCTAAGCCACAATTGTCTGTGTTATTTATAGTAACCTGTCGGAGCATTCCATTAGTCTTATAGGGTGTATCACATATAACAGAGATGATTCTTTTAAAAAGAAAACATTACATAACAGGTAATACCACAGGTCAGAGTGAATCTGGTTTGGTTTGGTTTCTTTGTTTAACGGCATATCAACCTTCCTGTGTTATTTAATGCCAAATCCATTCTTGTAGAAGAACAGTAGTTGAACTATTTATGTTTAACCTAGGGTATGAGATGGTCATACCTTTCCCAAAAATATTTGTCCGAAAATGAAAGTAATTGCACCATTGGAGTTTGAACTTCCTTACTACGTTGTCGCAGTCCAGCACGTTAGCCACTACGCTGCTGGGAACTCTCCAAATGTGAACATGGAGGAAATTAAAATGGCTGTCAAAATGATGCAATCAAGAAAACCACGGAAGTCGATGTCATTACGTTGGAAATAATTAAGGCTGATGGAGAAGTAATGATCGAGATGCCGTATAAAATATTTTCATCTGTATTGGAAAGCAAATAAAAACATGAGATTCTTCAAGAATGATTATAAACTCCATCAACAAGAAAGAAGACAAACTTAATCCAGAAAACTACAATGAGTGTCAACATTCCTTTCTAATCCTTGTAAAATATTTTTCAGGGTGTCAATTAATAGAATAAGAAACCAAACAGAAATAATCCCAAACGAGATTCAATATGGATTCACACCCAGCAGAGGGACAATAGATGTTATATTTATAGTGAGCCAGATAATGGAAAACGCCAAAGAAAGAAACAAGTCTTATTATATTTCCATTTAAGAGATTTTAAATCAGTCTTCGAGAAAGTGTGGAGAAAGGCCCTTTCGAGAATAATGAAAGTGATTGGTATCAGTCCAAGAATTTCTAATATAATTCAGTTGATGTACGACAAAACAGAGTGGACAATTCTGATTAAAATTACAGCATTACAGACTGGTTCAATATAGAATTCGACCAACACATTTCAATATTTTTCTTGAACTAGTTATAACTGAGACGACTTGCAGCTAAATTGTAAACACAATGGAAAGCCTTACAACCCTCATACGCTACATTGATGACACTAATCTCTGTCATATTTGAAAAGCTTAAACTGTCCAAAGAAGAACTGGAAAGGGTTATGCTAGAAATGGGTCATGGAAAAAAATGTTTAGGTATTAACGATAATATCAATATGAATGACGTTATAGTTGAATAAATCAACGAATTTCCACTATTAAGACTAGCAAAATAAAACACACCCTCCGGGCGATGTAAAAATAATTTTTTGAAACATATTGCCTGAGGGGTGGGAGTTAAAAATTCAATGTCAGCAATTCTGATTAAAATTACAGCATTACAGACTGGTTCAATATAGAGTTCGACCAACACATTTCAATATTTTTCTTGAACTAGTTATAAGTGAGTTAGTTGATTTGCAACTAAATGGTAACCTAATGAAAAGCCTTGCAGCCGTCATACATTACACTGATGACAATACTTTAATCTCTACTATATTTGAAAAACTTAAACTATACTGTTGGAGGCGCGTGGTCTAATGGTTAGAGCCGTAGGAAATGGACTCGTCGACCCATGTTCAAATCCTGGATGAAGCTACAGTTCACATAGTACTGTAAATGGGTAAGTGTTCGTATCACTTCGGGGTCACCAGTTGTAAGATTCAAAGTGATAATACTTGAAGATAAAACTCCGACAAAGGTTGATAGACAAAACATTTTATATACATCTCAGGATAAACAGAGTACATAATACATAGAGCTGTACATAAACATACATACAAAAGTAGAAATAATGACACATTCATGAATGGTTAAAATACAAGATATTTAGGTATCAAAGAGATACCTAAATGTACATAAAACGTAGTTACAGATACATGACTAAAGGATAGTCATATATCGTATACGAGACTTACTAGCAGTGAGTGGCCAGTGTTAAGGGCCGAAGCCCCAACGAGAAGGGTGTAGACAGAGTCTAACCCATAGTGGTGTCTCGTAGGTCGAGCAGCAGGGAAAGAGAAAGAGACGTTCAAATCAGCCGCTTAAATATCAAAGGCCCCTAGCGGGAACCAGCGAAACTAAACGGGCAGACAACTCCCCAGGCGAATACGAAAATAACGCCTACAGTGCTAATACTTTTGGTAAAGGTATGAATCTAACTACTTTCCCTTACAGCTATGGGTAAATTGTAGGACAGGGTGGGATCTTTAACCTTGGTTAGGCAATCAGTCTAGAAGAAGGAAAACTCTGAATTCAAACTTGTTAAACTCCGCTTTGGGTGGTAACTACTAGAATAGGCTCAGTCCTAATTAGTGATTTATTTTACTAATTTAATTTTTTTAAACAATTTAATTTATCCACCGAGAAACTGGAAAAGGTTAAGTTAGAAATGAAGTATAAAAACAATTGTTCAGGTAATACAGATCAAATAAATATGAATGACGTTGAAGTCGAATAGGTAAACGAATTCTCACTTTTAGGATATGAATACATACACACTTTATATAATGATACATACGGATATACAAGGTGTGGCAAAAAAGTATTGAGATTTTTTGTACTTTTTGACACACCTTGTATACTGGAAAAAAATAACGTTCCATCCATTCTTCATTTCTATTTTGGTGAATACAGCTTTAAACTTGGTACTTTTTTGACACACCTTGTATTCTGAAAAAGATTAATGAATGGAACGTTATTTTTTTTCAGAATACAAGGTGTGTCAAAAAGTACAAAAAATATCGATACTTTTTTGACACACCTAGTACATACATACACACTTTATATAATACTACATACGGATATATATGCATACACACTTTATTACCCGGTCGGCTGGGGCAGAAGAATACACGAATTACACCTGTTGGCCGTGGGTGGTGAACCGTGATGCATAAGGACAGAATCTATAAAAACTATCTCTCGGCTCTATCGCTAGGGACAAGGTTATAGGCTTCCTCGCTGTCCGGCTGATACCGACAATAGGCCACTCAGCCTACTTATATATATATATATATATATATATATATGTGTGTGTGTGTGTGTGTGTGTGTGTGTGTGTGTGTACTTCATATAATACTATATATGGATATACAAAGGGTGTCAAAAAGTATCGAGATTTTTTAGTGCTTTTTGACACACCTTCTATTCTGAAAATAAATAACGTTCCATTCATTCTTCATTTCTATCTTGGTCAATACAGCTTTAAACGTGGTACTTTTTTGACACACTTTGTATTCTGAAAAAAAATAATGAATGGAATGTTATTTTTTCCAGAACACAAGGTGTGTCAAAAAGTACAAAAAATCTCGATACTTTTTTGACACACCTTGTATACACATACACACTTTATATAATAGTATATATATACATATATATATATATGTGTGTGTGTGTGTGTGTGTGTGTCCCCTTACACTTACATTCTATAGAATACTATGTAGAGAAAGGCCCTTTTGAGAACAATGAAGGCGTTTGATATCTGTCCAACAATTGTTCTTATAATTGATTTCGTGCCCGACATAACCGAATGTACAATTCTGATTAACAACAGCATCACACTGTGAATATTGGAGTTCGACAGGGATATCTATTATTTTCTACTCTTTTGAATATTTTTCTTGAACTTGTAATGAATGAGATAGCTTGCAACAAAATATTAACCTAGACAAAAGCGACATACGCTAAACCGATGATTACACTACGTTCTTTGCAATATTTGAGAAGCTAAAAATCTTTACCAAGGAACGACTCACGAACACTAATACAATGCAGTGACTTACTAACGGTAAAAAGACTTGCAAAAGAGAAGACAAAATGTAAGTTTTGCATGGACAAATAAGTGTGAGTAACCCTGGTGGGTTTTTCCAATTCTCTCAGACTCCAGTGAAAAACCATCAGCTTACGCTGTTGTGAAAAACTCATAAGGAGTGCTGGGACTTCGAGGTACAGACTGATCACCTAATCCCGGCGAGGAGACCAGACCTAGTACTGATTGACAAGAAGAGGACCTGTCATCTCATGGATTTTGCCGTCTCGACCGACCACCGATTGAAAACGAAAGAAATCGAGTACAAGACTAGACACGACTCGGTGAGAAAGGTAATCCACTGAGAATTGTGCTAGAAATTCAATTTTCACCATACTACTAAGTATTTTCACCATACTACAGGTATTTTGTTTTTTTCAAAAGACAGAAAGACATTCTGTCTTTTGAAAAAACAAAATACCTGGATATCTACATCTCCGGTGACTATCGTGGTTTGTATTGCTGGGATTTTTTTAACTTTTTAATACTAAGTGGTATATGCATAAACCTGAACCTGTCCTGGAGAATGAAAAGCATAAAATTCTCTGGGACTTCGAGGTACAGACGGATCACATAATCCCGGCCAAGAGACCAAATCTAGTATTGATTGACAAAATCCACGAGATTGGACCTTGCCAGAGAACTGAGAAAACTTTGAAACATGAAGGTGAAGGTCGTACCAATTGTAATTGGTGCCCTTGGAACGGCCCCCAAAGCTCTGAAAAAGAATTTGGGTGAATTGGAAATCAGAGAAAGAATCGAGACCATCCAAACTACAGCGCCGTTGAGATCTGCTATAATGCCCAGAAGGGTCCTGGAGACCTGAGGGGACTTGTTGTCACTCAAACTTTAGTGAAATATCATCAGTTAACACTAGTGTGAAATAATAATAATAATAATAATAATAATAATAATAATAATAATAATAATAATATTGATAATGGAGATTCGCTTCCGGTTTTTGTCTGCAACAAAAATTACGTCACTGCTTACGTCACATTATCCAAAATCGTCATAACATAGAATAAATACACTCAAAATTTGAACATGCAGCATTAGACAGTCCTCATTGTTTTTTAAAACAAGCTTTAATAAATACATGACTGGTATTATATATCTATATATAGTTTGTTTTATTTTAATACATATTTAAAGTTTACATTTCAAATTGTTTTATTTTTTAATCCTTTAATGAATTTGATGATTTTACTTACTTAGGGTACAAACTCGCTGACATTGAATTTTTTACTCCCACCCCTCAGGCAATATGTTACAAAAATCTATTTTTACATCGCCCGGAAGGCGTTTTTTATTTTGTACTAGTAATAATAATGTGCGTATGTATATAATGCAATTATCAGTATAAATAAGAGTCAAACTTTTGCCAAATAAAATTAGTCATTTTAAACAATTCAATTTGTCCTGCTCTATACCAGAAGAACAGATCTAATGATTACATTACATGGGTCAGAGTAACATCTTTGTAAAATCCTCACGAGTAAAAATTATAGGGATTTTTTTTCTCCAGAAGATGACTTAGGTTTAATCCAGAATCGACCACTTGTTAATTTCCACTGTAATGTTGTTTTTTGTTTGTTGGTTTTTTTTTTTTGGCTTTTTGGCACCAAGCACAAAAGGTTTGTTTGTTGTTGATTTTTGTTGTTGTTTTTTTTTCTCACCAATATGTTTCGGCCATGAGCTGTGAGTATAACTGCTTAAAGTTGGCAAGGGAAATTATTTATAGATGTAAAAAGAAAAGTCTAGATAGAGTTAAAATATAGACACTCAAGTCAAGGTTGAGACTTTTGATTGCGTGATTTAAATCGACTATCATTTATTAAAGAAGACGGCAAATGTGCATTAAAGAAACTTGATCCTGAAACTCATAAAATTCCTTGTCCATTGGCAATGATTTATGTTTCATATGCAACACAGCTAATGACACTAGATTAAGACAAGAGACCAGCACTTATTGAAAGATAAAACAGAGAGAGAGAGAGAGAGAGAGAGAGAGAGAGAGAGAGAGAGAGAGAGAGAGAGAGAGAGAGAGAGAGAGAGAGATATTCTGTGATTGAACATAGCAATCACCTGTCGCGCCCAGTATTTTTGGCGCACATATTCAACAGACACCCATGGGTTAGTACCACAATGAAGTTGAAAGAATTCATATATGAGACGATAGATAATAGAAGATACCAGATATCCTTGTTCTCTCCATCAGAGAGAGAGAGAGAGAGAGAGAGAGAGAGAGAGAGAGAGAGAGAGAGGGGGGTATACTCCTATTATGTAGCATGAATTAAGAGTGCCGTTATAACAAAATTCCACTGATAAGGAGTTCGTTTTATACAAAGCATATTAGTAAATATTTTTCTGACCTCCCACCAGACCAGATTGACACAAGGACTCTTCAACAAGGGGAACCGCGCACAAACCGAAGCTCATGCAGTGACCAGTGCAAAAGACGCGTGATCCCTTCGGAATTCCCCTTTAAGGGTGCCTCAGGTACCGGGCAATAAATTCGGCCCTGTATCTTTTAGACGAGGGAGACAGGTGCTGTCTGTCGTGACGGGTCCATGGAATCACGCTATTTATTTTATATCTTACCATTCCTGAAGTCGAATCTACTAGACACTGGACTCGAAAGCCAGGTAAGTATATAAGTAAGAAGAAACTAAAAAGTACTTTGGGCAACAACAAAATCGAACAGTGCCTCAGTACCTAAATTGTTCTACCGAAAAAAAAGGGACATCCCAACCTACAATTTTAAGAGACAAAAAGTGTCGTCTACATAGTGAAATTATACAGAGGCTTTTAGAGGACTGTCCTCGGTGGCGACAGGCTCTCCATAGAGGACTGTTCATGTCAGAAGTCACCCTGACGCAACACGATGAAGATAAGAGGTCCAGAAGAAAGCAGCGGCAACAAAACACCGACACATCAACATCTACAGGGACAGCCTTCAAATGCGACATCTGTGGTCGAGAATGTTTTTCAAACATTGGACTTCACAGTCAAAGGAGACGGTTCGTCAAAACTACACAACGTTCGAGGCAGAAGAGTCGACTCCTATCCGACGAAGTTGAGTGTATTCAACATTTTAAACGGGAATAATCTATAGGAAGCAGTTTATCATAATCTACAATATGATTCAGTGTGAGAGGAGTCTCCGTGGCATAGTGACCAATGTGCTGGACTGCATCATCGTAGAAAGCGAGTTCGAACTCCAGTCAAACTATTACGTTCAATTTCGGACTAATACTCTTTTCCCTATAACCCCAAGCTATGGGTTAAATAAATAGTACTACAACTGTTCTTCTACGAGGATGGCTTTGGAAGTAAATAACCCAGAAAGGTTGATATGCTATTAAACACAAAAACCAAATCAAATCAATAAGTACTTTGAAATACAGCTTATAAATAATACTGGTAAATACAGCTTTAAACTTGGTACTTTTTCGACACACCTTATATTCTGAAAAGATTAATGAATGGAACTTTTTTTCTTCTGAATACAAGGTGTGTCAAAAAGTACAAAAAATGTCGATACTTTTTTGACACACTTTGTATATATATAAATAGATAGATTTTGAATATTCATACTACAAAATTTGCCGAGCTCTTACTCACCAGAATTAATCTTGGACCTCAATTAACTCAACGTATACCAGAGAGTTGTGTCTAGACACACCCGTGGGAATAAGTTTGATTATTATCAATCTATATATTACTAAAAATGGGCACCTTACGTGATATAATGGTTAGCGAGCTAGATTAGCTGACCAATGATAGTGAGTTCGATTCTCATAAATATAAATGTTCAGTATCACTCATAAATAAGTACATATTTACAATTTTTTTACAAACAGTTAATTTTATTATAAGTCAAAGATATCAGTATTCTATATCTAATCGAAAATTATAGAATGAAAATAACGGACAAAATTTGTCATGATGTTCGTATTAATGCCACAGAGTTTTATAAATATTACCCAATAATATCCGTTTTGATTGTATAACATTTCAGTTGAAATGATAAAATCCTGGTATTCTTGGTTTAGAAAAAAAACATTTCAGTTGAAATGATAAAATCCTGGTATTCTTGGTTTGGAAAAAAAATCAGTGGAAATTATAAAATCCTCGTATTCTTGGTTAAGAAAAAAACAACATTTTATGCACTTATTTATGGGTGATGCTATATGTATAAATATAGATATGTAGGGTTAAATAAAAAAAATGCTTCCGTGTAAAACTAGCCTCTCTCCCATTTAGATCTGGAAACTGGAATGCCACTTCCCTGCCATTACTTTCATGTTAAACTCTGAGTGGTAGTACCTGTTAGGGTCCTATCAATGGGTCAAATAAATTTGTTTTGAAAATTATTCATATTCGATAGGACAGTGTGCAAAAAAAGACTCTCCACACAAACGTAAATATAAACGTGATTCCCTAACCTCTAGGCATAAAATAAACATAGACAGGTTGATATACCATTAAAATCAATCAACCAGTTAATCCAGTTTGACTCAGCCGGTAGAGCATCCGCATCGAAACCTCAACGTTCCGAGTTCCAACTCAGCGCATGAGTAGCACAGCTTGGAATTGTGCGGTAAAGTGGGGAGCTGATGATAGATATGGTGCTCCAACTTAGAAGCAAAATCAATCTCAAATCAATCTCCCTGATCTAGCGCTAGTGAACAAGGGATAGAATCCCTCGCTGTCGGCCTGATACCGACAATAGGCCACTCCGCTACTTTACTTTTTAATATTTACAAGTCTATGGCCGCCATCTTGGTTATTATATTCACAATAGTTAGAGATGTGTAAATAGCGTCAATAATGACGAGTACACATATCAGAAATTTAAACAGGAAACCCTCCCCTTCTGTGTCCTTGTCTATATGTCTGTATGTCTGTCTGTCTGTTTGTTTGTTTATTTTGTTTTACGGCATCTGAACTATGGTGGGTCATTTAATGTCGGCAAAGTTCATAGCGATAGTTTGGAAAAAATTTTTTTAAACTCAATGTTTTTTGTAAACAAATTTTGTATTTAACCTATAGATGGAGCCCTAACAGGTACTACAACTCCGGGTCAGAGTGGACCAAGGAGCAATGGTGATGAAGGGGTGGTCCACATTCCCCAGACCTCCAGAACTGTAACCTCACCATCAGTTAGAGTTTAACATCATACCCTAACTGGACATGAAGACACTCAGCCGTCGTATTCTAGCACTCATATGATAAAAAGGTTTGGGGCTTGCCATAAAGGAAATAGGGTTGGACAATCGTATGGGTGCTAGGACTTGACATAACCAGCCGATTGATCGGAGGGGACCTCTCCGATCGCCTGTCTAGCCTAAGTAAGGACCAAAGTGGGGTGTTGCATGTCATGGACTGCTCATCCACCAGGATTCCGTCGCCATCCATGGCAAACAGGTAGTCCTATTTTTACCCTTCTGCAGAGGTACAGTCGGTGTGTTCTAAAGTCCCCAGCCGACAGATTTCGTAGATTTACACGTTCATGAAAACGTCATCCTAAAAACGCACAAATCTCTCGCTAATTTGTTTTAGTTATAACGACGCCGGGTTTATTGTGAGAATAAAAGAAATATACAATCATTGAAAGATTATAGAACAATTATTTTGTACAATTTCTTTCATATATATATATATATATATATATATATATGTGTGTGTGTGTGTGTGTGTGTGTGTGTGTGTGCGCGCGTGTGTGTGTGCTTCGGTTCGGTCGTCTCCGGGTAAAGAAAGGAAAAAGACCGCTTAAATTACTTCACTTACATTTCTGACAATAGCTGACATAATTGTTATTATTATTACAAAGACTAAACAAAATTTTATACATTCCAAACCAATAAACAGGCATTCCGTTATAATTCAAATATATATATATATATATATATATATATATATATATATATATATATATATATATATATACTATGAGTTTCAAATAAGTATCGAGATATTTTGTACTTTTTGACATACCTTGTATTCTGAAAAAGAATAATGTTCCATTCATTCTTCATTTCTATCTTGGTAAATACAGCTTTAAACTTGGTACTTTTTTGACTCACCTTGTATTCTGAAAAAGATTAATGAATGAACTTTTTTTCAGAATACAAGGTGTGTCAAAAAGTACAAAAAATGTCGATACTTTTTTGACACACTTTGTATATATATAAATAGATAGATTTTGAATATTCATACTACAAAATGTTCCGAGCTCTTACTCACCAGAATTAATCTTGGACCTCAATTAACTCAACGTATACCAGAGAGTTGTATCTAGACACACCCGTGGGAATAGCTTGACTGCTAGTTTGATTATTATCAATCTATATATTACTAAAAATGGGCACCTTACGTGATGTAATGGTTAGCGAGCTAATTTGCTGACCAATGATAGTGTTCGATTCTCACTAGGTGCTTCTATACTTCTGGCAATACTTCTGGGCCACATCTAATCTAAACTTAGTAAATAACTATATATTACTAAAATTCGGTTATTTCATCCTTGCGTGGGAAATAAGGTTGGGTGATGTCCTGACTTTTTCTATCAGGTTATTCCAACTGGACAAAAATGAATACTATGAACATCACTAGGTCCCAAGAAGTCATTCATTTTATACTTCTTTTATCTGTCGGTGATGAGTCTACAAGTACGCATATCAGAAATTTAAGCAGGAAGCCTCTCTCCTTCTCTTTCTCTTCTGTGTCCCTGTCTGTCTGTCTGTTTTTTTGTTAGTTTTTGTTTTTGTTTTGTTTTATGGCATATCAACCATGGTGGATCATTTAATGCCGGCAAACTTTTGAAAGATTCGTTGCGATAGTTTGGAAGATTTTTTTTAAATTCAATGTTTTTTGTAAACAAATTTTCTATTTAGCCCATAGATGGGACTCTAATAGGTACTACCACTCTGGATCAGAGTGAACCTGGGAGCAATTGTGATTGATCCCCCAACTCTGTGACATATTCCCGAGTGGCCTCCTTCCCTTGAGCTATTTAAAAAAAAAAACTCTCTTTAATGTCAAGCCACTCTCGGACAACAATATTCTTAGTGTGTTTTTCCTCATGTATTCCATACACAATTTTATCTCGTATCATAGTCTCCAGTGTTAAACCGAAGCTGCAGTCCCCCGATAAGCGTTTCAGGTCTGCCACAAGGTTTCCGACCGGCTCCTGACACGCGTGTAAAATTTATACCGCTAAACAACCCCGGTTTTGGATGGAAAGGATTTTTCGTACTTCAACTGTCACGGAATAACTTTTATCTGTTTATTTTATCTGTCTATTTGAGTATAATAAATCTAAATAGAACGAGGTTTTACTACTTATAACGTTTAGTGATATATATATATATATATATATATATATATATATATATATATATATATATATATATACCTGTGCCCACCCCTCCAAAAATCACCACTGCTTTGTTCAAACTACTACCATTCCAAAAACCTCCCACTACCAATTGATATTACCTCCCACTAATTCCTTGCTTCTACTCGTTCTCGTTAAAAACGAGACATGAAAACTATTCCATCGTTTCCCACCTGAGGATGGCAAAGTGCATTGCCGAAAGCGCTAGTGACGACACATTCGGTGGACTGGTATACCAGTTCCACCCTGACACCAGAAGGATGGCCCGAAGATTTGAACGGATCGATGAAAGACTTGTCAGACAGGAATTGTCTGTTCAATTCAATGAAACCTGTTTAAAAGAAAAAATGCTGCCTAAATACACTTATATATATATATATATATATATATATATATATATATATATATATATATATATATATGCCTGTCCACCTATCAAGCTGGCCAGCGCTTCGACGGATGTCCACATTAGCTAGGCGTAAACAAGAAAATAAAACACAAAACAAGGTTAAGAATAGCCACCTGGAATGTCTGGACGCCTCCCGATCTGGAGGATTGGGAAACCCCAAACCACGTACTGGCATCATGACAGGGAAGTATCTTGATAAGGGGCAGACACCGATGATAGCTGTAAGAAGTTTGAGGTAAGGTGACTCGAGCCCTCCATTCTGAAGCGACACATGACGGACGCCATGGAGACATTCCCTATAAGGAAGTTTGACCTGTGTGGCAGCGCCTGCATACCGAGGATCTCATGTGTGACTGGGTACATAAAAACAAGCTGGTTCCGTGGGCCATCTGCGTGCTCACAACTGCTCACATCTGGACTACTTGTAGAAATGGCCTTATTCTGTCAAGAAGCAGCAATCACCATATATATATATATATATATATATATATATATATATATATACACCAACCCCTCCGCACGAGCAGGATGCGACACAAGGTCAATTTCTTAAGCGGAGTTCAACAGGTTTGAATTCAGAGTTTTCCTTCTCCTAGACCGGTTGCCTAACCAAGGTTAAAGAGCCCAGTCTGCCCTACTATTTACCCATAGCTGGTGGGAGATTAGGATTCATGCCTTTCCCAACGGTATTGGCACTAAGTGAAATGCAATTACCACGTCGGGGATTTGAACTCGGGGCGACGAGTCCATTTTCCATGACTTTAACCAGTACACCACGCTTTTCCTAGTGATATAGGTCTTCTTCTTCCTGCATTCTTCGGTGTATTTTCTATGCAATTAGCGGTGGAGAAGAGATCTAAACTCTACTTATATTGGGACCACTCCCGGGATCCATATTTCCATATGTAGCCATTTATACTTCTACTTCAACGAGGAAAATATTTTAAAACAAATAAAAGGATCCCATTTATGGATTAAATAGAAAAATGTGTTTATAAAAAAAATGAGTATCGATTAAGAATGAATTTATCTCAAAACTTCGTCGGCATTAAATGACCTAATGAGGTTGATATGCCGTAAAACAAAACAAATCAAACCAAATCCATTTGGATATGCTACTCTATTGAAATATTTCTTCAACATCCAATGACATAAAAATAAAACACTCAAAAACATATTTATACATTCAAAACTACTGTAATACAATTAATGCTCTACTGTAAATAAACAATGTAGTCTAGACCTTGATGTATCTTACCGTGTTTACTTGGATATTTCAAATATACTAAAACCTTAACACTGATCCCTACTAGCATTGATAGTATGATAATTCCAATGTGATCAACGACTCCAAACTTTTGGAGGATTGGTAGTACCTGTTAGGGTACCATCATTGGATTAAATAGAAAAATGTGTTTATAAAAAAATTGAGTATCGATTAAGAATGGATTTATTTCAAAACTTTGTCGGCATTAAATGACCCACTGAGGTTGATATGCCGTAAAACAGAACAAAACCAAACCAAACTAAACCAAACCAAATAAATAAAAAGACTACCGGTATTCTAAGTCTTTTTCGTTACTAAAAACGCCCCCCCAAAAAAAAAATATGTATTACGTTTTTTTCTTACCTATTTTTACCCTTCATATGTCGTTTTCTTTCAAAGTCTTTTTTCCCCGATACATGAGTATTCTGGAACAATACGAGTTCATTTTTGTCCTCGTCACCTCTTGCTATATTCCCCTAGAGGACAGACAGAGTATAGAGGGTTTCAAAATAGGTTTCTCACAAAACATGGCGGTCGCTCTTTAAAGGATACATTCAAAGGGGGAACAGCTACTACCGCCTCCTAGCAGGGATCGCAGATACCACGGAAACACAAATACATACATACATATAACGCCTGGAGAAAAAGCTATATGAAAACTTCACAAGAATGCTAAAGAACAAATCATGGAAGCTGCACCTCAAAAAGGAGCAGCAGTAGGGTCACTTGCCTCTTATCACACAAACTAGACGGATAAGGCAAACAAGACTGGTAAAGCTGGGACGAGCTCATAAGTGACATTTTCATGTGAGTGCCTACATATGGACCGACTAGTGTGGATACTGGATGCTGTGCATAGGAACTTCAAGGGTGGATAGCCGATAGGGATGGGTGACGAAGAAGAATCATAGAGATCCGTGCTGTCGACAGGGCGTGATGATGATGATGATAATGATGATGGTATGTCATTCTATTATGTTATTGTCATCACATTCTTTTCAGGATTGTATCGGCTAAAATGCTTGCATTCACGAGATATACACTCCTGAAGCCTCACCCTGAAGTCCTGCAGCATCCGCCAATTCATTGCCTCTAGTATTGCTGCAAGTATATATATATATATATATATATATATATATATATATATATATATATACTAACTCCTCCGCACGAGCAGGATACGACACAAGGTCAATTTCTTAAGCGGAGTTCAACAGGTTTGAATTCAGAGTTTTCCTTCTCCTAACTGGTTACCTAGCCATGGTTAAAGAACCCAGTCTGCCCTGCTATTTACCCATAGCTGGAGGGAGATTAGGATTCATACCTTTCCCAAGGGTATTAGCGCTAAGGAAATGCAATTACCACGTCCAGGATTTGAACTCGGGGCGACGAGTCCATTTCCCGTAACTTTAACCATTACACCACGCGCTTCCTCTCTCTATATATATGGTCCGTCGAAATGATCTCAAGGATTCAAAATTACTGTCGTTGTGGTGAGTGAATCAGAGGTATATCATTGAGTAGCAACAGCCACAACTGAAATGGCATATTTCAGTTGTCATCATGAGTTGGAATGTTGGACATTGTGCTTTTCTGATTGGAACCCATCTCACTACGTAGTGTCATCACCGGATCTATCCTCAGGTGATTACTTCCTCTATAGGCACCTGTCATGAAATCGCAGCAATGACAGACGCGATGACAGGCGTATGCTGCAGAATTTCAAGGTGCGGCTTCAGAGGTGCAGACATTTACACAGCCCGTTTGCCACAGTAGGATGTGATACAAGGTCGCAAGTATGAGGCACCCAGTGATGATCGAACTAACTATTCAGTAGTAATGCATCTGCGAGCCGAGCATGCTAAACATTACACAACGATGGGGCGCCCTTAGCAATATATAAACAAAATTGCAAAAATTGTTCATTTTTATTGTATCTATATTACCTTTATTATTTACGTTCCGAACCCGAGAGTTTATTCTACCAATATATATATATATATATATATATATATATATATTAAGAAATTTGAAAAAACAAGTGTTCCAAAAATAAGATAAATTTATTTATCAACGCTTAAACGTTTTGGTTTCTTTAAACATTCATCAGGATGTATTAAGGGGTGAAGAAATTGATGGATGTTTTATAGATGACAGGAGATAAAAAAAATCTTTATAAAACTTTTTTAAAAATTTTTGTTGTGTATTTGTTCAGCGTTATATTTTTGAAAGACGAATCGCGATCCGCACACGCGAAGATGTCATGACGCGTGACGTAACTCGAAGAAATGCATTCAACAAAAGACAAGAAAAAGTATTAATGGACAGATTTTATAAGAACAAAGGGAACAAAATGGGAATGATAACTAAATAATTAAATAAAGCCTGGTATTTTCTAGTTATTTAAAATTATTTTTTGCTAGAAACGGTGATATGTTAAAAAAAAACCATGTCGATTATTAAAGGAGGGCAAAAGCGAAATTGCACAGGCTTCAAAAATCTGTCGTAGTCTTTTGTTGTGAATATGAGCTAATATTGTGGCATCATATTAGCTCATATTCACAACAAAAGACTATGACAGATTTTTGAAGCCTGTGCAATTTTGCAGATTCTTTTACAAAAGGAAAATATCTTGTAAGATCCAAGAAGGAATAATATTTTGAAGAAAACTAAGACGTCATTGTTCATTAGCGTTAACTGGCTATATCCTTTCTGAACAGAACTCGTAGTCAAAACAGTTCCAAATTCTGACCAACTTAGAAATCCGTGAAAGAATCAGTTAATCTCCTAAATGTTATATATATATATATATATATATATATATATATATATAGAGCATCCTCTTAATTTAGTCTTGGCTGGCTGATCTGATCCATCTGGTCGAGGAGATATAGGGCTCTTTGCCAGGAGCCAACTTCGCTTGCATAAGTATGGGCAGTCTACTGTCATAGATTATATATTACGTGGCCTTATTCTTCAAACAGGGAGAAATGAACGCCGAATCGATCAAAAGAAAAAAAGAAAAAACAACAAAAAAAGCGAGCGTAGACTGCATGACAACAGCTATATTTGTTCTGTTTTGTTTTTTTGTTTTTTTTTTGTTTTTTTTTGTTTTTTTGTCAGATTTAAGGTCTGAATTATTAAATACTAGAAACATAAATCATTTAAAAGTAGTTTATAAATTATTCAATTTCTTTCAATTCGTTTTCCTTGCGATATTTATTAATTAGTCCAGATTAAAAATGCAGTAAGGGTAACCCGAAGCCGAACTTTTTTTAGATCCTATTTTTCCCTATTTTTCTTTGGGTTACTCTTACGGTGCTTTTAAACCGAACTAAACCTAGATTGCATGACAGTTGCTATATTAGGTTTTTTGAGGCGTAACACAGATTCTCAAAGAACCGTTGTTCATTCAAAGTTAACTGACCTGAAAAAATGTAAAAGTTTTTAAATAAAATCACTGATGCATTATATCTTTTATTCATTAATATATCAACACTGAAAAGTTCATTAGATTCGGTTAATTCCCTGATTTTTGGTATTTTTTTTTCTTTCGGCGGGGTGACAAACGATGATGGGATTTAGGTCCGTTGAGTTCGATTTAACCGATTTGTTAATGTCAAATTCGAAGTTCTGGAATATTAAATACTATAAACATGAAACTTTTATAAATGGATTATGAATTATTTCAATTCTTTCTCTTCTTTTTCCTTGCAATGTTTACCAGGTTAAGAGTGCAATAAGGGTAACCAGAATCTGAACTTTTTTTAATACTTTATGTTTCCAATGCAGATAGCTTTGGGTTACCCTTACCGCGCTTTTAACCTGGACTAAATCCTTCCGAGATTGCATGATAACACATCACTCAATAAGTCCCGTAATTAAGTAAAGTCGTCGGGGCGGCCTAGCTTCTATCCCCTTTTCACTAGCGCTATAGCATCTGAGGTGGAGCGCCACACCTACCATCAGCTTCCCTGTGCTAATAACGCTGAGTTGGCGAGGACCGGTATCGAACTAGGAACCTTGTGGTTTCTAGCCGAACGCTCTGGCCCTTAACTGTAATTTGTAAACTAATAATCTGATTGGGCTCAAATTTTGACACGTGCCATTTGAAGGTTAGTATTTTATAAAAATCATATGGATTTTTTATTAGTGGTGCCATCTATATGTCAACTTATTGAGTATTTGTTATTGGTATATTTGTTGTCTTTTTATGTTAGATTCGAAGCTCTAAAATATCAAATACTAGAAACATTAAACTTTTACAAATGGTTGATACCATTAGGTTACCCTAACCACGTTTTTAACGTGGACTAAATTCTCCCGTCATCATCAGGGATGCTGACAACATGGATTTCCATGACTCTCTCTCTCTCTCTCTCTCTCTCTCTCTCTCCCTCTCTCTCTCTTCTTCTCTCCCCCTCTCTCCCTCCTCCTCTCCTCCCTCTCTCTCTCCTCCTCTCTCTCTCCCTCTCTCTCTCTCCTTCTCTTCCTCTCCCTCTCTCTCCCTCCTCTCTCTCTCTCCCCCTCCTCTCTCTTGCCACCCGTCCCTATTGGTCAATGCCTATGGCATAGAATCAAATTTCCGCACATAGCTGATGAATGTAAGTTTTTACTGGTCAGCCAATACTGGTGTGTCCATGTGTAGGTGTCCACAGTAGACGTCAGTTAGAAGTTCATCATTGCTTCACCAGGGTGTCCAGCATGTCTTTTTAGTCGTATTTGGTTGATTTGTGTGAAAGGATGTGAGTGACTCTTCAGCTGCTGTTTTGCGGCGTGTTGTATCCAGGATTTGTTACGAACAGCCACAGTATTCTGGTATAGTTCCCCTCTGACCTTTTCTCTTGGCGTTTCGTTAGAGTCCAAGTGGTGCAGCCATACAGTAGCAACGATATGGTTTGGAAACTGAGTGGTAGTACCTGTTTGGGTTAGATAGAACAAAATGAGTTCTAAAAATATTTTAAAATTCAGTTAAAAAATTGAGTACCCATCAAGATGAATAAAACAAAACGTCTTCGACATAAAATGACACAATCGGCTGACATGCCGTAAAATCCAACCAACCAACCAGCCAACCAACGGTTTGAAAAGAATTATAGTTTTATCTTAGAGTGATCAGATCTCCATATGATCTATAATCTGTCAATGCAAAAAAATAAATAATCCTACCGTAGTATTATCTGCGTTATTCGGACTATTTTCCCCATCTTTATTGTTATTTGTACAACGTTTCGGCCGATATGCCCTCCGGCCTTCTTCAGGTATTTCTTGTCGAGCTCGGGCTTCTCGGACTCGGGAACGTTCTCGGACTCGGGAACCTTCTTTTCGAACTCGGAAACTTTCTTGTCGTAATCTGGAGCCGTCACGGAACTTTGAACCTAACCCTTTATTTAGTCCACGGGGGTATCCTGTTCTCATTCCGCTAACCATAGCTGGGGTAGGAGTTGTGTTAATTATTTTTCTAACTGCCTCTACTCAGGATTAAACTCGGGATCCAGAGATAACTGCCACTTAGAACTGTTTTAACCTAACTACCTTATCCACTAGGCATGTGTCCAATTGGACAATAGTCCGAATAACGCAGATAATACTAATCTTCGAGCCTCATCTCAAACATTCAGAGAAATCCTACCGTAGTTCAGCTAAATAAGAAATGAAATATGAAAATTGTATTACATCAACACCAATGCCTTACGTCATAAGAAAGTATACAAAATCCTAACCATTAATTACATTTCCGACGATTAGCGCCGTTGGGAAGTGTATAATTACTTCATCAACTACAACAAACCTGAGGCGTTCCAATTTTCGTATTTTTACCGTACAATAAATCTGAGGCGTAATTCTGACAAATAAGGTAAAAGACTGGAAGAATTGTAATTGCGTCTGTCTAGTGGGTCTGCTAGCTTTGGAAATCAGCATTCAAAATATTGGCTTTTACCCAGAGTCGGATTTAGACCTAGGGGTCCAGGGGAATTTCTCGTCGGGAGGCCCCTCAAGTTGCCTCAACGTAGAAATTAAATTAGATACACGAGAAATTTCTAAAAATTGAAGTTAAATAAATCTATCGAAAGAAAAAATATATAATCTCGGTTCCGGAGAAAAGGGTTGATTTTCTTTTTCTCAATAATATTGCATGTAAAAATAGCCTTTATTACATTCTGTTGCGTAGCGGCTCTCATTTTGTAAGGGAGTGATGACATGTCAATAATAATAATAGTGCTGTACTTATCTCTATTCCTGTTTTTCTTTGAGAGGCTGGAATCTGGTTGTTGGACTGATGTTGAGTTGGTTGGCATTCTTGCTCTTTTGAGTCTGGAAACAACTTGGGATTGCTGGAGGATATCTTGCCTTGTTCCATTTATAGTTTTTAATAATAGCACAAAGCGATCATTTTTTTTAATTTTCTTATGGGTCATTTTTATTTTCCCCCTAGTCAAAATGCCATGAGTGACAGACTTAGATCTGACCCCAGCCACCACTTTATTCCAAGCCAACATTACATCCTCTCCTCTCATAACCACTCTTCCACATTTCGCCACGTGACTACTCTTGACCAGTAAGAAATCGACATGTGGCGTTGTGCTGAATCCTAAAAAAAAAACAAAAAAAAAAACATTCCATGATACCTACACGTGACCCTTGCATTCCTGTCATTTTCTATTCTCTTTCTCTTCCTATTGTGTTACAATTCTTCAACTTAAATTATACTAGAAGCGACACCACCCGGCTTCACCTGGGTAGACGAGAAAAAACCACACACAAAATACAAAACAAAGTGGTATAAGGGTTAGCAAGCTAGTCTTGCAGATCCGTTACTCCTGAATAGTGAGTTGAATCCTCGCTGGATGCCTCATAAAAATGCCCACGTAAAAAGACCTGATGTTAATCTGGCCTTTCTAAAAATAAATTAAAAGAAAAGATTGATTTTTTTTTTGCGCTTCTATATTGATTTGTTTAACTTTGAGATTCACGGACATTTTAAAATAGTATTTTAATGCTATTTTAATTCGGACCATATGACCTTTAGGCACCCCTTTTTGGTCTCGATTAAGAAAGGACATGTTTTTCATTTACACCGTCAATATCCGGACGATTTTTAGATTTAAAAAAATTATAAACTAACCCTAACTCTAACCCCTAACCTTAACCTCTAACCCCTAAAAAAACAACCGGATATTGACGGTGTAAATGAAAAACATGTCCTTTCTTAATCGAGATCAAAAAGGGGTGCCTAAAGGAAATATGGTCCTTTAATTATTAAATATATTCGCGAATATAAATCAAATCTTCATAATTTTTTGTTTTAACAGACGATTTTTAGATTTTTTTTTTAAATTATAAAACTAACCCCTAACCTAACCCTAACCCTAACCCCTAACCTTAACCTCTAACCCCTAAAAAAAAAACCGGATATTGACGGTGTAAATGAAAAACATGCCCTTTCTTAATCGAGATCAAAAAAGGGGTGCCTAAAGGTAATATGTCCTTTAATTATTAAATATCTTCTCGAATATAAATCAAATCTTCATAATTTTTGTTTTAAGAGACGATTTTTAGATTTTTTTAAATTATAAAACTAACCCCTAACCCTGAACCCTAACCTTAACCCTAACCCCTAACCTTAACCTCTAACCCCCCAAAAAACAACCGGATATTGACGGTGTAAATGAAAAACATGTCCTTTTTTAATCGAGATTAAAAAGGGTGCCTAAAGGTAATATGGTCCTTTAATTCTTAAATATCTTCGCGAATATAAATCAAATCTTCATAATTTTTGCATAAAAAGCTAGACTCAGTAACAGTGAATGTGTATATGCATTTACTTTGTCTTTAACTGTTTTATTTTTGTAATTTCCCCCGGAGATACATACACACACGTGCCCTTTATATATGTATAGACGACAAAGTGATATAATTCTTTCCAGCTTGCAGCAAATCACCAATATATTTTTAATAATAAACTAATTTATGATTATTACATGTTTTATAAAGGAAGTCGGTCTGCCCCTCTCGTAGGGGGCCGGGACAATTTCCCCCTTTAACCCTTTATAAATCCGACTCCGATTTACCTAGATCGAACACTGACCAGTGTAAGCCTCTCCCGATTGTCTTTCTCTCTTCTTCTTTTCTCTATATGTTTTTATCTTCACACTTCCCTCTAGGTGACCATATAGGTTAATGGTATCAATCTTTTCTGTGAGAAGATTCAACCAAAATTAAAATATATTTCTACATATATGGAGTATTATAAATAAATAAATATATAGATGTGAAAATAAATAAATATATGAATGGATATATAAATATAAATAAATGATGAATTAAGGTATTCATATATACATGTGTGTGTGTATGTCTATATATGTGTATGTGTGTGTGTGATTGAAAGTTAAGGAATAAAGAATGTATATGCAATATATATATATATATATTATATATATATATATATATATATATATAAAATCAAAGATTAAATATTATGGAGTTGATATCCCGGGATAATATTATGGGATATTAACACCATAACATTTAATCTCTGATTTTAAATCTGCTCTGTATCTTAGCATTGAGCAGTGCTTCATATGCTTTACTTTTCACATTCATTCTCCATTATATATACTAGCAAATATATGCACCCTCCGGGTGCAAGTATTTAAGTTTTAATGTAATAAAATATTGTTAAATTAGAAAGGCTAATGAACTAAAAAGAATACAGATAAAAGATTTGAAACAGAGGGAGTATAATAAAAGAAAAAAAATGGAACAACTGAAACTTACTCTTCCATCACTCTCGTCTTTCATTGTTATTTTTTCTAATTTAAGTAAGTTAATAAGAGGAAGTGAAGAATAAAATGACAGTTATTTTATCTTGTTAATGGATTTCTTTTAAGATTCATTGAAGAGATTTTTGCTTATATTCATTAAAATAAAACCAAACAATTAGAAATCAATAATACTAAGCAATATTTATTAAATTAAATTTTTTAATATTAATATGCAAATTAGCCTTCCCGTTCACATTGTAAACGCTATTTTTGTATATATAAATATAAATTGCATGTTTTAGTATAGTTAACAGTATTAATAATGTAAACAATTTTATTAATAATAGGTTTAGATAAAATAAAATCATGGAGAATATGATGTCAATAATAAGGAATTGTCACTTGAGTATTTAATTATTATTCGGTAACAGACGGAAAAGCACACAATCTCCATTATAATAAGATATATATATATATATATATATATATATATATATATATATGTATGTATGTATTAAGGCTTTCAAAGTGTGGTTAGCGATTAATCTAAGAGGACAACTCTGAATTCCAAACCAGTAATAGAGCTCCTTGAAATGCCCTTCCTAAAGGCATGAATCCACTCCCCTGGTCAACCCTAAGTAAATACCAGAACCGTGGAGCTGTGCGTAGCAGTTTCTGGCCGTAAAATATACTTGCTACAGAGACTGCAGCATTATCACTTATATGACTAGGGTACAGCTCTTCTAAAGGCATAATCAACACACATATTGACTTTCTGTTGATCTGTCTTATCAATCTTCTTACCAAAACGTCCCAGTGACCCCATGAGTGGTGAAGGCACGGGGGACGTTTTGGAAGAAAATTGATAAGACAGCACTCATTTGCACTTAAAGAAAATAGTATTCATTTTGCCAGATTTTCAACTTGAACTCACCGACTGGCATTACCAGATATAAAAAAAATATACATTTTATTAAACAAAAATGAATTCTATTTTCCATTATTGTATAACTAATATATATATATATATATATATATATATATATATATATATATATATATATATATATATATATATATATATATATATATATATATATATATATATATATATATATATATATATATATATATATATATATATATATACAAATAAGCAATGATGATTTCTCCAGAAATTTGATCTCTCTGTGACCGAAAGATACATACATTCCTATGTTCTTAATAGTTTAAAAACCAGTCCCCGCATCAGCTGTCAGTGGGCGAGGGGATAAGATATCGGACTACCATGCGGTCAGTCTGAGTTCGATCCTACCCAAGGATAGTTGTGTCTAGCCACACTGAAGAAGCATGATATGCCAAAACACGTGTCTGTGGATGACTTATTAATATATGCTCCCATAAATTTGGTAATGAGCTCTCTAATTGGTAATTTAAATTAACTCTCACTACTAAGCAAATAAGCAATGATCATTTCTCCGGAAATTTATCTCTCTGTGACCGAAAGATACATACATTCCTATGTTCTTATTAATTTATATATATATATATATATATATATATATATATATAAAGAAAAGCCAGTGACTTAGGGAAAATATAAAATATAAAATATCGACTTAATCGCAATTCAGCAAGTAGCGTTCCTATTATCTGTGGGATGCCTTTGTTTACTTCCACTTTTATTCTTAATTAATTTGTTTAATTAATTCATCACAGTTATCCCTGATGATCGGTTCATGGTGAAACTCGAGTAGGTTATCTGACGATACCATTTTACTATATTATATATATATATATATATATATATATATATATATATACAACAACTGGGATAAACAAGTACGTCATTTTCTACATTGCCTCCTTCTTTTCGATGCACTTGGTCGAGCGGTCCACAAGCTTGTGTATTCTCTCCCCAAGACGAAGGTTTTCGTTTTGTCGTGCAACCATTTATGCACCGCTTCTTATTTCACATCTTCATTCGTGCTTCATGCTTGTCCGGCCACTTTTAAATAATTTTCTCGTAAAACTTTTTTGGGTTAGATAACAGCAAATATATATTAAAATAAAACGAACTATATATAAATCATACTAGACATGTATTTATTAAAACTTGTTTTAACAAACAATGTGGACCGTTCGATGTTGCATACTTAATTTCTGAGTATATATATATATATATATATATATATATATATATATATATATGTGTGTGCTGATGAGGCCTGATAGGCCGAAATGTACATACAGAGATTTATTTTTCTCGTTTTGTTTAGCCTTACATTTAATAGGTATGCCCGCCTAATTAATTAATTATTAATTAATTAACTTTCAAAATTAGGTACGACTTCAATTAAGCACATATTCTCACAAAAATGGTCGGCTAAAAAAGCCATATCATAAACACACCGCTTGTGTATTTAATTCTCATCTATATATATATATATATATATATATTATTATTATTATTATTATTATTATTATTATGATTATTATTATTATACTAAAGCTGAGATTTTGAGCTTTCAATCCCTAAAGGCTTTTTTGCTGGTGACCTTGATCACACGAAATTTGTCCTAAATTATTCCTTAGTTTTAGGATTACTAAATGTTTGGAAAAAAATCCACTTTAGTTGGTTTTGATTAGTCGTAATTTGGAATTAAGTCAACTCTTGACCCGTCTCTGTCTTTACATTATACATAACTTTTGCTTTCTTTCTGCAATTATGGGATGAGAAAAGCGCTCATCGATTCAGTCCTTTAAAATCAACAGGAAAACAAAATTAACAATTGATACAGGTTTCTCTGGTGACGTTAGGTTTGTTTTTAAGTCAATCACAGCTTGACACGAAACTCCTTCCAACCGGCCGTCGATAACTATCATTAAACTTGTATCAAGACTGATGAGGCTTTGTATGTGAGTGCGTGAATGTGTGTGTGTGTGTATAAGAGAGAGAGAGAGAGAGAGAGAGAGAGAGAGAGAGAGAGAGAGAGAGAGAGAGAGAGAGTTACCGGAGCAGATAAAGGAAGACAAATCTAGAATTCGTGGATAATTGCTATTTACAAGAATTTATTTGGGTAACTTAGGAAATTGTCAGTGTAATTCGTCAACGTTTTACAACGCGATGAGACTTGTGAAACAGATTTACCTGTAAGAGAACAGTGTTTGATATACGAAGGAGAGAAATTTACTCAGCAAAAGGAATAGTGATTCGATGAGATAATGTGCTGTTTTGAGCGTAATATATATAGTCGAAACACGTGTCAGTATAATAAAATAAGATAAATCCTATTTTATCCATTCAACATTTTCTTTCCTTTATTTTTCATTTCAACATATATATATATATACATATACAAATATATATATTATCCTGATGATCAGTTAGGGGAAATCTAGGTAGATATTCTCTTACTCATTAGGCTTACTCTATTATTTGTTAACTCTACTTTTTGTATTGAGCACTTTAGTATATTTAACTTAGGCAACTCTTACAGCATTTTTCTTTTGGCCATTTTTATAGCGAATATTTCCTGTGTTTTGGTACATTTTTTTCAAACGTGGGGTTCAGAATTGTATTAAAAAACCAATTGGCCTGGTTTTAAATTGAAATAGACATTTAGATAGAGAGTAAAAAGAGAGTTATGTATAATGTAAAGACAGAGACGGGTCAAGATTTGACTTAATTGCAAATTACGACTAATTAAAACCAATTAAAGTGGATTTTTTAAAAACATTTAGTAATCCTAAAACTATGGAATAATTTAGGAAAATTTCGTGTGATCAAGGTCACCAGCAAAAAAGCCTTTAGGGATTGAAAGCTCAAAATCTCAGCTTTAGTATAATAATAATAATAATAATAATAATAATAATAATAATATATATATATATATATATATATATATATATATATATATATATATATATATATATATATATGATGATTGATAAAGAAAAAGCTTAAATATTGGTCATGTTGGTGGTTCTAAATTTATTTCAACCCAGATTCTCATTTTTAAGATCCTCGGCCTTTTCGGACAACTATCAAAGTCAGAGGAAGAACAAA
>CM042156.1:42217604-42242604 GCA_023376005.1 Doryteuthis pealeii | reverse complement strand
CGCACCTTTTAGAGTCTTATCTATTGGTCAAATAGATCTGTTTGTGATAAGGAAGTGTTTACCTGTTTAAAATGAGTGTAAAGCTGATTGTATCGTATATAGTTGGAGGCCATAACTGTTAAACTGACTTCAGCATAAAATAATCCAACAAGGTTTGGTTTGCCGTAAAACAAACCAACCTACAAACCAACGAACAAACCAACCAAAGAGAGTAGGCTGGAAATTTTTGAATATAACTAATACATACATTGTAAAGCTTCCCGACATTTTGTTGTCTACTCGACCTTTTCAGTTTGTATTTTAACAAAAATAAAGCACCTATTAGATACATTAAGACCAAGCCAACACGTAATCTTCTTACTTCCACATTCTTCAGGTATTAATAAAACAATAGACTTCGTGAAATCACGTCGTGTTGAGAATCACACGAGATCTGATTACGAAAATTCCTTCACGAAAATATCTTTGATAATGCCAGACGCAGACTAAAATCAGAACGGAAAAAATGTTACGTGCTTACTAAATGCACGTGCAATGCAACTTTTTACTCAGGTAATCAGTAAAATATTTTAGGCGTGAATGCTTGTGTGGCTCGGTGATAATGAAGAAGGGTTCACATGACTGAGGTTAGATTTCTGGAGGTGTTTTGCTAAGATCCGGTGTACCAAATTAATTGATAAGGACAAATGAATAAAAAAAATAGAGTGCTCAATACCGGTGACAGTATATATATATATATATATATATATATATATATATATATATATATATATATATATATATATATTACGTAAACATAGTTAACACCGCCTAGTTAATGTCAGTTTTTTTTCCTCTGCGATCATCGGGTCTGACCCACAGTTACGAAGCGCCGTTGACTTGATGACTCTCTCTCTCTCTCACTAATCTCTCTCTCTCTCTCTCTCTCTCTCTCTCTCTCTCTCTCTCTCTCTCTCTCTCTCTCTCTATATATATATATATATATATATATATATATAGTTTAAAAAATATATATATATAGTTAAGAATTGATGGCAAAATGAATGAATGAAATAAAAATGAATGAGATGAGTGGAATAAATGACTCATATATATATATATATATATATATATATATATATATATATATATAGAGAGAGAGAGAGAGAGAGAGAGAGAGAGAGAAAGAGAAAGAGATAGATAGATATAAGATGGCTAGGTATGTGTCTAGTGTGTGTTAGTGCGTGTGTGCCTCATCAGACGGATTTTACCAAATACAGGGATCCTTAAAAAAATTATATCACCAGAAAAATCTTCTCATTGTTCATAAAAATTAAATAAATAAAAGAGAAAAAAATTATGACAACAATCACAAATTTAAATTCTAGGTCATAGGAAGCAACAACAAACTAAATAATAAAGTTTAAAAAATAGCAACATTAATTAAATAGCAACATTAAATAGATAGCAACATTAGATGAATTAAATATTGAATAAATGAATAGCATGATTGAATAGATAGCAATATTATACAGACCAAAAATAGCAACATTATATTGACTTCCTGTGTTTCAAATTTAAAAAGAAAATGATTCAGGTGAGCTACATTTATTCTGCTATCGTTGACACCCAATGTGTTATACTTTTTTTTAAATCTTGACATTCTCCCCACAAAAATCAAAATGAAACTAATGTTTAAAACAAAGAATGTTGTAACAAAAGTTGTTATGATATTTTTTGAAGTGCAATAGGCAAATTGAAACAAAGTCTCTATTGTCCTTGAAATGAAGCGACGTCACCTCCGCATAGAAAAGGGAAGGAACACATTGCTACTGACAGATTATTGATCATATAGAAATCCGATATCTCTGAGAAAATAACGCCTAAATTCTTCCCAGCTGTAGCCGTGTCAGTGTTGTTGTATGACTGTACCATTAACGTCGTAGGAAATGCACATGACGGGATAAGTTCAAAATCCTGGACGAGGCTGTTTGCATTTCACATATCGCTAATATCCTTGGGAAAATGTATGAATCCCACTGTTCTCGCTCAAGCTATGGGTAAATAGTGGGCAGACAGGGATCTTTAACATTGGTTATGCAACCAGTCTAGGAGAAGGTAAACTCTAAATTCAAGGGATGTCTGAAAATTAAACCAACATTATGAAAGCTGTAAACTCAAAGCAACGAGGGATATGTAATACTTATGTAACAGTCAGAACAGACTTAATATTGAGCGCATGTATATGTCACATCATTACAAAGTCCAACACCATAAACCAGTAGTCATAGAAGTTTGAGGTGTAATAAAGCTAAAAGTCCAACCGAAAATTCACTGTAAACTTGTTGTGTGTGACAAGAATGTAACCGGAAGCGGAAATATGTAACAGTATGGTCGAGTGCATTCAAAGAGGGGCGTAATAATCTGCAGGATGAACCTCAGGTAAAGAGTTCCTGTTCATCAAAGACAAAAGACAACATTGCACAGATTGAAGCAAAGTGAGATGAAATTTTTTAAATTGTTTTTATTTCTATTCTCATCAACGGACCAAGAGGGGGAGAGGAGGTCCGTTAAAGCCCGTAGATGGGAAGCGACTATTTTTCAGTTATAAAACCCCTATAGTAAATATCAATATTTATGATCATAATGTAATTAAGATAAAATATGTATGGTTGGCAACCTTCCGTCTATTTTAGACGAGGGCGTAGTTTTTTTTTCTCTCTCTCTCTCTCTCTCTCTCTCTCTCTCTCTCTCTCTCTCTCTCTCTCTCTCACTTACAGCTACGTGAGTGGCTGAACAGACCGATCCTCGCATGGCAGTCTCTGGTGCAGTGGCTGCAAACAAAAGGTGATGCCTTCTGTAGGTGTTGGGGGTGCTGCTGTTTCTCCTTTCTTTTAGCTCTCTTTTCTGTGGCAGCTTTTTTCCTCTCTTTTTCACAAAAAGAAGTGAAAAAGAGAGGAAAATATGTATATATGGCATAAATACATATTATATATATATATATATATATATATATATATATATATATATATATAACTTAAAAAATACAGCATGACACACAGCATGACATAGAATAGAATCGATTGCGCTCTCTATCTACCTCTCAAAGGGAATAATATTAATATATACGGTTAGAATACAATAATATTACATTCTTTATAAATATTAAAATTTACACTATAATTTGTTAAAGTTTATTTACCTTATAGTGGAAATGGATATTTGTTTCTGCAGCGATTATATAGTGAATTTACGAAGAAATGAAATGCATCGCTGTATAATATGTTTTAAGAGGTTTTTGTTTTCTTTTTGCCTGTAGATTTTATCTGGTCATCCGAAGTCCGTTGATATGAGGTCCGTATATAAGAGCTTTGACTATATATATATATATATATATATATATATATATATATATATATATATATATATATATATAGTATCGAGATGAAGCTGTATTTACCAAGATAGAAATGAACAATGAATGGAACGTTATTTTTTTTTCTTTCAGAATACAAGATGTGTCATAAAAGTGCCGAGTTTGAAGCTGTATTTACCAAGATAGAAATGAACAATAAATGGAACGTTCATTTATTTTTTTAGAATACAAGGTGTGTCAAAAAGTACAAAAAAAAAACTCGATGCATTTTTGACACACCATATATATGTATATATATATAGAGAGAGAGAGAAAAAGAGGGAGGGAGGGAGGGAGAAAGAAAGGAAGGAAGAAAGAAAGAAAGAAAGAAAGAGAGAGAGAGAGGAGGGTAAAAAGAGGGATTTTATTTTTTCAAACACATCACTATTTCTCAAAAACTTGAGAATAAAAAAAAATATAACAAAATCTATCGACTTGAATTTAATTAAATCAAAAGAATAATAATTCTTATATACATTTTGGGTGTTTGCTGTTTACTTTAGGGTTTTTTGTCATACATAGGATAATTTGTCAAGAAGGTTTTTTTTCATCTTATACTTTTGATATGAATCGGCTAAAGAAAAATGATGAGCTAAAACATTTTCACTCAACCAGTTACATCCTCTTGTGAAATGATTAAAAACAGGCTATTCACTGTATTCCAATGTTTTGAAAGTGATTTGGGTATTTTCTATCTATACAGGGCACTTCAATGGTGTGACCTTATGTCAGACTACTTAATATTTAGTGGGTGAGATAGTTGTGTATTTCTCACTGGCGTCAATGATGGGTTTTTGAACCCAAGTAAAATACCAGGATTTCGAATGCTGATATCAAAAGTAGATGAGAGACCACTTAAAAGAGTGGCCCTAATATTACTCACCAATTTGGAGACGCTCTCTGTATAATGGTTATCGTCTAAGAAAATGAGACACAGCGCTCAAGTTTAATTCCTGGACGAGGCTGTTTGCGTTTTGCTTCGTGCTAAAGCCCTTTGGAAAAGGTGTTAATGCATCTGTTCTCCCGTTAGCTATGGGTAAATAGTAGGGCATATTGTGTTCGTTAGCTTTGGTTAGACAACCAGCCTTGTTTGGTTTGTTGGTTGGCTGGTTGGATTTTACGACATGTCAACCGTTTTTTTTTTTAATGGCGAAGACGTTTTTTTGTTTTATTTATTCTTCTAGGAAATACACATTTTTTAGCTCATTTTTAATTCATTTTTTATTCTATTTAACCCATAGATGTGACCCTAACCGGTACTGTTACATAATCTATGCATAGATTATCGTCAACCCCCTGTATTTCTGAAGGGATGGCCCCTTTTCACATCACGGGCGGGACTTTCCATGGAATATTACAGAAAGCCCGCGAAATACGTGAAGTCACGTGGGACCTGGTTGGCTCTGAGTTTCAGCTTGGACGCCAGACAGAGAAGATATATCTGCTTTAGCTGGAGCTCACTGCACACGCGCGTTATGTTAGTTAGATAAATGTTTAAATAAATAAAGGTTTAAATAGATAATATGGTTTTGTGGTTGATGAATGTCTTGGCAACAAGACTGACCTAGAAGAAGAAATGAATCAAGAACGACTAACCAGCAAGAACAGAGAAATAGTAGCATAGAGAAGTCCAGACGCTAGAAGAACGTAAGATACCAAAGATGAGCAGAAGAATAATAGAAGTAAAGAAAGGGTATACAACAGTACTACAACCCCAGATCAGAGTGGACCTGAGAGTAATAGCAATGAAATGGTTCTCAACACTCTACGGAGCTCCAGAATTTTAACCGCACCACTAAATGTAGTTTGACATTATAACCAGGACACAAAGACCCACAGCTACCGCTTTCTTGCACATATATGATAAAAATGTTCGTGGTTTTCCATACAAGTAATACGGTCATGACAATAGGTTCTAGGGCCTGACGTGATCAGCTGATTGATCGGAAGAGGCTTCTCCGATTGCTCGTCTAGCCCAAGTAAGGGCTGAAGTGGAGTGTTGCATGTCATGAGCATTTCAGCCATTCCGTCCTTAAGCATCTCAAGTCACCACCCACGACCAACAGGAGGATCTTTCTCCTCTGCAGGGGTGCAATCGTTGTATTCTACAGCCCCAGCCGATAGGGCTGGCAACCAGCCTGGGAGAGGGAAAACTCTGCATTCAAACAAGATCTACTGTGCTTAGGAATTGACCTTGTGCGGGGTTGGGATAAATGCATACTACTCCCCAACTTAGTCTTTAATTTTACTAAGTTAAATGTATCGGGTGATCTCAAATGCATTTGGAGGGGGACTTTGGGGGATATGAAGTGACCTCTACATTGCCATTACTCCAAGGTCCACTCCGATCCGTAGTGGTAGTGACAATTAGGATCCCATCTATTGGAGCCCTGGGTATGACGTTAAACTGCCTTTAGTGGTGAGGTCCCAGTCCTGGAGGTCTGGGGAGTGTGGAGTACCCCTTCATTGCTATTACTCTTATGTCCACTCTGACCCAGAGTGGTAGTACCTGTTAGGGTTCCATCTATGGGTTACATTGATAAAAAATGAGTATTAAAAAATGTGTTTAAAAAAATTTGAATACCAAAGAAAAATGAATAAAACAAAAACGTGTTCGGCATAAAATAAGCCAACAAGAGTTGACATGCCGTAAAATCCAACCAACCAATCAACTCATCTATAGGTCAGATAGATCTGTTTAAGATTGTGAAATGCTTACAAGTTTAAGATGATTGTGAAGATTCTTTTTTGTACTGTAAATAGTTGGAGACCATAATTATTGAACCGCTTTCGGCATAAAATGACCAAACAAGAGTTGTCATTATTTGGATTATTCGGACTACTGTCCTCATCTTTATTTGTATCTGTACCAAATTTCGGCCGACGTGCCCTCCGGCCTTCTTCAGGTATTGATTGTCGGATTCGGGAGCCTTCTCTAACTCGAGAAGTAACCTGAAGAATGCCGGAGCGTACATCGGCCGAAACGTTGTACAGATAACAATAAAGATGAGGACAGTAGTCTGAATAACCCAAATAATACTAATCATCAAGCCTCATCTAAAAAATTCAGAGAAAAAGAGTTTTCATGTCGTAAAACCAACCAACCAACCAACCAACCATCTTTAGGGGGATCAAATTTGTAACTTAGTAGACTTGTACGTTAACAACGTAACTTACTCATGTAAAACTGGATAAACACGTATTTATGTGTGTATTGTTATTTATGCACTTTTAGAATAGCGACAATGACATTCAATATATCACTATCAGATATTGAATTTTATTTATGTGACGACATCATAGAATGTATTGTTATCTTATAGTCATTTTTGAATAGAGAAAATATCATTTAATCTGTTGCTGCCACATTTCAGACTTCACTTATAGGATTACCCTAGAACATGTGGAGGCGCGTTGTGTAATGGTTACTGTCGCTGGAAATGAAAACGGCGACAAGGGTTCAAATCCTGGACGAGGTAGCTTGCATTTCAAATAGCGCTAATACCCTTGGGAAAGGTATACAAACAACTAATATCCCTCTAGCTATGGGTAAATAGTGAGTAGACTGGGCTCTTTAGCTTTGCTTAGGCAATCAGTCTAAGAGAAGGAAAACTGTATTTAAACCTGTTAAATTGCGCTTAAGAAATTGACCTCGTGCGGAGGGATTCGTAAATATATATAAGTTTTAAGCACTTTAGAATAATAATATCTAGGTATGTACAATATAGACCAGTGAAAAGGTTGTTTAAGGGACTAGAAAGGTGATGCCCTTTCATCTAGAGCATTGATATAGGTTAACGTAAAAAAAAGAAATAAGCACCTTTTTATGGCAGAAAAATCTAATTCGTATTTTTTTTTAATGTAAAAATGCCATTTTCACGTTTTTTTTTCAGTTTTTTTTTAGATACATCGTGATGTGATGGACCCTCCCGTCGATTTCGACGTATGAGTGTTCATACATTGAACATCCACACAGTGATTTGTTTATAGTGGTGAAGGCTTGTGTTGGACCATCCACACTTTTTGGCACAGTCGATAGGAAAGAATTGGTGCATCATGGGTTGCCACAAACCCAATCAACGACCGACCTCAGGAATTTTGAATTCAGAGTTATCCCTCTCCTAGACTGGTTACCTACCCAAGGCTGAAGGGCCCAGTCTGCCCTACTATTTAACCCATAGCTGGAGGGAGAATATATGGATTCATACCTTTCTCAAGGGTATTAGCGCTATGTGAAATGCCAACAGCTTCGTCTAGGAATTGAACTCGAATCGCCGAGTCCATTTTCCACGACTCTAACCACTAGCCCACGCGCCTCCATACATCGTGATGTAAGGGTTAGCAATCTAGTATCGCATATCCATTACGAATGAATAGCGAATTAGACCCCCGCTGGATGTTCTATACTTGTGACTTCGTGTCACATCCTATCCACGACGAACGGGTTGGGTACAAATAAAAAGGGTTCCCGTTGTGGTGTAGTGATTATCAATCTAGTCTTGCAGATCCATTACTAAAAAATAGCGAGTTCAATCCCCACTGAATGTCCCATACTTGCGACCTTGTGTCACATCCTACACGTGGCAAACGGGTTGGATACAAAAAGGGTGTCACGTCGTGGTGTAATGATTAACTAGCTAGTCTTGCAGATCCATTATAACTGAATAGTGAGTTCAATCCCCGTTGGATTCCTCATAAATGCAATCTTGTGTCACATCCTACCCGTGAAGAAGGGGTTGAATAAATAATCCTGGTGTAATGGTTAGCGAGCTATTTTCGCAGATCAATTACTATTGAATAGCGAATTCGATCCTCATTGAATGCCCAATACCTGCAAACTTGTGTCACATTACCTGTGGCGAATGGGTTGGGTAAAAAGAGCGTTACATCTTCGGGTAATGGTCTTTTGGACTTTTCTAAAGTATCCTAGTTAATTTTTGTAGTGCTGTGATTTCATCCTTCATCGGCACCTGTATTTCTTGGTCATTAAACCACAAGGTTCCTAGTTCGATTCCGGTCCCCGCCAACTCAGCGTATGAGTAGCACAGGGATCTGTGCGGTAAAGTAAGGAGCTGATGGTAGGTGTGGCGCCCCACCTCAGATGCTAAAAACAATCTCCTTGGTCTAGCGCTATTGAAAAGGGGATAGACTCCCTCACTGACTGGCTGATACCGACTTTAGGCCGCCCCGTTGACTACTTTTTTTTTACGAAGTCTCAGGTGACAACAAAGCTAATCCAATATTCAGCACCGTCCACAATGTTCTAATAAAATTTAACTGCGAAAATCGTTTTAATACTTGCGTGCACCTAAGGGTGTCCCACCGTGGCCTAAGAGTTAGCAAGCTTGTCTCGCAGAACCATTACTAGTGAATAGCGAGTTCAATCCCCGTACGATGTCTCATAATTGTGACTTTGTGTCACATCCTACCCTTGGCGACCGAGTTGGGTAAATACCTACATAGAATAGATTCCATATTTTTTTTGTAAAAAAAAAAAGAATAGGTATCAGTACTCAGAACTGTAAGTTGAGCTACGTTATAGTTTGTCTCTGAAGATGTTTTTCTATCGGCACAATTACGAACTTTTATTCTGAAGTCTGGTGATCTAAAAGCGTAATAATCCATTTTTATGTTATTTTCTAAATTGGAATGCCCGCTTTTTAAAGAGTGAAATAAATTTGATAAAAAATTGTACACAACATAAGATAGATAATTGTTTCTCAGTTGTTTCACAGAAGAAATTTTGGTAAGGGGTCAATTCTCGGAAAATCTGTATTTCCTCTGTAACTCGTTTTAAATTTATTCTCGTGCGAGCCTTCGTAAGCAAAATATCGTACAATAAAAACGCATATTAAAAAAAAAGACATGGAGGGTTGGCATATGACAACAAACTAATAAAAAATATCTTGTCTACTGATTTTTTAGGGAAAATGTCTTCTGAAATAAACTACATCTTTTATTGCTTTAAATACCTAAAATTATATTAGAATCCGATAATTAACCGATTTGGAGGCAATTCTAGGTATTTAAAGCAATAAAAGATGGAGTTTATTTTAAAAGACATTTTCCCTAAAAATTCAGTAGACAAGATATTTTTTATTAGTTTGTTGTCATATGCCAACCCTCCATCACCTTATCAATTTGACTCCCTTAATGAAATAGTATGTAAATGATTTTTACATGTTTGAATGATGATTCCATAGAGAATTAAATTTTGCTTACATCTTTTTTTTATAATGTTTTGTCTATTTTGTTTGTACAAATACCTTATTTTTTAAGTTAAAATAAAATAACAAGATAAGGTACAATTTTGCTTTCCTAGGCAATATTTAATTTTATTCGTTTTCATAGCTTAATCTTCATTCAAAGAATATTGGTTAATAATTGAGAAAAAATCAGGTAAAATATTTTTAGGTTTAAAATTGATATCTGTAGATTAACATCTATCGCTCACTGTAAGTATTTTGTTAATTAATGTAAAAATACCGAATAAATAAATTTGACTGATTGGATAAAAAGTATTTTATCTAAATGATACTTTTTTGTCTTTTTTATGTGTTTTTTCATTGTACGATATTTTGCATACGGAGTCTTGATAAAAATGGCGTCCAACCTAGTGCTTACAATGAATAAATTTTGTTCTAAGAAATAAGTCCATATTTATTCTTGATATTTCTTAGTCCTCAAAAAAAAAGTATATAGAAAATTTGCCCATGAAATGTGTTATATTTAAATATCGCGGGTGTAATATTGTACATGACAAAATTGGCTTACGGCTACTAAAGACAGACTTGGTATTTATTCAAATTTTCACCACTGGTGGTGTCACAAGTATAGGGCATCCAAAAATGATCAAACTCGGTATTCAGTTGTAAAGGATCTTCAACTGAATATTTAACTATCCATCAAGCCAAATGCGACAAGTTCGTTTAATGTAGATGAGCCGCAAATCCACTCAAAAATTGAACAAAATTCCATTGGCATTCCTCTTTCCGGGCGGCCTAATAAAACCCAGTCCTTCACTTTTAAGGCGAGGGTGGGGGTCAGGTACTGCCGGGCTAGATAGTCCTCTGGAATCAACCGAGAAACTTTTTGCGGCTTCTCGGTCCAGGCGAAGATACTAAATTTTCATCTTCGACCAGGCCGGGCACTTACTGTCAAAAGACCGGAAACTGGATGCGGCGTGCGGCGAATTATATTCATCTGGACACGTTCATTTATAGGGTGGGTGGGTTAAACTACTGTGGGTCGTTTTGTACTTACTTATGTCGAATTATGAAGAGTTCAACAAATCTTTTGATTTTCGTTTAATTAATTAATTATCTCACTTAATCAGCACAAATCAATAATTAAATTTTGTGTATTTCTTATTTATAAGCATATTAAAGTATATGCAAGATTTTAAATCTGAATGACTTATATTATCGGAGTTTTAGGTCGACACGCACATACCATATGATTCCATGAGACTCTTTTATATATATACTAACAGCGGTTTGCAGATCTATTACTACTGAATAGCGAGTTCGATCTTCGCAGGATGACCCATAAAAATCACATACACATATACACGTGCCGAAAAGATTCATAATGAGTTTGCATTTTCCATAGGTTTTTCATTCTTTGAATCTTGAGCCCGAATAAGTTACGTTTAATTCTGATAATATTCACTAAAGTTAACAGACTGATCGATATATCTGTCTGTCATTCCATTATATAAGTGCAATTTGATCTCTTGATGTCCTTTCGGGCCACTTGGTTGCTCCATTCATCTGTTTCTATAACTTATTGCTTTATTCCTCTCCCTTCCTCGGCGTCTCTTGACCTGTGAACATACATTCGCCGGTCAAAGGAATTTGGCTGGCGTCATTTCTGATACATTAGGTTTACACCCTTCTCATCTGCCGCCGAATTTGACGTCACGTGATTACCTTCTTTATGTCGGTTGGTTGCGTCACTGGCTTTGTTTAATGGGAGACGAGTGTTCACGAACTCCTTCTCTAATCTCCACTTCATTCCGCTGTGCGAGTTTTATGTTAAATTCTTTTTTCTTCTTTTTTTCTTTTATTATCTTGTAAGCAATCCCATTTCAATAAAAATTTAAAAAAAGTGGAACGTCAGCGTTTTAAAATCTCCTTTTTCAACCTCAATTCCATTATTATTCCGATTGTGTATTTCCTGTAGCGTGCTCTTAGGTGAGAATGACGTAAACAACGAAGTTATCTTCTTTCTCAAATATCTAAACGAATATGAAAAGAAGAGAGAGAGAGAGAGAAGAGAGAGAGAGAGAGAGAGAGAGAGAGAGAGAGTTTGTTTATACAAATATACATATTGTGCTTACTCATGTATAATAAAAGAAATTTAATATTTAAAAAAACGGGTTAAACCGAGCGTTTAGAAAAAAAACGTATGCTGTTAAAAACAAAAAAGGGGGGAGGGGCGAAACGAGTGGTTAAAAACTGTCTTTGCTGTATTATGCTAAGAAACCAATGTAAGGATAGACTTTTGGATTTTTATTAGAGAGAAGATTACGGAAATCAAAAACAAGTTTGAACTTTAACTAATTTCAATCTTACATTTAAAATATGATGCGCGTTTGCGCACGTGTATGTGTGTGTGTGTATGTGAGCATTTCTCTATTTGTCTAGATCTCTCTTTATGGCTCCCATCCTCCTTTCCCCCCTCTCTCTCTCTCTCTCTCTCTCTCTCTCTCTCTCTCTCTCTCTCTCTCTCTCCCTCCGCTGAATCTCTATGTCTCTATCTCTATATATATATATGTAATATAGAATTAATAGAGAATGAACGAGAAAAGTATTGGCATATAAAGGTACTCAATGCTAAAATAGCAGAGCACTTTTTTTTAATATTAAAATCTTAACATTTTGACCGTCTCGTCTGATGATTGCAGTAAGCATGAAACTAATAGTAACGAAATATCCATAATATATAATATTTGATTATATATGCAAGGGGCCGGGTTAGCTCAGTCGGTAGAGCGTTCGGCTAGCAACCACTAAGTTCCTAGTTCGATACCGGTCCCCGCCAACTCAGCGTATGAGTATCAGAGGGATCTGTGCGATAAAGTAAGGAGATGATGGTAGGTGTGGCGCTCCACATCAGATGCTAAAACAATCTCCTTGGTCTAGCGCTATTGAAAAGGGGATAGACTCCCTCGCTGACTGGCTAATACCGACTTTAGGCCGCACCGTCGACTATATATATATATATAGTTAGTTTTAAGGCATATCAACTTTTGTTATATATATGAATGTATGCATGCGTGAGCCTTTGTCTCTGTTTCTGGTTCACTTTCCCTATCTAGATTCCTACCACTCTCTCCGACCCCCTCTCTCTCTCTCTCTCTCTCTCTCAATCTCCCTCTCTCTCTCCTCTCTCTATATATATATATATATATATATATATATAGTTGGTTTCTATATATATATATATATATATATATATATATATGTATATGGTTGGTTTCTCTCTCTCTCTCTCTCTCTCTCTCTCTCTCTATATATATATATATATATATATATATATATATATATATATGTAGTTGGTTTTAAGGCATATCAACTTTTGTTATATATGTGAATGTGTGAAAATTGGATTCCTTGGCATGTGCGACATACTTGTCCAGTGCAACATGAAATAGGCTGGCCACTTGAACAGACTTGGGGATGACAGAATGCCAAATCAGATTCTGTACTCTCAACTGAGAGAGGGGTCACGTGGAGTCGGTAGACCGAAGCTCAGGTATAAAGACAACATCAAGAGAAACTTGGAGGACTTGAACATCCCCAAGGCAGTTGGCAATCGCAGACGTATCCAGGCATTGAGTCATATGGAAAAATCAGATTTGCATGATGTCGTCATCCTATACAATGGACAGACATTATTATTACTAGCAATATATGCACCCTCCGGGTGCAAGTATTTAAGTTTTAATATAATAAAATATCATGTTAAATTAGAAAGGCTAATGAAACTGAATATGAATTCAGATAAAAATATTTGGAACAGAGGGGGTATAATCGGAAAATAGAACAACTTTGAAACTAACTGTTCCACCATTTTCCCTTACTCCCGTCTTTCAGTGGTAAATTTCCCTAATTTAACTATTTAGTTAAAATAGGAAGAAAGAATAAAATTACAGTTATTTCTTATGTTAATATTTCTGTTAAGATTTATCCCCGAGATTTTGCTCATATTTATTAAGATAAAACAAATTAGAAATCAATAATACTAAGCATATATTATTAAAATCAATTTTTTTAAGATCAATATGCAAATTAGCCTTCCCATTCACACTGTAAACCGCTATTTCGTTGAATATATAAATATAATTGCATGTTATTAGTATGTAGATATTGTTAACAGTCTTAATGATGTAAAACAATTTTACTAATAATTGAGGTTTAAATAAAAAATAAAATCATGGAGAATGTGATGTAAATAACAAAGGGAATTGTGAATTGAATAGTAATATAGTTTCGGTTACAGACATACAAACCCACAATCTCCATTATAATAAGATTATTACTCCTTTTGAGTTTTCACATCAGTGTTAGCTGATGGTCTTTCACTGGAGTCTGAGTGACAGCAAGTCTCCTCAGGTCTCCAGGACTCTTCTGAGTATTCTGGCAGATTGCAGCAGTGTTCTGAATGGTTTCAATCCTTCCTCTGATATCCAAACTTTCCAAACCCTTTTCCAATCCTTTTGGGACTGTTTCAAGTGCACCAACCACAATTGGTATCACTTTCACTTTCATATTCCATAACTTTTTCAGTTCTCTGGCAAGGTCCAGATATTTGTCTATTTTTTCATTTTCCTTTAACTTCACCCTGTGATCTGCTGGCACTGCAAAGTCCACCAGTTGACAAGTTCTTTCTTTTTTGTTTATCAATACTAGGTCTGGCCTTCTTGCTGGGATAAGGTGATCCGTTTTTATCTCAAAGTCCCAGAGAATTTTGTGCATTTTGTTCTCAAGAATAGATTCTGGTTTATGCATATACCATTTTGTTGTATGGTCAAAATTTAAATTTTTGCATAATTCCCAGTGGATCACCTTCCCAACCCAGTCGTGTCTAGGTTTGTATTCTCGTTGTGCTAGTTTGCTACATTCGCAGAGTATATGGTTAACAGTCTCATCTCTATTACCGCAAAGTCTACACTTACTATTCTGTTGAGTCTTATCAATTTTCGCTTTGATGTAGTTTGTCCTTATGGCATTATTTTGTGCAGCAATTATAAGTGATTCTGTTTCTCTTTTGAGGTTTCCCTTTCTTAACCATGTCCAAGTCTTTTCATGTGCAACCTCTTCTATTTGTCGTTTGAAGCGTCCATATAATTGTTTTTCATTTTTGTTTCTAGTCTTTGTTGTTTTTCTGTTTGTCCATCTGCCGTTTCTACTATTGTTGGCCGCCATAAGTAGTTTGTCTTTGCTCTTCCTTGTGTAATCTTCAAGTTGTTGGATTGTGGTTTCTACGCATTCCTCTATGTTTCTTCCCTTCCTTTCTTGACACATACAATCTATCTCTATCATCTCTAGGGTGAAAGCCTTGTGCATTGTCAATAATTTTCTCGTCCTTTGTCTATCTGTCTGAGTTCTTCTTTGTCATTTTAGAATGGTCTGAGTATCTTATAATGGGACAGCCCAGGTATTAATTCCTTTATTATTATTATTATTATTATTATTATTATTATTATTATTATTATTTTACTCCTTTTGAGTTTTCACATCAGTGTTAACTGATGTTCTTTCACTGGAGTCTGAGTGACAGCAAGTCTCTTCAGGTCTCCAGGACTCTTCTGGGTATTTGCAGCAGTGCAATGTTCTGAATGGTTTCAATTCTTCCTCTGATTTCTAAACTTTCCAAACCCTTTTCCAATCCTTTTGGGACCGTTCCAAGTGCACCAACTACAATTGGTATAACTTTCACTTTCATATTCCATAACTTTTTCAGTTCTCTGGCAAGGTCCAGATATTTGTCCATTTTTTCATTTTCCTTTAGCTTTACCCTGTGATCTGCTGGCACTGCAAAATCCACCAGTTGACAAGTTCTTTCTTTTTTGTTTATCAACACTAGGTCTGGTCTTCTTGCTGGGATAAGGTGATCCGTTTTTATTTTAAAGTCCCAGAGAATTTTATGTGTTTCGTTCTCAAAAACAGATTCTGGTTTATGCATATACCATTTGGTTGTATGGTCAAAATTTAATTTTTTGCATAATTCCCAGTGGATCACCTTCCCAACCCAGTCGTGTCTAGTTTTGTATTCTCGTTGTGCTAGTTTGCTACATTCGCAGAGTATATGGTTTACAGTCTCATCTCTATTACCACAAGGTCTACATTTACTATTTTGTTCGGTCTTATCAATTTTCGCTTTGATATAGTTTGTCCTTATGGCATTATTTTATGCAGCAATTATTAATGATTCTGTTTTTCTTTTGAGGTTTCCTTTTCTTAACCATGTCCAAGTCTTTTCATGTGCAACCTCTTGTATTTGTCGTTTGAAGTGTCCATATAATTGTTTTTCTTCCCATTTTTGTTTTCTAGTCTTTGTTGTTTTTCTGTTTGTCCATCTGTCACTTCTACTATTGTTGGCCGCCATGAGTAATTTGTCTTTGCTCTTTCTTGTGTAATCCTCAAGTTGTTGGATTGTGGTTTCTACGCAGTCCTCTATGTTGGCAAGACCTCTCCCCCTTCCTTTCTTGACACATATAATCTATCTCTATCGTCTCTAGGGTGAAGAGCCTTGTGCATGTTCATTAACTTTCTCGTTCTTTGGTCAATCTAAAATATAGACATGAAACTAATCAATACCATACAACATAATCCCCAATAATGCTAACTCATTGTTAAAATCAATTACTAAAAAGTATAAATATAAATACATGATATGTATTTCTTCCTAAGCGTTAGGCATGACATAACCCCAGACGGGTTGATATGCCGTTAAAATCAACAAACCAACCAACCATGGACTTTAGTACTCATTGTGTATATTGTTTTATGTCATGTTTTATTTGTCCAGACAAATAAAGTCTGTGTCTGTTATCTTCTTGCTTCGTTTGGACTTTATTGTGAATCTTTTCACTTAGGTTTTTCTTGCTGCCAGGTTTTCTCCCCTAGGTGGCTGGTGTATTAAAACAGCAACTCTAAATTCTCTCTTTTTCTCTCAATCCAGCAACCACTGCACATAGGTTAGGCGTTTGGTGCCTCTGTCCTTAAGTGAGGGCTTTGCCCCCCCCCCAGCAAACTATCAGTAAGTGACTTATTTCTACATCTAACTCTTTATTACTTCTTTAGGACTTAGTCCTACATTCTTTGTGTATCTTTATGTATCCGTTTCTGTGATTATATTGTACCTTGTCATGAGTATGTGTATTTCCCATGTAAGTCCAGACAAATAAAGTCTATATATGTTATCTTCTTGTTGCTTCGTTTGGAATTCATTATGAATCTTTTCACTTACGTTTTCTAACGTATAAGGACATATAATCTTTATGTATCCGTTTCTGTGATTATATTGTACCTTATCATGAGTATGTGTATTTCCCCATGTACGTCCAGACAAATAAAGTCTATATATGTTATCTTCTTGTTACTTCGTTTGGACTTTATTGTGAATCTTTTCACTTGGGTTTTTCTAACGTATAAGAACCAGTTTTGGCCAAAACCAACATGTCAGTTTTATACAACCATCAAAAGTGCGAGGGTCAATCTGTGGTGAAAATCAATTCTCGCAATCATGACATTTGACCTAATGTCGAAAACAAATCACTGGCGTTGATGGAAATATCCAACTACAGGGGTTGGACAAAATAATGGAAAACTTTTCGGACCATATGACCTTTAGCCAACGATCTCGATTCCTAATGACATTTTTTTTATTTACACCGTCAACATCCGGTTGTTCGTTAACTGATGATTTTTAGAGTTTTTTTTTAATTATAAACTAACCCCTAACCATAACCCTAACCCTAACCCCTAACCATAACCCTAACCCCTAACAAACAACCGGATGTTGAAGGTGTAAATAAAAAAAATTTCTTATGAATCGAGATCGCAAATGGGGTGCTTAAAGATAATATGGTCCAACTTTTCCATTATTTTGTCCAACCCCTGTATCTCAGACTCAAGGTAGGATCTTAATTGCTTATGCAACAGTGAGCAACATTAATTTATGCAAATACCAACTAGAAATTTATTTGACCTTCGAAAGAGTCACACATCAGATCCTCGAAAATATATAATTTCATTACAAAGCAAGTTTCTCAACGGTCTATGAATTAACAAAACTGCATATCAACCTTGCGAAACAACATATTTAATTTGACCTTGTGTTGCACTAAACTAAACCTAGGTACTGCAATAGCCAGACAATTTGGCTTATCTCGTGGTTTAAGTAGGTGACCACTCCCAGTCAGGGTAAATCTGAGAGTAATGGCAACGAAGGGGTCACTGTGGCCTCCCCAGAGACTCACTGACGAATTGTTGTATACTGGATCATACAGTATTCAGTATACTAGTACATTCAAACGATCTCATTTTTAACCAGAGGGTATTGCAGTATGATAATGGTCGTGCTTTTAAGGAACACGAGTACTTATATATAGATAATTAATCTGGGTATAGTGTAAATGAAAGGATTTTATAGATTTAAAAAATTATTTGAAAAAGGATCATCAGCAGATGAAGTGTCCTACCAACACTTCTTTTTTGAGGGGAAAGGGGTCTTACCCCCTTGGAAAAGATGCAGTCGGCGTATTGTTAATTTCTATCTTGGTAAATATCATTCAAATCAAATACAGCGATGCAGTTAGATCGAAGAAATAAAGGTGAATAGAGAAATATTTTTTGTTTGTTGGTTTGTTGGGTGATTTTATGACATGTCAAACCTTGTTGGGTTGTTTTATGCCGAAGACATTTTGTTGTATTCATATTTGTTGGGTATTCATTTTTTTTTCATACTCAATTTTTAAGCACCTTTTTAATACCCATTTTTTAATCTATTTAACTCATAGATGGGACCCTAACAGGTACTACCACTACCGGTCAGGGTGTACCTGGGAGTAATGACAATAAAGGTACTTCACATTCCCCAAAGTTCCAAAATTGGAATTTCACTACTAGATACACTTTATACCCAGGACACGCTCAGTCACATCCTTCTAGCACATATATGAAAAAATTGAGGGAAGCGCTTGGTGTAATGGTTAAAGTCATGGGAAATGGACTCGTCGCCCCGAGTTCAAATCCTGGACGTGGTAATTGCATTTCACTTACCGTTAATACCCTTGGGAAATGTATGAATCCTACTCTCCCTCTAGCTATGGGTAAATAGTAGGGTAGACTGGGCTCTTTAACCATGGCTAGGTAACCAGTCTAGGAGAAGGAAAACTCTGAATTCAAACCTGTTAAACTCCGCTTAAGAAATTGACCTTGTGTCGCATCCTGCTCGTGCGGAGGGGTTGGTAAATATATATATATATAAAAATTGGGAGTTTATTATAAGAACAATAGGGTTGGGAAAATCATGTACGTGTTAGGGTTTGACGTTACCAACCGATTGTCTAGTCTAAGTAAGTGCCAAAGTGGAGTGTTGCATGTCATGGACTACTCAGGATTTCGTCCTTAAGCATCAGGGGTCGCCACCCACAGTTAACAGACAGCCCCATTGGGGTACTCTACGGAATAGAGAAAGAGTGAGAGTGAATAAAGGAAGAATGCGGGGAGAGTAGAGAAAGAGACAGAGACAGACAGAAAGAGAGAAAGACTGAGAGGATCAAGCAATACGATGTAGGTATTTGCCCAACTCGTTCGCTATGGGTAGGATGTGACACAGGGTGGCAATTATGGCGCATCCAGCTAGGTTTAGTTTGAGTTTTTAGTTTGAGTTTTGTTTAACGGCATATCAACCTGTGTGGGTCATTTAATGCCAAAAAGGTTATTTTGGATTTCAGTCTTTAAAGTAGTGGTTCTATGGAGATAATTGGTTATGTTCTGTTATATCTTGTTGAAAAGGTTGCTTTTTTTAAATAAAATTTAAAATGTTTTCAGGGTTTGTATTCTTAAAGAGGTCTCTCAGGTTTCTTGCTTGATAGTAATTGGCGCGGATATGTTTAAGTCTGTTCGAATTCGCCATTCAGTCGTAATGGATCTGGCTTGCTAGCTTGCTTATCATTAAACCACGATGGGACACCCAAATAATACACTGTAGATGTTTATCCAACTCGTTCGCCACGAGTAGGATGTGACACAAGGTTACAAGTATGGGCATCCAGCGAGTATCGAAAACGCTATTCTGTCGTAATGGAGCTGCGAGACTAGCTTGCTAACCATTGTACCACGATGGAAGGCGTAAGAATAAAACAATACACTGTACAAAAAAATCAAGAAACCATAAATCATAGGGACAAAGAAAGAAAGAAAGAAAGAAAGTGGGTGAAACATTAAGAAATATATAAGATATAGTAGGAAAGTATAAGAGTAAGAGAGGCACAGACATACAGAGAGAGAAGACGCACAAAAAAGACACACACACATAGAGAGAGAGAGAGAGAGAGAGAGAGAGAGAGAGAGAGAGAGAGAGAGAACCAAACAGTATGTTGTGAGAGGGTAATCAGATAGCGTTAACTTATACGGTTTTACATTTCAAATGTCGCCATTTTTATTTTATTTTTAAAATATTTTGCATCGATGTCATTGTTCTTGATTTTTTTTTCAGTTTATGTAGAGATGTGTAAACATAAAAAAATACTTTACGCTGGTCTTCTATACACGCACGTATTTTACGCATTGGTAACTCGAGCTGATATTATCAGGCGATCGCCTTTATGAAAGAAATAAAGAAAGATAAGTGCAATAGAGAATGTAATCGTCTTGAAAAGCTGAAACGTGTCTTTTAAATCGAGACGAATATAAAACAGTGTTCAAACCCGAACGACGGCAAATTGGAAAACAGCACAGGAGAGAATTTCCGGACATCATCATCATCATCATTTCTTAAATGTTACCACGAACAAGGCAGTTAACCAATTTGGCGTAGCTTGAAGTAGAGCGAACAAAGATTGCACCGACTCAGCGTATGAGTAGCACAGGAATCTGACGCGTAAAGTGAGGAGCTGATGGTAGGTGTGGTGCCCCACCTCAAATGCTAAAATAATCTCCTTGGTCTAGCGCTAGTGAAAAGGGGATAGACGCCCTCGCTGTCTGGCTGATACCGACACTAGGCCGCCCCGCCGACCGACCGACCGACCGACTCTCACTTACTATGGGGTTATTTTATCATTTTTGTACCGGGAGAAGTGCACGTTACAACAATAATCGAAGGGATGAAAATGATTTGGTTATTTTGTTTTACGGTATATCAACCTTTTTCAGGCATCTAATGCCGAATCAATTCAATTTGATAAATAAAGGACTAAGGTTTCTTGCAGTACCTGCTGTTGCTTTAGTGGTCACCAAATTAAGTATTAGCCAGGCTCATCACTGCTTAACTTCAGAGATCTAGCCTGAAGGGATGTAAAGGCCGAATCTCTATAGTTACAACTGTATGAAGAGACTACTTACCATCACAATCTCATTGTAATGCTGTTCCAAGCTCGTCAAAAACAATGAATAAAATCGTCATCTTAACGTTATATGAAGGCGCGTGGTGTAATGGTTAGAGTCGTAGGAAAATGGATTTGTCGACCCAAGTTCAAATCCTTGACGAGGCTGTTTGCATTTCACATTGCGCTTGGGAAAGGTATTAATCCAACTACTTTCCCTCCAGCTATGGGTAAATAGTAGGGCAGTCTTGGCTCTTAACCTTGGCTAGGTAACCAGTCGAGGAAAAGGAAAACACTGACTTCAAACCTGTTAAACTCCGCTTAAGAAATTGACCTTGTGTCACATCCTACTCGCACGGAGGGCTTGGTAAATATATATAACGTTTTACCCTCACCCACACACATCCTTCTTTTAATTCTCTATAACAAAGTCTAGCTTTTGTTACAACTTTTCAATTTCTTTCTATTGCTTGTTAACAACTATAGAATTCAATCTTCTCGCTAAGGTACTGTGATTGGTCTGGATCTCAAGGTCACAGTTACCTCTGTCGGCGGGAATGTCTACTCTGCAGAGGGGTAAGAACCTCTCCCGTTAAAGAGAATGTCCTGAGTATGACACTAAGCTGCATCTGTAACATATTGCTTTGACCGGCGGTGAACCGGATGAATGAAGTTGACAGATACATTAGATATATTAGTTGGGGGTGCATGGTGTAATGGTTAAAGTAGTAGGAAATGGACTCGTTGACTCGAATTCAAATCCTGGACGAAGCTACAGTTCACATTGCGCTAATACCCTTGGGAAAGGTATGAATCTAACAACTGTCCCTCCAGCTATGGATAAATAGTAGGACAGACTGGGCTCTTTAACCTTGGTTAGGCAACCAGTCTAGGGAAAGGGAAACTCTGAATTCAAACCTGTTAAATCCGATAGGGGTGGTCACTACTAGAATAGACTCAGTCCTAATTAGTTATCTATTCTCACTAATATAACTAATATAACTTTATCCAATCGTAGATAAAATCAACAAGGTGGCTATTGGAAGATAGGAAGACGCATAAAAACAGGAAATGTGTGAGAGTAACCTATGGTCAATGATAAACACAAGAAATGCATGGGTGTAAGCCATGACCAATGGGAAACAACTATTTGCGTGGGGGTAAGCCATGACCAAACCAAAACAAGCTAACGTGGCGAAGAAGTGTGTCTGCAAAAAAACTGTGTGGATGTCACAGTTGAGGAGGCGTGACCATATGGGCTGCATGGGAGTTTAGAATTTTGGCTGAAGTTTCAGTTCTTCGCTCGCAATTAAAAACTCTCTACAGCTTCTTTGTATGTGCGAACTCTCTCTGACGACTCTCCCGTTCCAGATTTACTGTTTCATCTTTTTCTTTTTAAAGATGGCATTGTGTATACATAAATTGTGGGTATTGTGTAAATGTATGAGTTTGCTCTGTGTGTTTGTGTTGTGCATTTTTCGTTCCTTTCCCATCAACATTATTATATATATATATATATATATATATATATATATATGATGGAGCCGTCGTCATTTTCAAAAATAATCAGATCCATATTTTTTTATAAAAGGATCTTGTTATTTTCTGGTAAAAATAAAATATCTGCAGCAAATTTGTTATTTTTATGAATTTCGAATCAACTTATATTGCTTATATATCCGTGCTGTCAGCACAACCTGATGATGATGATGATGATGATGATGATGATGATACATTGCAATAAAAAAAATATCCCAATTTGCATTAAAGTATTTTTCTTCCACATGTCAAATAAATAAAAAAAAATAAATAGTGGGATATGAAACGAATCTTTTAAAAGTTTAATTTATGTAAATTAAAAATTTAAAAAGTTAGAAATTGTAGAAGATTTCAACCATCAATTCTCTACTTTTTGGGGTTAAAGGTTGTCAAAAGTTTTCTTTTTTTTTCTTTTCTTTTTTATACGTTGAATTAAAAATAATCCAATTTGCATTGAATTACTTCTCCTTCACATGTTCAATAAATGAATGAATAAATAAACACCAGTGGAACATGAAATGAATCTTCTTAACAGGGCATGTGTTTAATCATGTTTTGTGGTTTTGAAATACTAGAAAAACTGAAAAACATTTTTTTTAATCGAATGAATATATGGTTTGGTTTGATTTGGTTTCTTTTTTTTTAACGGTATATCAACCTTTGCTGGTTATTTAATGTCTAAGCCACCTTGTAGTAGAACAGTAGTGATGCTATTTAACCCATAAATGGAGGGATTCGGGGGTTCATTCCTTTCAAGTGTATTAATCCAAAAGGGAACCTAATAGCGCGACTGGAGTATGTGTCAATTTATAACATTGAAAAGAGATATGATTGTGCATTAAAATCGTGCATATACTTTTAATATGTTTTTGATTTTTACGGATTTCAATAATTAAAGATCAATGAATTTGTGGAACTCTTTACAGTTTTTTTATAAGTACATAAAGCACCCGCCATGTTTAAATATCACAGATTCATCGGCGAAATTTGAATTTAATGCTCTTTCGAAAATTATTGTTTTGTAATTTAGTATTAACTGTAAAAATAAAATTCTTAATATATTGAAGAATTGCTGAGTGACAACTTGCTGGAAAGTTCTAAGCGGACAGGGAATTTGAATTCAAAAATCTTAAGCAGAAAAGATATACATTAAAAATTTACTACAATCTTATTGATGTGCTACTCGTATGATTGCGTGACACCAAGAACGGTTAATAATAGTTAATACAAGCGCCTAATGTCATCAACGGGCGAAAGTAAACCCGTTGTTAAGAAAATCATAAAATATATTCAACTTGAAACTGATAAATGAACGGACGTTACTTATTTATTCATCTATTTATTTATTTATTTTATTTTATTTTATAATTTTTTAATACTCTGTATTAAAAAAAATCATGAAAATGTTTCAAATCAAGGGGTACGTTTTTTTCAAAAAAAAAAGAAAAGAAATTATCAAATGCAAAATTTTACACTTTTAATTCTTACTTTCTTTTTATTGTAAGGACACATTTTTATTCATATGCTTCTTTTTATTGTACCTACCCTTTTTTAGGTGTAAAAAAGAAATTTTTTTTTTAATTAAAAAATTGAACAAATATTGTTGAATATATAACTCAAAAGCGGGTTTTTTTAAACGAATACTTTTCATATTTCTTAGAATAAAACATATCAATTTTTAATCAGTATAACAGCGGGAGAGACATGAGGATATGCCACATTGACACAAACACGTGGGAAGTAGATGCATAAAATCGAACGGCCTGGCGCCTTAACATTAAGCAAAGCACGAAGAGGGGTAGGGTGGAGAGGAGAGTAGCTCGACAACAAAGAGAGACAGAAAGAGGGAGAAAAGACAGCAGGCCCAGAAAGCATCACAGTTTGTGTGAAGTCAGTGCACCAAAGACTGTCACTCAGGAATAGGCCTGCACAGTCACTTGCGCAGATGCAGATAATTTATTTATTTATCGAACACTACGCCATCGTCCTTAGTGAACGGAAAGGTGCCAACAACAATAACTCAAAAACATTTTTCTAAAAAAATAAATAAACTCTTCATTGGATAAAGTAATAATTTTCATTTGAATTTATACACCAAATTTTCCACCTGCAAATAAGGAGACATGTTTAATTCTTTTTATTGTTACATTTTTAGGGATGAAAAAGATAATAGATTAAACGAATACATTTTATCACTTTGAAATAGCAAACAAGAACTGAATTAAAATGTTTGTCATAGGTGGAAAAAGGTTTTAGAAAAATAAAGTTCTGTTTCAAAACACTCACGAGTTTAGGGTTACATTTTTTTAAACATTCTTTTAAATGTATACAAAAAATCATAAATTAAACGCGAATTCTTAGCAATTTTTAAAAAAAATTTGATTTAGAATTTGCTAAATTATTTTCCTCTTCTCCCTCTCTTCTCCATTTCTCTCTCACTCCCTGGTGTTCTTAAAATCCTTCTGGTTCGATCATGGATAGGGTACGTCTGCTAGTATATATACATA
>CM042156.1:42185104-42212604 GCA_023376005.1 Doryteuthis pealeii | reverse complement strand
TTCTTTCTTTGTCTCTTTTTTTTTTCTCTTTGAATGTTCTCATTTGTATTTCCTTTACTTTATTTTTCGTTCATTCCCTTTTCCTTTTCTCCTTTCCTCTTTATTTCAATTCTTGCTTTTCCTTTGACTATCCATTCGTTTCCTTCCTTCCTTCCTTCCTTCCTTCCTTCCTTCCTTATTTTCTCTTTGACTTTCCATCCTTTTTCTCTATTTCTTTCTTTCTTTTTCATCATTTTCTCTTCTTTCTTTCTTTATCTTGGACTTGACTTCTCTCGTTCGTTTTCCATTCTTAATTTATTCCCTCATTAATTTCTTTCTTTCTTTCTTTCATTCATTCTTTCTTTCATTCTTTCTACCAATTTATTTTATTCTATTCCCTTTTCAAATTTCTTCCTGTTTATTTCATAATCCTTCTGCATTTTAAATACTGATTTATCTATATCATGCACACACGTACGCGTGTGTGTGTGCACACGAGCACAGGATAAAGGCTTCACAGACACACACACGCACGCACACACACACACACACACACACACACACACACATATATATATATGTATATATATATATATATGTGTGTGTGTGTGTGTGTGTGTGTGTGTGTGTGTGCATGTTTATCAGCTCCTTATCTGAAGATGCTGCGACTGGTAGTTGAAATGAGTGAATTACATGAAGCGAATTTAACGTTTTTCCTTCACATATATATATATATATATATATATATATATATATATATATAATATTTACATATATTATATATATATATATATATATATGAAGGAAAAAAAGGTTAAATTCGCTTTATATATATATATATATATATATATATATATATAATCCATAACACACTCTCACATACACACTCACACGCGCACACACATGAGCTGGTGTAAAAGGAAAAATGAACAAAAATGATGACTCAAACAAGTCCAATCATTTTTGTTCATTTTTCCTTTTACCTCATACTGTCGGATTTTACTCCTACCTTAGCTTCACACACACACCACACACCACACCACACACACACACACATATATATATATATATATATATTATATATATATATATATATATAACCAATAATCCCGGAGTAGCCATGGATATATATATATTATATATATATATTTATTATATATAACCAAAGGTTACAAAGGTCACAACGAAGAAGCTTTAAGCTAAGGAGTATATTCAATGCACCGTCACTGTTTTCAAATTACTCCTCGCCTTGCCAAAATTGGTTTCAAAGACACCAAATTAAGGGAATAGAACACCAGCCTCTTCAGTTATTGATTCAATTAAAAACTTGTGCCCTATCATCAACAGTGATGGACAACAATATTTAAGCAAATATCTTTGAGAAGCAATGAACATTTCTCAAATGATGTTAAATCTGAAACATAAAAAAATAACAGAATCAATGGATGAAAGACTGGTAGAGTCTATAAAATGTTAATCATCCAGAAAATAGTTAAATTATCACCTATTCCCTTTAATTATTCCGAAACTTTTTTCAGGTGTGGACTATGTAAATGTTAGATAATCCCCAAAATTTGAGCTTCCAATTACCCAAATTGGCAGAGTTATGTCGATTTTTTGCTCTCCAAAGTTGCTGGGGTTCGCGAATAGGTTACAAAAAGTCGCCATTTTTCACGATGCCCCTTAAATTTGGTGAGTTAAAAATCGACATAACTCCACCAATTTTTGGAATTGGAAGCTCAAATTTTAGGGACTGTCTGACTTTGACATATTAATAATATAATATTTTCATATTAACATACAAAATAATTATAATTATTTTAAACAATATACCTCAATAAATTTATTGAGGTATATTGTTTTAATCAAATATATGTATTCACCACCCCCACCCCCAACCCGAGCAGGATGCGACACAAGGTCAATTTTTAAGCGGAGTTTTCCTTCTCCAAGACAAAGTATTTATCCATAGCCGGAGAGGGAATAGTTGGATTCATTTCTTTTCCATGCGTTATGTGAAATGGAAACATCGTTCAGGATTTGAACTCGGGCCGTCGTGTCTATTTCTTACGACGATAGCCACTATACTCCGAGCGCCTCTAACTCAAATATATGTTGTGATTTACCCAGTTTAGTTTGGCTCAAGCATTGAGAATCAAATTTACGGAAGCGGGTCTGCTAGACTAACCCTTGTATTACGGGAGGCACCCCCCGCTTAATCAAATATGTTTCTGTGGCTGATACTTTTTGAATTTATAAATAGATAAAAAAATCTATATCAAACTTATTTTGTTTGAAAAGTAAAACCTGACGTCACCAAAAGAAGTCATCGATATTTTTAATTATAAACTGAAACTCACATGATCAGTTGTTTATTATCAATTTAATATATATATATATATATGTGTGTGTGGTGTGTGTGTGTGTGTGTGTGTGTGAAGCTAGGAGGTAGGAGTAAAATCCGACAATATGAGGTAAAAGGAAAAATGAACAAAAATGTTGGACTTGTTTGACTTATCATTTTTAATTATAAACTGAAACTCACATGATCAGTTGTTTATTATAAATTTAATTTGGAAAGCAATGAAATTGTATCATCATAATCTGACATCCACCTCTTGGGTGGAGGTCAAGTGGCTTTCGGCCCTGGACCGTTGATTGTAATTAACAGCGTTAATCCAAGGGGGCCATCCCGCCAGGTAACATCTGCCCCCTTGATTTAAAGGGGCAGGCTGGGTTTATTACCCCAGTGCCTGAGGCGCCCCTTGAAGGGCGAATGCGACAGAATCAACGTATTTTTGACCCGCCACCCCATGAGCTTCGGTTTGTGGGTGGTCCTACATTATTAGGGCCTTGTGCCTGACCTGTATACGTGGAATACGCGTTTAAATACGCCCATAGTGTACGCACTGTTTCAAAACTGCAATCAGTTTTCTCTCTATCACGTCAAGTTTTTTTTCTCTACAACGTACTCCAATATATGCAAAATTGCATCATTTGTTTGTAAGTAATAGGATTTGGTTAACTGATTGCGTTGATTGTTTTATTGAAAATTAAGGAGAATTGTCAGATCTGATGACTAGGTTGATCCCAGTCAAAGAACAACATCAATGCATTTGTGAGCTAGTCTATTTTGCATATTTTTAATTAAAACGTGTCGATTAAGACACGTCTTCGGTCCCTTACAAAATGTGAAAGCAGTTGTAGAGAATTTGATTAAAATTATACAAATTTGAAAATGATTTATCAAATCTATAGACCAATTAGATATACATCACTCACCCCCACCCCCAAATAGATAATAAAAAATCATATCATCTATTATTAAAAGAAATTAAAATAAATCAAATTAGGGTTAGGGTTATGTAGATCGTGTATCAAATCAATTTCATCACATTCAAATTGTGTACCAAATTAGCATTGAATATTGAGTCTCTTCAAGTGGAAAGAGTATGCTTGCCTTGACAATCAGCATTCGAAATCAATGTTTTAACCCAGAGTTGAATACTGTCCCCTAAAGCCGGTAACACAGATGTATAAATATCTATAGAGTGTTTAACAAATATAGATCCATGTGTGTGTGTAGCAAATATAAATTTGTGTATTTAACATATGTTGGTATTTATGTGTGTGTTTAATATATATATGTATATGTGTGTAACAAATATAGATTCATATATATGTGTGCTTAACAAATATAGATCTGTATGTGTGTGTGAAACGAATATAGATTTATATGTAAATATAGATCTATGTGCATTCATGTGTCACAAAAATAGATTCATGTGTTTGTGTGGTGTTGTGTGTTGTGTGTGTGTGTGTGTGTAACAAATATAGAGCCATGTGCTTAACAAATATAGATCTGTATGTGTGTGTGAAACGAATATAGATTTATATGTAGATATAGATCTATGTGCATTCACGTGTCACAAAAATAGATTCATATGTTTGTGTGTGTGTGTGTGTGTGTGTGTGTAACAAATATGGATTCATGTGTGTGTTTATTAGCATCATCATCAGGTCGTATCGGCAGCACAGATGTCCATGACTCTCTCGCGCCAACCGTGTCTATCGGTCACCGCCCATGGGAGGTATCCCGCAGAGCATCTAGAATCCGCACAGAACAGGTTGATGTAGGTCTTTGATGGACGACCCATACCGGCGTGTCCATATGTACGTATCCACAAGAGAACCTCACTTATGATTTCATCCTTACTTCTCCAGCATGTTTTGTTTGTCTTACGTGAATGGTTTGTGTGATAGGAGGCAAGTGGCCGTACAGCTGCTTTCTTGTGAGGTGCTGCTTCCAAGATTTGTTAAAGACTGCAGACAGCATTCTTTGAGCACAAAGTATCACCTAGTGGGAATCGAACTCACTATAATAGTCATGATCTATTTTGGTTTGGTTTGGTTTGTTTTACGGCATATCAACCTCAGTGGGTCATTTAATGCCGATAAAGTTTTGAAATAAATCAATTCTTAATGGATAATACAATTGTTTTATAAATACATTTTTTCTATTTAACCCATAGATGGGAAGTCATGATCTAGGAGACCCACACCCTAAGCACTACCCACCGACGGGACTCATAGATATTTACACCAAAAGGTCAAGGTTATAGACACGTCAATGTTAGGATCAATGTCATAACAATATTATTGACCGATGTTCTTGCCACTAAATCCAACGGACTTATGAGGCAACTGTGAATACCGTTCGTTTGCCAAGACATAGTCGATGAGGACACATTTTGAAGGCGCCAAGGTCAAACGAACCGGCTTCAGCGGTCAGGAAATTGATTGACCGCTTTGCTCAACGGCCAACCGATTTTCAACCTTACCTATACATACATGTATAAACACGATTGTATTACAAGCAGCGGTGAGTACCAGTTGAGCATAGTAAATCGCGTGTGTCTTGACGGGCGCATCACTGTTCATTTTATTTATAGCTGCAGCTCTAGATACATTGAAAACCAATTTCAGATGCCAATTATATGACAGTTCTTTGGTAACTGACATGGGTATACATGGACTTATGCCTGACTTGGCGCAGTGAAATACGTAAATATCGGGGTGTATCAAAAAGTATTTTGTTTCTTACAGTACTTTTACTTCAAAGATTATTTCCTGTACACATCTAAATATAATGATTCAAACACACCCACCCACAGATATATATATATATATATATATATATATATATATATATATATAATACTGACCTATCCGGTTAATTCTTGTATCAACCATCAATATTGTGATTAACTCAATATTTTATTTCCCGGTAAGTCATTTCCTTTATCATATTATATATATATATATATATATAAGATTTTTGGATGTTTGTTTATAGAAGCACCGTTGAATAAATTATTATTTATATTTTTGCTTGAAGGCAATTATAATGCATGTATCGTATAAAATTCGATAATTATAGAAAATAATCTTGACAAGAGAATCCCGCAAAGGATGGTTCACTATGCAGAACACCGTACAGACTGTTCGACTTTATTAAGTCTCTTCAGCGATGTATACTAACGACTCCCCTCCGACAGGAATCGAAACCGGACTTCACAGCATAGTCAGAGACCATATCCGTTCGGCCGCCGGTACATAGCGAACAATCCCTGCGAAATTACCCTTGTCAAATGAAACTACTACACGCCTCTACCATAGTAGGTAAGTGGACGTTTATTGTGTAGTAAACAAATTCGGCCGTATATATAGATAGATAGATAGATAGATAGATATTGGAATCATGATATTTATATATAATATATAATCGTATATATATGTATATATATGAAATCATAATATTACATACATGTAATTATAAAATTATCTTTGTAGTAAAAGGGACTGTTAGGAAAAAATACATTTCACACACACAAACACACACACACACACACACACACACACACACACACACACACACACAAACAAAACAAACAAACAAACAAACACAAACACACACACACACAAACAAACACACTCGCACGCCACTCACACACACACACACATATATATATATAGTGTGTGTGTGGTGTGTAGGCTGAAAAGTTCATATGATGGCGTTATATCAGCCGCTGGTGACTTTTTTTTTACCAATGAGATCCAAACACTGCAACACCAAAGAAGCATGTGGGTCGCAAAAATAGACCTCATTTGGTCACAGCCCATCAGAGTATCTTGGTGAGCCGATAAACTTTTCAGTCGAAACTGATATATATATATATATATATATATATATATATATATCAGTCATCCACAAACACAGTTGTTTCGACGTTTACCTCTCATCAGTGCGGGCTCGACTTTAACAGCTACTTCTAGCCGGGACCGATACCCGACTGATTATTCGTCTGTCAAGCTCACTACCCACTCGGCCGTCGCAACTGCAAGTAAGGGGCGAACAATTAATTTATACATACTTACGTAGATGTATGTTTACAATCACCAGAGAACTCAAGTCTGTAAACAATAGACGAGTAACGACTTACGCTAAACGGTGAAAGTTCAATTAACGTCTCCCCTAGAGAGCCCTACCGGGTATTGGAGCATATATATTAGTCATCTACACACACATACAGTGTTTCGACTTTTATGTCTCATCAGTGCGGCTCGACTTTAACAGCTATTCTAGCTGGGTATTGGTTTCTTTTAAAAATATTCATCTATCGTATTTTTATTTATTTAATAAAATTACCGGGTATTGGGAGCAATATATTAGTCATTTGTTTGCGAGGGTCCTTAGTTCCCTTAGACACTTGCCAGGTCTTAGGGATCCCAGTTCTGCATTTTGGTGTCCGCCCGCAGATTACCAATCAACTTCGATTCACATGATGTCGATGTTATAATGCTCGCAGTTTGTTTTTTTTTTGTTTTTTTTTTGTTTTTGTATGCTTTCTTTTCTTCTTCTTTTTTTTCTTCTTTTTTTCTGTAGAGATAACAGACCAGATGTATTCCAGATTGTAATGGTAATTATATTGCATAGTGTATTCTTTGAAGAAGGGTAGGTATTTTAGAGTAACCCCTATGCGATTACTCGGAGCTGTCATTTTCCAAACTTTCTTGATACTTACAGAAAGGGTCTCGAGAAAGGGTCATCTTCCTTCTTCATATTTATTAATAATCCATATAGAGAAAATGTATAATATATTAGAAACTATATTGTAAATTCATGTGTTTCGAATTCAAAGAAGTATGGCACGCCCTCTCAAAGTTAAAAAAAAAATACAAAAAATTAAATCGTTTACCTATCTCAACAGAATCTAACATAATTATATTTCATATTTTTAATAAAATATAACTATGAATAATGAATATTTAAAAAATAAAATACGAATAACATTTATTGAATTATTTACTTAATAACACTATTTAAATAATAATGTTATTTGTTTTATTTTGAATTTTAAAAAAATGAACAACAATAGCGTTAACCTTTAATAACAGATTTCCCCTATAAATTTGAATAAATTTTGAAAAAAAAAAATAACAACACAAGTAAACAGACAAATAAATTAATAAAACTATAATTGATAATTTTTATGCTAATAATTACTAAAAATTAATAATGCTTCAAGCTTGACAGCGGTTCAAAGTTGACAGTCATCGGAGACCCCCTGGCTCAAAGGAATGAAACTGGGGCAAAAATGTGAATTCCAGGGTCCTGGTGGTGAAAAAACTAACCTACCTATTTAAAGGCCAAATCAACAATCAGAGATGCGGAAACAAAACTAAAAAGGGGAGGATATATTTATCACGAGTAATCAGTGAAACAATCTGATGTCCAAATCAGTAATACAGATATTTCGGCTACTCATCCCGACTTTCAAGGTAGACAATTTGTGTTGTATCGTGGAGGTGGAATGATGCACAGAAGAAATTTAGGCTAATTTATGAGGAAGTGCGTCCCGGTCTCCTGCCTCAGAAATTGCTACCCGGTGACTATTAAAATAACGTCCCCAGCTATGTCGTCTCGGTGATGTTACTTGAAAGAAAACAACCAGCTTAGGGCGTTACATGTATTTTTTGTCGTAATTCTTATTTATTTATCGTAATTTGTTTAGAAATTTATTTATAGAAATGTGTCGTAATTCTTGTTTATTTATAGAAATTTGTCGTAATTCTTGTTTAGATATGAAGATGGATATCTATCTATCTATCTATCTATCTACCTCACTTAGTTCATTTTTTACTTTGTTTATATATATCTATCCACCCATCTCCATTTGTTCATAAAGAGAAGACCACCCCCTCTAAAATACATTTAACGCCCTAAGTTGGTTATTTTCTTTCAAGTAAAACCGCCGAGACGACATAGCTGGGGACGTTATTTTAATAGTCACTGGGTAGCAATTTCTGAGGCAGGAGACCGGGACGCACTTCCTCATAAATTACCAAATTGAGTGCATAATATATTTATTTAGCACTAGTATCCAGTGCTAACGGATACATACAAAAACACAGAACAATAAGTTACCAACAATTAACAAGACAAGAAATAGAGGAGGGTCAAATGCGGTATAGCCAAACGCAGTAACATCAGTCCGAATATTAATCAGCTTATTAATCCACTGTTGAAGTCTTTAATCATAGACTATTTAGGGCTATGAGCCAGTCCATCTGGTAGCGTGCTGAAGGGGTGCTAGCTTCTCTACAACAGTATGGAAAAGCATTATTAAATGAATTTAATTTCGCTGAGTACGCCATTCTTCTTGCCTTGTTCCAAAATAAGCTAGCTTAGTACATCACTACTCTCAACGCCAAGTGGTGCAGCCGTGCGGTAGTACTGACACTGCTACAGCTTGGAGAATTCTGGGGATCTGAGGAGTATGAAACACCCCTTCATAACCACTGCTTCCATGAACGACCAAAGAAAAAAAAGACGGCAAGCAAGGAAAGAATGATATATAGAGATAACGTAGAGCCAAAGAAAGAAGCGACGTTTACGCTGGATTTGTTAACAACATTAAGCTTTGACCCCTGATAGACCACTAAACATAGCTTAGTGCGGTACAAAGTCATAGAGACTGAGATAAATGCGGAAAGATTATGTTTCGTATTTTTTGCAGTGAGTCCGCCTTGAAAATCAACATTCGAAATCCTGTTTTACCTGTTTTCGAACATCGACCGCTGGTATTGGAGAGAAGCAGGCAAACTGCGATTGTCTACTATCATTAGTCTACAACGATCTATTAAGATGATGATGAGGATGATGATGATTTACTGTATTCTGTCGCTCTAGTAGTTTGGAACACCCCCCTCCAGCAGCATTCAGTCTTTCTTCATTTGAAACCACCCTGTCCTTCCCTTTGCGAGGACCCTTAGCTCTCCCAGTCGATTGTCAGATCTTCGGGTTCCCCGTCCTGCATTTTCGAGGTCAGTCCGCAGCTCATCTAACAATATATCTCAGTTAATTAATCTTGATATTTCATTGAGTGGGCAGATATTGATCTCGGTGCCTGTCTACATAAACCGCTGAACGAATGAATTTTAACAATATCTAACAATTAGTATCAAGAACCCGACACACGTGAAAAGACACATTTTTAAAGGTTTAGTTAACGAATGATTCTGCAATCAGAACAGATAACAGGCAACCACACAAAAAAAAAACAGAAAAAGAAAAAGAAATTGAAGAAAAATAGGTAAGAAAACTAGAGTAATACCTTTAGTTAATTACTTGTGGCTGTTTAATTACTAGATAATCTGGTTACATCTATTCGATTTGTATTAACTAGTGTATCATTATGATATTAATAATCGATAATAGTAAGTAACGTCGGTATTACATAAACGTGCACGCGGCTTTGCATGGAGGTCTGACAACGTAACTCGTTTAAATGATTTGTTAAGCTCGGCTTAGTACGCCACAATTCCAAACGATGTGAGGAGTAAGTCTCCGTGGTGTAGTGGCTAACGCGGTGGGCTGTGACATTGTAATAAGCGAGTTCGAATTCCAGTCGTGCTATTACGTTCAATACTCTTGGGAAAGGTATAAAACCCCTCATACCTCCGAAATATTTGGTTAAATAGTACAACTGCTGTTCTTCTAAAAGGATAAATTTGGTTGTTTTGTTTTACGGCATATCAACCCCTTTTTGGATTATTTAATGCCGTATCAAGTCATTTTGATATCACGTTGCTTACAGTAGTTAACAGTGCTTACAGTATTTAAGTAGCTTAAACGGTGTCCATCAAAATATTGAATAGACTGATCGTTGCTTAACTTTGGTAATCTAACAGGAACCAGTGCTTTAATGTTAGTATAGATAAGTTTTAAAAGATTTTACTCGCTTGCTTTGTTTTACGGCCTATCAACCCTTTTCAGGTCATTTAATGTCGAGTCAAGACATTTTGATATCACGTTGCTTACAGTACCTGCAGTTACTTAAATGGCCCGTATCAAAATATTGGATAGACTCATCGTTGCTTAATTTTGGTGATCTCACGTTAACTGGTGCTTTCAACGTGATTGGACCGTAAGCAAAGAACGTTTTAGCATTGAATGATCCACAAATGATTTGCCATTGAACAAATATACAAAACGAAGGAGAACAAATGCATCAAAAGCAATGTTGTCTATCCAGAATTTCTTTTGCCATGAGCATATTTGGGATATTGAATTTTGAAAGTGAGATGCATTTTAGGCGTAAAGTAAATAAAAATATTTCAACACAAAGTAGTTTATGAACATCAGTTACCATCTTATGTAATAAGAGAAAGCAGAGCTAGTTTTTTTTTTAAATACCAAACATATTATATTTTCTTCCTTACTTAAAAAATATCAAGTATCTTTAGGAAGCTAAAAAGTGCAGCGTATTTACTCATGCTTAACGCGAGAAATCTAATCTAAGAAATAATAATAATAATAATAATAATAATAATAATAATAATAATAATAATAATAACAACAACAAATTATATCAAAGCAAAAATTGATAAGACACGACAAAACAGCAAATGGAGAGTATGTGATAACATATATGAGACCATAAACCACGTATTAAGCAAATACAGCAAACTAGCACAACGAGAATACAAAGCTAGCAACAGCTGGGTTGGGAAGGTTATCCACTGGGATTTATACAAAAAAAATTTTTTGACCATACAACAAAATGGTATATGCATAAACCAGAATCAGTTTTTGAGAATGAAACGCATAAAATCCTCTGGGACTTTGAGATAAAGATGGATCGCCTTATTCCAGCCAGAAGACCAAACCAAGTATTGATTAACAAGAAAAAAAAACATAACTTGTCAACTGGAAGATTTTGCAGTTCCAGCAGATCACAGGTTGAAGATTGTTTTTGTTTCTTTGTTTCTTGGACACGCATAAATTAATTGTAACTATCGAATCATTCATTAAGCGTTTTGAGTTCCGTCGTCTCACATCTCGTGTTTAACGGCATCTCTTTATGGCTGGAGATGTTCATGGATATTTCACTGGCGACGGGGGTCTGCATTTCGATATTCAGATTGAATCAGGCAACCACGTTCTTATCTGATTATTATCGTAGTCTATCTATTAACATGTCAGAACAGGGGAGAACTACCATAGAATCAACATGAGGAAAAGGTCTTCTGCCTGAGACACGCCTTCATAGAAGACAATAATTGTTAAACTGACTTTGGGATAAAATAACCCAACAATAGTTGACATGACACATTTTTGTACTGTATATAATTGGAGACTATAATTGTTAAACTGACTTTGGCATAAAATAACCCAACAATAGTTGACATGATACATTTTTGTACTGTATATAATTGGAGACTATAATTGTTAAACTGACTTTGGCATAAAATAACCCAACAATAGTTGACATGATACATTTTTGTACTGTATATAATTGGAGACTTTAATTGTTAAACTGACTTTAAACCAACAATAGTTGACATTTTTGTACTGTATATAATTGGAGACTATAATTGTTAAACTGACTTTGGCATAAAATAACCCAACAATAGTTGACATGACACATTTTTGTACTGTATATAATTGGAGACTATAATTGTTAAACTGACTTTTGCATAAAATAACCCAACAATAGTTGACATGACACATTTTTGTACTGTATATAATTGGAGACTATAATTGTTAAACTGACTTTGGCATAAAATAACCCAACAATAGTTGACATGACACATTTTTGTACTGTATATAATTGGAGACTATAATTGTTAAACTGACTTTGGCATAAAATAACCCAACAATAGTTGACATGACACATTTTTGTACTGTATATAATTGGAGACTATAATTGTTAAACTGACTTTGGCATAAAATAACCAACAATAGTTGACATGACACATTTTTGTACTGTATATAATTGGAGACTATAATTGTTAAACTGACTTTGGCATAAAATAACCAACAATAGTTGACATGATACATTTTTGTACTGTATATAATTGGAGACTATAATTGTTAAACTGACTTTGGCATAAAATAACCCAACAATAGTTGACATGATACATTTTTATACTGTATATAATTGAAGACTCTAATTGTTAAACTGACTTTTGCATAAAATAACCCAACAATAGTTGACATGATACATTTTTATACTGTATATAATTGAAGACTATAATTGTTAAACTGACTTTGGCATAAAATAACCCAACAATAGTTGACATGATACATTTGTGTACTGTATATAATTGAAGACTATAATGGTTAAACTGACTTTGGCATAAAATAACCCAACAATAGTTGACATGATACATTTTTGTACTGTATATAATTGAAGACTATAATGGTTAAACTGACTTTGGCATAAAATAACCCAACAATAGTTGACATGATACATTTTTATACTGTATATAATTGAAGACTATAATTGTTAAACTGACTTTGGCATAAAATAACCCAACAATAGTTGACCTGATACATTTTTGTACGCTATATAATTGGAAATCATAATTGTTAAACTGACTTTAACATAAAATGAAATAAAATGTTGTTTGAATCATTAATTAAACTATAACGAACAAAATAATCCACTAGAACGTGCAAAGTACAAAGGTTAACCTTGGGGGATTAACGCTCCTCATTACGACTTAGTACCCTGCATTTATCTACTTACACGAAACCTTCCTTAAAGAAAATAGCCCAATCAACATAAAAAATACACATCATATAAATACATAAATACACTGATTGATCCTCAGGGGGTACATCAATAGTCATTAATAATAGCACACGGTGAAATTAAATGCTGAGAAAACATACAAGTGATAACTATATCTGCAATCCTCCACAGGAAAATAACTATATACTCAACACACACACACATACACACACACACACACACACACACACACACACACACACACACCACACATATATATATATATATATATATATATATATAATATTAGTAGAGGAAAAGACTTAAGGGTCTACCATGGTTTCAATACAAATGATTTCATCAGGTCCCTACCCAACGGTTAACTAAGTCGATGTAATTCCTTAGCTAAACTATTAAGATTTTAACTAAGGAATTAGATTGACTTAGTTGGATTGAAACCATGGTAGACCCTGAACCTTTTTCCTCAATTATTATTATTATTATTATTATTATTATTATATTATTATTATTATTATTATTGCTCTATGTTTTTAATATATTGAGCATTTTTGGGTTATTTACTGATGCTTACTACAACAGAAACGTTAAAGTGGCAATTGGATAATATATATATATATATATATATATATATATATATATATATATATATATATATATATATATCGCTTAATGATATCATCAGAGAATCATATTTGGAAAATCTACTTCAACAACTGCATAATAAGAGCCCTTTCATGCTGGTCTGAACTTTCAATGGCCATAACAAAATATGGTGTAGTTTGGTTTGGTTTCTTTGTTTAATGGCACATCAACCTTCCTGGGTTTTCTTATGCCAATGCCATCCCCGTAGAAAAACAGTAGAAGTACTATTTAATCCATAGCTGGGGATAAGGGGTTTTATACTTTTCCAAAGGGTATTAGTACGAAAGTGAATGTAATAGCGCGTCATTATAGTAAGCGGATTCAAATTCCAGAAATACAAGGACTTCTGTCAACAATGCAAAATTTACTGTTCAGAAGTTTCATGGCACTGAAATATCTTTAGCGCGACAACATAAATTTCTCGATCTCATTTTCGACTCAAAGTTATCAATTACAAGCAGAGACACCCAGCGTTGCCTGGGATTTAAAAAGTTTTTTTTTAAACGAATCTCTAATCTATATCTATATATAGATTTATAAAAAGATATTTACTATATATTTGTTTTATTGTCTTCTATTATTTATATATTCTTGTTTTTAAGTTCTTTTTTTAAATTATTATTATTGTTTGTATTTTTTTCTTTTATTTGTCTTTTATTTGCTTTTTGTTATGTTCTATCCTTTATTATTCTGTTTTATTTTTAATAATTTTTAAATTATTTTTAATATAATATATATTGATACCCTTATTATATCTTTATTTAGCTTTTCTTGTGGGAAGTGAGGGGTAAAAGGTGTTTAAAACCCCTCTTGAACAAAAATAGGATGTGGACTTTTATTGAACTTCGGTCTTTGCTGGTCTCCGCCAATTTTCTTTTAGAAAAGGACGTGCACTCGGTCGTTATACAAACAAACATAAAGACATACAAGGTGTGTCAAAAAAGTATCGAGATTTTTTGTACTTTTTGACACACCTTGTATTCTGAAAAAAAATAACGTTCCATTCATTAATTTCTTTTTTTCGAAATACAATGTGTGTCAAAAAAGTACGAAGTTTAAAACTGTATTTACCAAGATAGAAATGAAGAATGAATTGAACTTTTTTTTCAGAATACAAGGTGTGTCAAAAAGTACAAAAAAATCTCCATACTTTTTTGACACACCTTGTATGTACAGAATCTTTCTTTTTTATATATAAATTCTTCCCATTAAGCAGTTAAGAGTCAAATGTAATAAAGTCACCGAGTTGACGAAAGAAGTGACTCACACCGATTGAAACACGGGAAAGAATCTACTAAATTATATTAAACACTATTACGTACGAAACTCGACTATAGCTGCTTCGTCTACAAGTCAACCATAAAATCTTACCAAAAAGTTCTGGAAACCATAAACCATCAGGGATTGAGACTATGACTGGGAGCCTTCAGCACATTCCGAATGGAAAGTTTGTATGTTGAAGCATATGAAATTCCTTTTTCAATACGAAAGAAGCAATTAGCTCTATAACTTTACATAAATTTGAAATATCGCCTATCAAACCTTGCACACAATATTATATTCAGACCAAATACAAAAGAAATGAAAATACAATAATGAAAATCCTTTCGGGCTCCAGATGGAATCCATCGTGGAAGAGTCAGAAATTCTATTTAAAAACATGTATTATACCATCATATCAAGTATCCCACCCAAGACAATAAAACTAGCGAAAGTTAACCCCCAAGCTAAACAATCTCAACAAAACAGACACGCATCCTCTCATTTTCCTGGAAGAATTGGATAAAATAATAAAACACTATCCGAGGCACTTCTGTATTTTTACAATAGGACGAGCAGCAGTCAATAAAGATAGAATAGTCCAAAAACATCTTCCTTCCATCATCATGTCGTCCCGACAGCACTGATATCCATAACTCTTCCTCTCCACCCGTCCCTACTGGCCATCGCTCCAAGACCCACACTGTTATGTCCATGAGTAGGTGTCCATAAGAAAACATCACGTATGAGCTCGTCCTTGCTTCTCCAGCAGTGTCCAGCATGTCTTGTTCGTCTTACCCGAATAATCTGTGTGATAGGAGACCGTAAAGCTGTTCTTTTGTAAGGTGCTGCTCCCAAGATTTATTCAAGACAGCATGCAGCATCCGTGTACAGTAATTATTTTCAGCTCCTCTCTCGATGAGTCCGGAGTAAAAACTAGCCCTGAAGATGATTTTTATAAATCGAAATATTGTTCAATATTAGCTATGAATATAATATAAAATATTTTCATTTTAACAGCATTGTGTGTTTTCATATCCTTTTATCTATACTTATACCGTCGGATTCATTTCCTTTCTAGGTTTTCCTCCCCATTCTTTCTTAATAAAACTCTATTTTTAGTGCTGAAAGTTGTGCCACAGGTTTGGCACTCAACATCTCGCAAAACCAAGTCACAAAATTCTTCATCCTTTCAGACTCCCTGTTTGTCTTAACGACATCGAAAAATAGACAGTTCGACAATCTTTTAATTGTTAAACTACTATGAAGATTGAGATCTTTATCCAATAGCGAGGCAATCGGACTATGTTAAATTATGAGTCACATTGGAATTAAAAGAAACAACAAAGCCGATCCAGCTGCCAATTCGCCCTGCCGGACTGCACCTCTACAGAAGGGTAAAATCCTCCCAATGTGACTACTTGTTGGTCGTGGGTGGAGACCTGTGATGCTTAAGGGAAGAATCCTGGTGTTTGAGCATGTTGACAAGCAATACTCTACTTTGGCCCTTACTTGGGCTAGACAGAGGCTGTTTGCGTTTCACTTCGTGCTAATGTCCTTGAGAAAGGCATGAACCCATCTCCCCTGCTATGTGAAAATAGTAGTTGAGACTGGGTTCTATAGTCTTCGTTAAACCTGTCGAGGAAAGGGAAAACTCTGAATAGAAATCAGCTTTATCCTTCTTAAAATCGGACCTTGTGTCACATCCTTTACGTGGCGGAAGTTTGGGTAGATATATACAATAATGAAAAATATTATAAGTTCGAGCAACATACATATACATATATATAAGTAAAAAGTAAAGTCGTCGGTGTGGCCTAAAGTCGGTATCAGCCAATCAGCGATGGAGTCCATCGCCATTTCACTAGCGCTAGACAAAGGAGCTTGGTTTTGCGTCTGGGGTGGAACACTACACCTACCATCAGCTCCTTACTTTACTGCACAGATCCCCGTGCTACTCATACGCTGAAAAATTTTTAATAATTAGTTTCTATACAGAACATGCAGACTATTTTGCTGTACTGAGAATGTTCATACAGTTGGGTTTTTTTCAAGAATTTGCTTAATTTCTATCATCGAAATGAAATATATTAACTCATTTGGTTTATTGTGTGTAGTGACAAATGATAACACCGGTCGACTTTGGAAAGCTTTATTCTATTTAGAATAATTGGTACACTTATTAATCGTCGGTGTGGTCTAAAGTCGGTATCAGCCAATCAGCGAGGGAGTCTATCCCCATTTCCCTAACAGTTTTTGAAAATAAAAAAGAAGGCATGTTACACTAAGATATACATTATTGTTGCTGCCGAGAAACGCGTGGTGGATGTGCCTATGGAGAAACGACCGCATGACTTTTTGGAACATCAATGTTTTCGTTTTGAATTCAAATTATTTTCAGCTCTCCTCTCGATGAGTCCGGAGTAAAAACAAGCTCTGAAGATGATTTTTATAAATCGAAATATTGTTCAATATTAGCTATGAATATGATATAAAATATTTTCATTTTAACAGCATTGTGTGTTTTCATATCCTTTTATCTATACTTATACCGTCGGATTCATTTCCTTTCTCTTAACTTAAATATATATATATATATATATATATATATATAGTCGTGGAAAAATGGATTCGTTGATTCGAGTTCAATTCCTAGACGAAGCTGTTGGCATTTCACATAGCGCTAATACCCTTGGGAGATGTATGAATCCATATATTCTCCCTCCAGCTATGGGTTAAATAGTAGGGCAGATTGGGCCCTTCAACCTTGGGTAGGTAACCAGTCTAAGAGAAGGATAACTCTGAATTCAAAATTCCTGAGGTCGGTCATTGATTGGGTTTGTGGCAACCCTTGATGCACCAATTCTTTCCTATCGACTGTGCCAAAAAGTGTGGATGGTCCAACACAAGCCTTCACCACTATAAACAAATCACTGTGTGGGTGTTCCTTGTATGAACCCTCATGCGTCGAAAATCGACGAGAGAGTCCATAAATTATATATATATATATATATAAGATGCTGCAAACATCTTGAACGAATGCTGGAAGCAGCACTACACAAAAAGTAGCTGTATGGCCACTTATCACAAACCATCCAAGTAAGATGAACAGCTGGAAAAGTAAGGACGTCCTCTTGTGGACACCCACAACATGGACACACCAGTAATGGCCGACCAGCAAAAAACGACATCAATCATCTCTGTGCGGATTCTGTATGCTGCGCAGAAAGGTGAAGACAGATAGGATCGGGTGGCGAAAGGGAAAGAGAGAGACATGGCAATCCGTCCTGTCAGCGCGACCCGACTATATATATATATATATATATATATATATATCAGGTCACACTGACAGCACTGATTATATATATATATATATATATATATATATATATATATATATATATATATATCCAATGAAAACATTGTAACGCTGGCAAAAACAAGGAAAGCAATCAATACATGAAACTAATTTAGCAAACAAGTAATTTCCAGCAGAAAATATTTCCGTCTAATCTTATTTGAAAGTCAGTCCAACGCCGACAGACATTAAAGACGGCTTCGATGAATCTCAATGTTTTACGCACCATAAAATAAGACATAAAAACATTATTACCGAGCCAACCGGTTACAAAAAAAAAAAAGAGAGAAAAAAAAGAGGTCAGTATGAAAAGAAACATTAGCAAAACTGTCCTAGGAATATTTTTTTTATTAACATTCCATTATATAACTTAAATACATAAAATTATCATACACTTCTACGTACATTTATAACTGGGATAAGGTCGTTTGTATGTCCTCTATACACGGTCCAACGGTTTGATGTTGTACAACCAAATCTGGACCATATTACCTTTCATCATCATCATCATCATGTCGCGCAAGCAGCACGGATATCCATGACAATCTCACCAACCTTCCCTATCACTCATTGCCCCTGGGAGGTCCTCTGCGCAGCATCCAGAATTCTCGCATAGTTGGTCAATGTAGGTCCTTAGTGGGTGTCCTACGTTAGCCTATCCATGTGTTGGCTTCCACAGGAGAACGTCGCTTATAAGCTCGCCCCCGCTTCTCCAGCAGTGTCCTGCATGCCTAGTCCGTCTCACCCGGATGGTTTGTGAGATGGGGGGCAGGTGATTATATAGTTGCTTCCTTGTGGGGTGCTGCTTCCACGACTTGTTCAGGACTACACGCAACATTCTTGTACAGGTTCCATCTAGCTTATTCTCAAGGCGTTTTGTTAGGGTCCAGGTGGTCAGTAATATGGAAAAGCTAAAGCGACAAGTCTTCCAGGCTGTGGTTATATCAGTACGGCTGTATGGCTGCACCATATTACATTTTAGGCACCCCTTTTCGATCTTGATTAAGAAAGGGCATGTTTTTCATTTACACCGTCAATATCCGGTTGTTTGTTAGGGGTTAGGGTAAGGGGTTAGGGTTAGAGTTAGAGTTAGGGGTTAGGGTTAGTGTTTAGTTTTATGATTTTTTTAAATCTAAAAATCGTCTGTTAAAACAACCGAATATTGACGATGTAAATGAAAAACATGTCCTTTCTTAATCGAGATCAAAAAGGGGTGCCTAAAGGTCATATGGTCCCCAAATCTGGTACACACACTTATTGGAGCCAGAACGCATCTCTTTGTAGTGTAATACTTAGTCAGAGATCCATTACTACAGAAAGGTTAGTTCGATCCTCGTTGGATGCCCCATATTTTTGCAACCTTGCATCACAAAATGTGACGTGCCAACGCCGTAATCTAGGCCCTAGATTCTAGGGGAAGGGGTAAAAGCTTGGCCTGGTGCCCCCTTCAAATAATTCCAACTATGTCAAGTAAAAAGTAAAGACTTGACGAGATCATAACGATTGAAACCGCGGTAGATCCATTAATTTTCACAATTATAATAAAAGCTCTACTTATTTTACTTACGGATAAGTTACTGAAATATCACTACTCCAACGAATATATATATATATATATATATATAATATATATATATATATATATATATATATAATGTTGGTTAGCTAAACGCATAAGCTAAAAACTGTCAGTTACCATGCGCCGTTGAATTTATTTATTCGGTATATATATATATATATATATATATATATATATATATATATATATATATATATGCGTGGGAGAAAGAAAGAGAGATAGTGACAGAGATAGATAGATCGATAGATAGATAGATAGATAGATATAAGAGTAGAATATCTTATCTGACAAACAGATAGATAGATAGATAGATAGATAGATATAATAGTAGAATATCTTATCTGACAGATAGATAGATAGATATGATTGTATAAATCTTATCTTATCTGACAGATAGATAGATAGATAGATAGATAGATAGATAGATAGATAGATAGATATGATGTATAATATCTTATCTGAAGATAGATAGATAGATAGTATGAGATAGATAGATAGATAGATATGATTGTTAATATCTTATCTTATCTGACAGATAGATAGATAGATAGATATGATTGTATAATATCTTATCTTATCTGACAGATAGATAGATAGATAGATAGATAGATAGATATAGATCTTATCTTATCTGACAGATAGATAGATAGATAGATAGATAGATATGATTGTATAATATATTATCTTATCTGACAGATAGATAGATAGTTAGATAGATAGATATGATTTTATAATATCTTACTCTTTTATGATTTAACCCTTCTGTCATCCGAATCCGAATGTCATTAAAACGACTTGACTTCTGCATTTCTACCCAGGCAATGTCCTAAAAATCTACATTAATTTTTTTTTCGTATGTCGCGTATCTTTCGACAATTGTCTTAGTTACAATTTCTTATTGAGATTTTCTTGACATTTTTTGGCTCATGAGAGACGTACACAAGCGAAATAACGTAGGCAGCAACAAAAGAAGGAAAAGCAAATAAACTTACCACTACAATAGTTGCTTTGATACCAAGCAAATATATCGATCACTGATCACTTTGTGAAGCTTTACCTTTTTCTTTTGTTTGAAGTATTGCATTAACAAACAATATGCAATCGAAACAGAGAGAGCAGAATCTGATATATATATATATATATATATATATATATATATATATATATATATATATATATATATATATATAGGTGTATCAAAAAAGTATCGAGATTGAAGCTGTATTTAACAAGATAGGAAGGAACAATAAATGTAGCGTTCATTTTTTCAGAATACAAGGTGTGTCAAAAGTACCGAAAAATCTCGATACTTTTTTGACACACCTATATATATATATATATAATATATATATATATATATATATATATATATATATATATAATAGATTAGTTAAACATTAAACAGTCTTAATAATTAAAGACAGATATACTCTAGCTTGATAATGTTTCGGATAAGAACCGAAAGTACTTGGTATGCCAATAATGGATCTTTCGGAAAAATCATTAATGCCTTTCTAGATTGTAAGATCAAAAGAATTATTAGGAAGCTTGAAAGAAAGAATAAAAAACTTGAAAATAATAAGGTTTCTGTTTTGTTTAATCAAATTTGTTGAATATATATATATATATATATATATATATATATATATATATATATATATATATATATATATAAGGCTTAAATACCGGTCATCTTAGCAGTTATATATTTATTTCCCCCAACTTATATATATCCTACATAAAACATAACCCGTTCGGTCACCCATTGAATTATGGGCAGATAACTGGGATTAGGGAAAAGTGAGTAAAGCGAATTAGATTTTTTTTTAAATAAATACGACCGGACAATTAAAAAACACTCAAATCATGTTGTAAGATTTCTAAGAAAAGGAACATTTGACCTAGAAGCTACGGGCTAGCTGCTTCTTAACATACAAAAATAATTCACACGCTCAAATCACTCTCTTTAATCTCACAGAGAAACTAACTTATATAAGTAAGGAGGTAATCAATATATATAGAGAGAGGGTAAAATGACAGGCAGAATGGGTAGTTAGAGACGGATCAGTTTTTGACTTGATTCAACTAATTAGAACCAATTAAAATGGATTTTTTCAAACAGAACTCAATCCTAGAACTGAGGAATATTTTGATATAAATTTTGTATCATTAAACTAAATAGGAAAAAAGACTTTAGCAAACAATCATTGATTCATTCAGCTTTAGTACAATAATAGATATATGTCAGTCGCAATAAATTCATAAGTGCTAATATGACCAGTATTTATATATTTTCTTTGCTAAATATATTGTACTGTATATAATTCCCGAATTAATGTACAATGAGCTCTCAACTTAGACTTTACCAACTTTAACATTCCGTAGTTATAAAAGAAAAAAAACAGTTTAGAATTCCCAACTAATTTGTTTATTTTCTTATATATATATATATATATATATATATATATATATATATATATATGAAGTGAACAAACGATGTGTTTGAAATGGCGAAGGCCGACAATTTTTGGGAGATTATGTGCTTAATTAAAGTAATACCTAATGTGTTAATTAATTAGTTATAATTAAATGAATTAGGCGTGCATATCGGTTTAAATATAAAGCGTAAACAAAATCGAGAAAAAGTCGATCTCTGTATGTACATTTCAGCCGTACATACAGAGATCGACTTTTTCTCGATTTTGTTTACGCTTTACATTTAAACCGATATGCACGCCTAATTCATTTAATTATAATTAATTAACAAATTAGGTATGACTTTAATTAAGCACATAATCTCCCAAATATATATATATATATATATATATATATATATATATATATATATATATATATATATATATAGATAGATAGATAGATAGATAGATAGAATATATATAATATCTTACTCTTATATGATTTAACCCTTTTGTCATGACGAATCCGAATGTCATTAAAATGACTTGACTCCTGCATTTCTACCTAGGCAATGACCTAAAAATTACATTTATTTATTTTTTATCGTGTGTCGCGTATCTTTCAACAATTGTCTTAGTTACAATTTCTTATTGGGATTTCTTGACATTTTTTGGCTCATGAGAGACATACACAAGCGAAATAACGTAGGCAGCAACAAAAGAAGAAAAAACAACAAAAAAAACTTACCACTACAATATTTGCTTTGATGCCAAGCAAAAATATCGATCACTGATCATTTTCTAAAGCTTTTCCACTCTTCTTTTGTTTGAATCATTGCATTAAGAAACAATATGCAATCGAAACAGAGCAGATCTGAAAATACACAAGAGAAAAGTCTATTCAGGTGTGGTCTTGACGTAAAAAAAAAAGACTTTTAAGCGACATAGAGCGAAAGAAAGATGAATAGAATGTTACAAAAGAAGAAAAGGATAATAGATTTGCATGTTGTCTATTTGGTTATCGTGGTTATTACAATGTATTAAAAAAATAACATGTTTGAGTATTAGACATTCGTTAACATACGAAATATTGGATGCCTTACAGAATGCAAACATCAAAATCTATACATACTTGCAAATATATGCACCCTCCGGGTGCAAGTATTTAAGTTTTAATGTAATAAAATATTGTATTAAATTAGAAAGGCTAATGAAACTAAATAAGAATGCATATAAAAAGATTTGAAACAGAGGGAGTATAATAAAAGATTTGAAACAGAGGGAGTATAATAAAAAATCGAACAACTGAAACTTACTCTTCCATCACTCTCGTCTTTCATTGCTATTTTTTCTAATTTAAGTATTTAGTTATAAGAGGAAGTAAAGAATAAAATGACAGTTATTTTATCTTGTTAATGGATTTCATTTAAGATTCATTGAAGAGATTTTTGCTTATATTCATTAAAATAAAACCAAACAGTTAGAAATCAATAATAATAAGCACATATTTATTAAATTCGATTTTTTAATATTAATATGCAAATAAGCCTTCCCGTTCACAATGTAAACCGCTATTTTGTTGTATATATAAATATAATTGCATGTTGTCAGTATGTAGACATAGTTAACAGTATTAATAATGTAAGACAATTTTATTAATAATTGAGTGTAAGGATGGTGTAAAGTTATTAGATACTTTGCATACAAATAACTCCGACGAAGGTTAACGGACAAAACATTTAATATACACAGCACATGGATAACAGTAGATACACGTACATAGTAAAAGAGTACATACAAAAAGGGGTACACAAATAAAGATAAAGACACATTCATGAATGATACAGATATACATATATGAGTACAGACACGAGACTAGCGATAGTCCATGCTGTGAATAACTTACAGTAATGTAAGGGGGCGGAGCCCCAACGAGAGGGGTTAGGTAAAATCTACCCCATGTGGCTCGTAGTTGCTGAAACAGGAAAAAGAGAGCGAAAGTGTTTGAAACCGGCGCTTAAATACTATGGTGCCCTAGCGGGCACCAACGAACTAAAAGGGGCAGACAACTCCACCAGGCGAATACAACTAACGCTACATGAGGTTTAGATAAAAATAAAATCATGGAGAATGTGATGTCAATAACTAAGGGAATTGTGACTTGAGTAGGAATATAGTTTCGGTTACAGACATAAAAACACACAATCTCCATTATAATAAGATATAAAAAGCAGTTGGTATATATGTATGTATGTGGGAGATTATGTGCTTAATTAAAGTCATACCTAATTTTGTTAATTAATTAATTATAACTTAATGAATTAGGCGTGCATATCGGTTTAAATGTAAAGCGTAAACAAATCGAAAAAAAAAAGTCATCTCTGTATGTACATTTCAGCCCATTAGGCCTCATCAGCAGAGCTATAGACAGGGCAGTGCTTTGTACGTGATTCGAACCCTACCTGTCAGGCGGACATTCCAACCACTACACTAGCTGGCTTCACCAGAATTTCTCGTTCATTTTAAACTGGTATGTATATCGCACTTTTTGGGTGACTTATGGCACAACAGTATGAAGTTTGTTTACGCTTTACGTTTAAACCGATATACACGCCTGATTCATTTAGTTATAATTAATTAATTAACAAAATTAGGTATGACTTTGATTAAGCACATAATCTCCCACAAATTGTCGGCCTTCGCCATTTTCAAACACACTGTTTGACTACTTCATATGTATGTATGTGTTGTGATATTAATCCAACAGTAAAAAAGAAGTCAAGTCGAGGTAGGGTAAAATAAGACAATTGTATTTACAATAATGGTACAGGAACGGCTAATTTGCCGTTAAACGGTAACAGTACAACCTTTTCACTCGGTGTCTCACTACTTATAGTGAGAACCGGTGTATATTCTCCACTGTAGGAACGGCCGGTACAACAGTATGTATGGATGAAACTGCGAAAATAAAATAATGTTATATAATAATTTGGTCACGGTACCAAAAAGGGGTTTGTTACCTGGCGGGGTTTGTCACCGTGCCTCAAAATTCACGGCACTAAAAATGTAGTGGTTGTATAACAACGTACCAAAGTGTATTTGTGGCAAAACTCCGGAACGATATACGTAGCCAACTCAAGTTTAAGTAGCAGTCGTCATTGTAGATAAAGAAGGCACAACAGATGAAACTACGAAAATAAAACAATTAACGACAGAGTAAGTAAAGACGTCGGGGTGGCCTAAAGTCGGTATCAGCCAATCAGCGAGGGAGTGTATCCCCTTTTCACTAGCGCTAGACCAGGGAGATTATTTTATAGCATCTGAGGTGGAGCGCCACACCTACCATCAGCTCCTTACTTTACCTCACAGATCCCTGTGCTACTCATACACTGAGTTGGCCAGGGCCGGTATCGAACTAAGAACCTTGCGATTTCTAGCCGAACGCTCTACCGACTGAGCTAACCTTCACTGGTTCTTGCTTTTTGTTCAAAAATTATAAAGATTTGATTTATATTTAAAGATATTTAAAAATTAAAATATACATAGAAATAGCATTAAAATTCTATTTAAAAATATCCATCATTTGTAAATCTCAAAAGTAAGTAAATCAATGAATTATTGTTTTTTGTCCCCGCCCTTCTACCCTGGCGATTCTGGATAGCCGCTTCTTGTAAATAGTAGACATCTCAGTCGGTAGAGCGTCCGACTAAGAACCACAAGGATCCTGGTTTGATACCGGTCCTCGTCAACTCAGCGTATGAGTAGCACAGCAATCTGTGCGGTAAAATGAGGTGATGGTATGTGTGGCGCTCCACCTCAGACGCAAAAACAATCTCCTTGGTCTAGCGCTAGTGAAAAGGGGATAGACTCCCTCGCTGACTGGCTGATACCGACTTTAGGCTACCCCGACGACGACTTTTAAACATAGCTTCAATCTCTTTATATATATATATATATATATATATATATATATATATAAAGAGATTTGACTTTAAATAACCCGCAATGGTTGTGATGCAATTAAACACCAACCAACCAACCAACCTTATTTACATGGTCGACATTTCTACAAATGCAATTCTACATTCACCTATGCGCACAAGAAAAATTCATCAGTGGTTCACCAATACTGAACAATCTGTCCCAGTTGATTCAAAGAATATCTTCCTTCTTGCCACGAAAACAGCCATAAAACTCTGGTCAACGGCCAAAAATGCCGGCAGCCAAGTTGGAGATATTTTTTTAATTTAACATTTTTTTTTCCAATCACAAAAAATAGTTAACACAAATGACGGATTTAGCCAAACACTTTGCTGTGGAAAGTTTCTCACAAAGAATAGCAAAACGCCACCCGAAACGTGAAGTAGATGCGCTGCTTGACTGGTTATCGAATAAACGATACTGGATATTGCCCCTAAAGAGCAGATAAGCTGTCTAAATTACCTACATTATTAAAATGTGCACTTGCTTTATTCGGGTTTCCGGTTTCACCAATCTTTATTGCTTGAATGTTCTTTCAATGACAAGTATCGATTCATCAACAATATACACTTAAGTAAAATACAGTATATCTATAAAGTACTCGAGAAATTTACATCATTCACACACACACACACACACATTATATATATATATATATATAATATATATTAAATTTTTACTTGAAGGCACTTACAACGCATGTATCGTATAAAATTCGATAAAACGATAGGCGCTAAAACTAACACAGGAAGAAATCTCTCCACTAAATAGTTGGATTTAGGGACAAAAAGCATTTTCAGGTTTCATACTTGCTTTAGTTGGATTTTTGTTGGTTAACAAAGCAAGATTCCTTTTTTCTTGTTTTAGCCTTAGTAAATAGAGTTTTTTTTTTTGTAAGAGAGAAAGAGAGTGAAGTTATAAGCTATTACTATCACTACAATAAACTTTCAAACTATGACAAAAAAAATGAATTAGACCCTGACCACCAGATGCAGTTTAGTGTTATATATAGGACACCCACTTGGGGGCAGGTCTTACCCCTCTGCAGGAGATACAGTCGGTATACTTTAAGCCGCACTGACAGAGCAAAAATATTTGATGATCACTGAATATCTTATTATAATGGAGAATGTGTGTTTTTCTGACTGTAACCGAAACTAAATCACTACTCAAGTCACAAT
>CM042156.1:42180104-42182604 GCA_023376005.1 Doryteuthis pealeii | reverse complement strand
TCGGAGATCTTGCTCACTTTTTGTTTGACAAACTATTTGTAAATATCAACCTTGAGGGGTGGGTTTACGATTGAAATGTTCTGCGTATTTCCTGCGAATCACTGTAACCGGCTTTGAAGAATTGTAAGATCGGATTTCCATATGACTGATAATCTGTCTATGCCAAACCATGCCTTCTCTATGCGTGCATTAACATCGCTTTCTGTGGATGAGATATTACTACCTAGGTACGCAAATTGTTCCAAAGAGGTAGTTGTGTCAGTGCTACTGTATGGCTGCATCACCTGGACTCAAACGAAGCGCCTAGAAAATAAATTAGATGGGAGCTATGCAAGAATTCTCACACGATCTTAAATAAATCATGGAAACAATACCCTACAAGAGAGCAGCTGCATGGCCACCTACCACCTGTCACACAAACCATCCGAGTGAGCATATGGGCACGTCAGGGCGGGCCGCACAGCAAAGACCTACATTGATCAGCTCTGCACGGATACTGGATGCTAAGTGATAGGGACGGTTGGCGAGAGATTGTCATGGATATCCGTGATGCTGGCACGGATATCCATGACAATCCAATGTTGGAATATTTTGTAATATAAGGTGTGCTGTGTTCTACCACTTAAACTTATAGACTCGGCGTGGGCGCGTGGATTTAAGCGATCCAATCAACAGCTCGAATACGTGGTTAAGTAACTATTTAATCACCGATGTTGAAAGCCGTTCATTTGCACGTTAGTCGACATTGACGAACAGACATGCAACCAAGGATTTTGCTCAACCAAAGAATTCTAGCCAACACTAAGGAACACCAAGGAAGAACCAAAGGATTTTACCCAACACCCAGGGACACCGAGGAACAACCCAAGGATTCTTCACTAAAGATCAGCTTCTGCTTAACGCAGAGGATCTCCACTGTAAAGTGCTCTCACTTGAAGCCTAAAAATAGGCACAAAAATCGTAACAGACATGTTGATTGGTATTATTTGGATTATTCGGACTATTGTCCCTATCTTTATTGTTATCTGTACAACGTTTTGGCCGATGTGTCCTCCGGCCTTCTTTAGGTATTTCTTCTCGAACTCGGGAACCTTATTGACGTAATCGGGAGCCTTCTTGTCGTAATTAGGAGTCATCATAGAAATTTGAACCCAACCCTTTATTCAATCCACGGGGGTATCCTGTTCTCATTCCGCTAACCATAGAAGGGGCACATGTGTTAAGCTGCGTTAATTATTATTCTATCTTACTGCTGCCCCTGGCCAGGATTGAACCTGTAGCCTAGAGATAACTGTCAGACATGTTGATGATGATGACTGTGACCGACTAAAAGTCCTCCATTCCTGCAGACATATTTCTTCTTTGTTTCATAGACGATCTTATTGACATTTCAATCATCTGACGGCGGGAAAAATATGGTGTTAACATTCTCTAAAGGAAGAAAATGTAAATGAACCACAAGCCATAACTAAATGCACATCTTGCTATATTGGCTGCAATAAAATTCAGTTCTTCTTCTTCGACTTTTGTCTGAGTTGATTATGTGCTTGCTAGAAGCAGATATTGATCAAATTTTCAACGTCTTCGATCATCGTGTAACGTAATAACAGTCATTCAACATCTTTATTATTACATGCATGCGAGAGTACAGATCTGCGTTAACACCCAAAGAGAACATAGTATTAATATGGCTTCTGAGAACTGTTGATGCACCACTCATTCTGTAATATGTGCTTGCATCGAGCTGTATATGGGATCATTTATTGAAATCTATTATATTACCTGTATGTTTAAGATAAATTAACACGTATTCATGATTCACAATTTTATTTTTCGTCATTTGTTTAAAGTGATCTGTTGCTTGTGCGAAGCAAAGCACACTCTCTGGTTGCCATAAACCTAGTGGGATTTGGTGTAATGAGTTTTCCTTCTCAGATTGGAGGGCCGGTGGATTAGGAATGCTCATGTTGACTTTTCTCAGGCTTTAAAATAGAAAGCCCCAAACCATAATATATATATATATATATATATATATATATATATATATATATATATATGCTTGCTGTCTTTACAGTGTGTGTGTGTGTATGTGTGTGTGTGTATATATATATGTAAAATTGGCGGAGTGGCCTATTGACATACCATCTCACTGCCATGTCGTTGAGGAAGTGGTGAACCTCATCGTCGTTTCAAACTCCGTACACCACTTGCGGATGTATTTGTCATCCATGTCCGACTCGCCATACACTTCATCAGTTTGGCGATTAACTTCAATCGTTTTAATGTCTTTTACGTTTAAAAACCGAATAACTGTGAAAACCTCACAATCGGGAGCCCCATCAGAAATGATTGCCAAGCCAAGACTGAGTGTGGCAGCGAGATTCGTGCGTGGGTAGGAGCATGCACAACAAATACAAAAGTGTTGCCAATAGCTGCACGAACAGTTTCCTTGCCTTCCTCGCGTTTTGGAGATCTTACTTTTGGTATTACCTTCGTATAT
>CM042156.1:42165104-42177604 GCA_023376005.1 Doryteuthis pealeii | reverse complement strand
GATCACTATACAGCAAAACGAATATTATTAGGTATTATTTATTACCAAACTATACATCACTGAATCTCTGTGACCAAAAATAGTGATTTCCGACATTTTGATGCTTCTCAATTCTTGATTGTCGATTTTGATCACTTCTTTGAATTAAGTGTTTAGTACATAAATCATTAAAGGATACCTGCATCTCGCCTCTCTTACAAACCGCCTTGTCGACTGAGGCTGTAGAATACGCCGACTGCATCTCTGCGGGAGGGTAAGACCCCACCCCTAATAGGGCCACTTGTTAGCCGTAGATAGCAACCCGTAATGCCCAAGGGCAGGATCTTGGGGGTTGAGCAGTCCGTGACTCGGATACTAAGCGGTCCCGTAACATGCAACACTTCACTTCGGCCCTTACTTGGGCTAGACGAGTGGTTGGAGAGGCCCGATATGATCGATCGCCTGGTCGTGTTAAGTACTTATATGATTGCCCGGAAGCGCGTTGTGTTAGAGTCGTAGGAAATGGACTCGTCAACCCGAGTTCAATTCCTGAACGAAGCTATTTGCATTTCACATGGCGCTAATACCTTTGGGAAAGGTATGAATTCTATTTTTTGAAACACCTTATATATATATATATATATATATATATATATATATATATATATATATATATATATATATATATATATATATATATATAATATATATATATATATATATATAATTCAAAATGGCGCCGCTGCTGGTAATTTTAAGTTGACAAATTTGTGCCATAATCGATTCAGCTCGGAATTTCTCGCGTATCACCAGTCTAATTTTACAAATATTTATTTGGTAAGAAAGAAAATGAAATAATCTTTCTAAATATGTAATTTGTATGTGGCTTTATCGATTGAATTATTTTTTACAGCGAAGTAAATAACAATAATAAACGAAAACATTGAATTTAATGATTAATAATAAATCAACTTTGTTTTTATTATTAATACTTTTATTTTAGAATAAAATATATCTATTTTTAATCAGTATTTAATTTTTTGGTATGTGCATATGAGTTTAAGAAAAAAATAAAAAAGAAAAGAAAAAAAGAAATTGTAATACGAGCAATTGTAAGTATTTAATTCTTAGTATTTTATTGTTACATTTTAATACGGTAAAAAAAAGGATTAAACGAATATATTTCTACCATTTGAAATCAACAGGCAAAGAAGCTCGCTTAAAAAAATAAGATTGTTTCAAAAATGTAAACAACAAAAAGAGACTATTCTTAGAATAAACGAATATTATGATACACTAATTCTTAGCTTTGTTTATCTTAAGTCTTTAATAAAGTTTAGGAATGCATTTTTAAGAATAATATCTTAAATGTAAACAAAAAGAAAAAAAAATCCTAAAATAAACAAACATTCTACTATACAAATTATCCGCGATTTTTTCCTCTTATTTTCTCCCTTACTCCTGTTTTCTCCTCACTCATTCTCTGGTGTTCCTAATTTTTTTTTCAGTCCGGTCATGGACCGGGTACTTTTGCTAGTATATATATATATGATTGCCCGGACCGTATTCTTCAACTTTTCCTTATGACAAACACCCGACACTTTTTATCATATGGATGCAAAAAGGCAGCAACTGAGAGTCAACCACCAGTTTATCAATTCTACCAATTTATTAATACACATGAATTCAATAAAAATGATTTCTTATAAAACCAAATCAATATTTACCTACAAACTATTCGCTTAAAAATCACATATACAATTGATATATTTGGTATTATAAAAAATAGTGTAAAATATAAAAGTATAAAATATTTTGTCTCTAACACTCTTTGCTCGTTGCAGTCTATCGACTGAATCCACGTTCACCCTTCCTCTCAGAGAAGCAGACGTTTTATTTCTAACTTCTACCCACAATGCCTCAGGCGCTTCTATAAAGAGGCTTCTCCTTCTCCTCTCTAACTTTTTGACGTTGCAAGCCTGCCTACACCCATTCCTCTTTCACCGTTCAGTTCCGGTGGACTTGCACGCAAAGCAAGTCCTCGCCCGTTTTGCACGAGGTAAGTCTCTTCTCTCACTACACATTTGGCATTAAATAGCCCACAAGGATTGATATGCCATTAAACAAGGTAATCAACCAACCAATCTCTTATCAAATCCTCTACGGCAAACTGTCAATCGGCCGACAGTCACAAGGCAAGCAACAAGGCAAGGACCATCTCCATACTGTGTACTAAAACATTGTGGAACTAGAGATAATTGCTGCCAGGGGATAATGATGGACATTTATGTCCGTGATGTCTTTCGAGACTGACCATGTCCACAAGGAGCTCCATCTGTACAGACATCAGTACATACCCAGCGGAAAACAGAATTCTCTGCTAAATGAATGGGTGATGCCGCGTGTTTAGATTGCGCATTTAGATATAAAATCATTTATTTGAATGAAGGGATACCATTCACTTCAAAGGATTTTCATACCACCAGTAGTAGTAGTAGTAGTAGTAATTGGCCGGGTTTAGCTCAGTCGGTAGAGTGTTCGCCTAGAAACCGCAAGGTTCTTAGTTCGATACCGGTCCTCGCCAACTCAGCGTATGAGTAGCACAGGGATCTGTGCGGTAAAGTAAGGAGCTGATGGTAGGTGTGGCGCTCCACCTCAGACGCCAAAAACAATCTCCTTGGTCTAGCGCTAGTGAAAAGGGGATAGACCCCCTCGCTGACTGGCTGATACCGACTTTAGGCCGCCCCGACGACTTTACTTACTTACTACTAATACTACTACTACTAATAATAATAATGTCTTCTTCGGGGTAGCCTAAAGTCGGTATAAACCAGACAGCGAGGGAGTCTATCCTCTTTTCACAAAAGCTGGGTCAAGTAGATCGTTTTGGCGTCGAGGTGTGGAACGCCACACCTACCACAAGCTCCTCACTTTACCGCACAAATCACTCTGATACTCATACGCTGAGTTGGCGAGGGCAGGTATAGAACCAGGAACCTTGTGGTTCCCAGACAGACGCTCTACTGACTGAACCAAACCGGCCCTTCTACTAATACTAATAATTAATTAAGAACTTGTAAAAGTTCCGAAATTATTATTGGCATGTTGCTAATTTATATCCTTGCTAGTTCGGGACCGTAGGGGAAAAAAACGGACAAAATGATTTGGTAAAAACGATAGTTTCGTTTATTTATCTTATACTTGTAAAGCTACCAGGCGTTGCCTGGGATTTAAAAAGTTAAAAAATAAATCTCTTATCTATACTTAATAAATAGATTGATAACAATTACTTTTCTCTATATTTTTTTTAATTATCTTTTATTCTTCATAAGCAGCACCCAACAAGAAAGCAGTTGTACGGCCACTTGCCCCCTATCACACAAACCATTCGAATAAAATGATTAAGACATGCTGGACAATGCTAGAGAAGCAAGAACGAACTCATAAGTGACGTTCTCCTGTGGACATCTACGCCAGTGTGGGCCGAATGGCAAAGACCTACCTAAATCAGCTGAATACGGATACATGATGCTGCGCGTTGGACTTCCCAGGGGCGATGACCAATAGGGATTGTTGGTGAGAGAGAGTCATGGATATCCGTGCTGCTGGCACGACCTGATGATGATGATTTTGATTATTCTTCCTGATTGTGTATTTTTTTTTATTTGTCTTTTAATTAATTTTTATTATGTTTTATCCTTTATAGATTTGTTTTATTTCTTAATCATTTTTTAATTATTTTTTTCTCAATATATTATTTATATTTATATTTAGTTTTCTTATGGAAAAAAATGAATGGTAAAAAGTATTTTGGTAATTTATGAGGAAGTGCGTCCCGGTCTCCTGCCTCAAAAATTGCTACCCGGTGACTATCAAAATAACAACCCCAGCTCGTCGTTATTCTTGTTTATTTATCGTAATTTGTCGTAATTCTTGTTTAGATATGAAGATGGATATATAGTTTGGAATTGACTGAGATAGATAGATAGATAAACAAACAAAATAATAATAATAAATATAACAAATGAAGATAGATAGATATTTTCGACAAATAAATGTATTTGGGGGGGGGGTCGCATCTTTTTTGTCGTAATTCTTTTTTATTTAAACTAAAAACAAGACATTAAACAAACCTGAATAAAAAAAATCTTAGTATTTAAAGTAATATAGATAAATATGAACAAATTGAGATAGATAGATATGAAGATGGATAGTTTTGAATAGACTGAGCTGGGTCGTTATTTTAATTGTCACCGGGCAGCAATTTTTGAGGCAGGAGACCGGGACGCACTTCCTCATAAATTACCAGTATTTTAACTTTCTCTCGAACAAAAATATGGTCTTTGTTAGTGTCCACCAAATTTCTTTTATAAAAGGACTAGTGCTTGGTCGTTGTACAAACTAATATACAGACATACAGACATATAGAATCTTTCTTTTAAATATATAGATAATAATAATCTAGAAATAAAACTAATTATTGTTCTGGGAGAATTAAGCAGGGGAGGTAACTGTCGACAGTACAATATGGATAATATCTAAAGATCGGCGAATAATAGATGTACACCAACAACAGTCATTAATATGCGATTGTAGTTAAGTACTATATAAGTCTAGTTTTTAATTATCTCTTTATCACACCTTAGCTGTTATAAGTCGCTTAATTTTGCATATATATATATATATTGATAAATGTTAGTTCCACGCTTATTCGTATTGGTCCGAAGATCACATAAGCGAGAAACTGGCAATTAACCAGCGCCGTTGACTTTATATTCACGCTATCCTATCTTAGATATATATGCTTTATTACTGACAGTGGGCACTCTTTATTTATAAATATACCAAATTACATTATCAATATATATTATTTGGCGAACGAAAGTTCATTCGGGTCTCAAACCCGGCCAGGGGTAGCTGTTATGGTATAGCCACACTCATGAAAGGTGAAACCTCGAAACATGTGTCTGCGGATTACTTATTTATTATATATTACTCCCACTTTGGTTGAGTTCTCTGAATGGGGATTTAATTGCAAATTCATCGTTCTGGCGTCTAGCTAACACTCGCTTTGTTTACAAATCTTTGAGGACTCTAGTGAATTAATTTCCGCTTAGAAATGTAGTGATTAAATATTCTCCTATATTTGACAGCTGCCTCTGGCCGTACGGGTTAAAGGCTTGACGAACAAAAGTTCATTCGGGTCTCAAACCCGGTCAGGGGTAGCTGTTACGGTATAGCCACACTGATGAAAGATGAAACCCCGAAACACGTGTCTGTGGATTACTTATTATATATATATATATATATATATATATATATATATACGTGTGTACGTGTGTGTGTGTGTATTTGAAGATGGGGTGACATGAGAAGGCAAAATATTGTGTGAGTCGCAATTTTGGCTTTCGATGAAAATGATTAACCGAATAAAGTCGGAGTTATGAATGAATATAAAAGTGCTCAATACGTTTGTAGAGCTGGTTTAGTAAAACGATATAGTCAGACTGTCTACCCGAGTTTCGCCGTGAGGATCATCAGAACTACTCTGCGTGGAATTAGTTAATGAATTAAAACAAACGGAAGTAAACAAAATACACTGTTAGATCCGCAGAGTAATTGGATAGGGACAATCAAAAGAGATTCAGAAAGAAAATTGGATGCAGTTTACGTTTGGAGAGAGAAACAGTTGTGGTAATCTGACTTGGACTAAAATCATGTAATCTCCACAGAGAAGCAAGAACGAACTCATAAGTGACGTTCTCCTGTGGACATCTACACAAAGACGCGCCAGTGTGGGCCGAATGGCAAAGACCTACCTAAATCAGCTGAATACGGATACATGATGCTGCGCGTTGGACTTCCCAGGGGCGATGACCAATAGGGATTGTTGGTGAGAGAGAGTCATGGATATCCGTGCTGCTGGCACGACCTGAGAAAAACTTTTTCGAACTTAGAGAAAAGTGATTCATTGCGTTCCCTTTTTTCTTCTACTCAGACGATCATCCCACATCGAGCGGAGGGGACAACTGGATTATCCCAGAAATAGATGCAGATTTATTTCTTCACAGACGATAGCGAATCCCGGATCAAGTCTCCAATAGGCACCCTAACTCAGACCAGTAATCAAAAGGACAGTTTTACTTATTACCGCAAACCTCCGCTTATTTGTAAACAAACCAACAGACGATTTTTTGACATTAGAACTTCACTGAAATATATTTTTTAAAAATTGGTTCATGTTTATTAACAAACCAAATACACATTTAATATTAAAGTAGTTCTTGATTTTAATTTTTTTTAAATTTATTTCATGTTGTACTGCTGTATGGCTGTACCACCTGGACCCTAACGAAGCGCCTTGAGAATAAGCTAGATGGGAGCTGCACCAGAATGCTGCGAGCGGTCCCGAATAAGTCGTGGAAGCAGCACCCCACAAAAAAGCAACTGTATGGCCACTTGACCCCTCTCACAAACCATACGAGTAAGACGGGCTAAGCATGCAGGATACTGCTGGAGAAGCAAGGACGAGCTCGTAAGCGACATACTGTTATGGAAGCCAGCACATGGACACGCTAATGTCAGGACCTACATTGTCAGGACCTACATTGACCAACTATGTATGGATGCTGGCTGCTGCGCGGAAGAACTCCCAGAGTCGATGAATGATAGGGAAGGTTGGCGAAAGGGTTGGATATCCGTTCAAACTGCGCGACATGATGATGATGATTGTTAGCATATGTGAAAAATTAATTTTGCACTAATGATAAATTAATAATGTTATTGTTTTTAATACTTTTTTAAAAAATCTTTCGAAAATATTAATTTTTAATTTGATCAGTTGGTACACGTAATCAAATTAAAATTCAATAGCAAAATAATATCTCGTGATTATTTAGCCAAGCGTTCAAGTAATTGATTGGTTGGTTGGTTGGTTGGGTTTTACGTCAACCCTTGTTGGGTTATTTCATGCCGAAGACGTTTTGTTTTATTCATTCTTGAAAGGTATCCAACATTTTTTAAACTCAGTTTTTAACTCAATCTTTTTAACTGATTTTTTAAAAACTCAATTTGTAAACTCTTTTTTATTTTATTTAACCCATAGATGAGACCCTAACAGGTACTATCAGAGTAGACCTGGGAGTAATGGCGATGAAGGGGTACTCCACACTCCCTAGAGCTCCAGAATTGAAATTTCATCATTAGATGTTCAAGTAGTTATTTACTAAGCTTAGTTGTGGTACAAGGTCGCAAGAATGGAGCACCTAATGAGAATTGGACACTTTACCAATGGTTTGCTAATCAAGATCGTTAACCATTACACCACGTGAGGCATCCTGCCAAGGATTCAAGTACAAATCAACAACTGTGTAAGACTTCACCCTCTCCTGCTGAACCAAATCTCTCTCTCTCTCTCTCTCTCTCTCTCTCTCTCTCTCTCTCTCTCTCTCTCTCAATATCACATTTTCTGTTGCTGATAAATAAATGAAAAGTATGTACCCTAATGTAAGTTTTTAATATTTAAAAATGTGTGTGTGTGTGTGTGTGTTTGTGAGTATGTGTGCGAGTGCGTGTGTACGTGCCTGTGTGTGCGTGTTTGTTTCTTTCTTTTTCTCTGGGTTTATCATACGTTAGCCTTTTTTTAATTTAATATTAAAAGTCGCTTTATTTTGCTAAAATGTCGTCTTCAGTTTATAAACATGGCAACTGTAGTTCAGTTATCGTCATTTCCAGAACTTAAACGAGAGTCGGAATTATATATATATATATATATGTGTGAAGACGCGTGGTGTAATGGTTATCATCGTAGGAAATGGACACGATGAGACGAGTTCAAATCCTGGTCACGGCTGTTTACATTTTACATAGCACTAATACCATTGGGAAAAGTACGAATCCAACTATAGGTTAATACTAGGGCAGAGTGGGCTCTTTAACCTTCGTATGACAACCGGTCAAGAAGAGGGAAAACTTCAATCCAAAGGGACTCTCTTCTCCTTAGCCAAAACTACTTAGAGAGCTCCTCCTCCTCCTCCTCTTCCTCCCCCTCCTCCTCTCCTTCCACTTCCACTTACAGTGCTACCTTGACTTACGAGTGTCCCAACTTACGAGTTTTCCAAGTTACGAACTATCGGCCGATCGATTTTTTGCTTTGCATTGTAAGCTAAAATTTGAGGTACGAGCGAGCTTCGGATACGCTTATGTAAATAAATTCACCGAAAACGTTTATTTCTGTATTTGTTGGTTTCTCCTCATTAATAAATACACTTCGTACACATACCACTTCTAATAGCACATTCATTATAATGGAGGTCTTAAATCGACGAATGTGCCGTTATAAAAACGGGAGTGTATTATTATTACTCTTAATTATATTTCGTTGATGAAATCTGCGGCAATTCTCTTCCCATCTTTACTGCAATGGGAGTTACAGATACAGCGACACCTTGACTTACGAGTGTCTCCACTTACGAGTTTTCCAAGTCACGAGCTGTCACTCGGTCGATTTTTCGCTTTGTGTTGAGAGTTAAAATTTGAGGTATGAGCGAGCTTCAAATACGCTTATATGTTAATCATCATCATCATCATCATCATCACGTCGCGCTGTCAACGCGGATATCCATGACAATCTCTCTCCATCCGTCCCTATCGCTCATCATTCTCGGGAGGTCCTCTATGCAGCATCCTGTATTCACACAGAGCTGATCAATGTACGTCTTTGTTGGTCGGCCCACACTGGCATGCCCATGTGCTGGCTTCCACAGGAGGACATCGCTTATGAGTTCGTCCTTGCTTCTCCAGCAGTGTCCCGCGTGCTGTTTTCTTGTAGGGTGTTGTTTCCACGTCTTGTTCAGGATCCCCGCATCATTCTTGTGCAGCTCCCATCTTCTAAATTTATTACGCCAAAGAATAATATTAAAGGGCTCGTTTATCTCAGTCGGTAGAGCATCCGCATAGGAACCACAAGGTTCTAAATTCTATACCGGCCTTCGCAAACTCATCGCATAAGTAGCAAAACTTGGATGTGTGCAGTAAAATAGGAATCTGATGGTAGGTCTGGTGTTCCACCTTAGACGCAAAAACAATCACCGTCTTCTTGCGCTATCGAAAAGGGGACAGACTCTCTCACTCTTTGACCGATACCGATAACAGGCCAATCCGCCTACTACTACTTACTTTAAAAAGTAAGTAAAGTACTCGGGGTGGCCTAAAGTCGGTATCAGCCAGACAGCGAGGGAATCTATCCTCTTTTCAGTAGCGCTAGACCAAGGAGATTATTTTAGCATTTGAGGTGGAGCGCCACATCTACCATTAGCTCCTCACTTTACCGCACAGATCCTTGTGCTTGTACATTCATTACATTCTGGTTTTATTATTTGTTTATACAATACAATGCTATTATTATGGTGTCTTTAAGGGGTGGGACTGGAACGGATTAAAGGCATTTCAGTTTATTTCAATGGGGAAAATTGATTTGATATATGAGAAAATTGAGTTACGAGTGGAACGAATTAAAATTGTAAGTCAAAATACCACTCACTGTATATATCTTCTTTTTTTTTTAAATAATCTTTTAGAAAATGAACGTTACTAACACAGAACCTGACATTTTCCCCATCACTCCCATTTACGTCTTTGACCGGAATATCTTTCTTTTTTTTTACTTTTTTTTTTTTTTGTTTGAAAGAAAGAATTTCTAAGGCCCACCACGCTCCAATTCTTTTACGCCAACCTCATCAGAACAAGAATTTAGCAGTCAGTGTAGAATGAATAAACGCTTCCAGATTTTTCGACCGGGCAATTTATTTCAGTAAGCAAGAAGCTGTCAGCGCCATTTTACCAGTACTTTTTAAAGCTTCGTCCGTTCCACAAATAAATTATACAGACGGAACATATTTTGGGAAGGCATTCAGCGATTTCAATAGAAACCGACCCAGCACGATTTTCTTTGTTTTCTTTTTTCTTTTCTTATATATATATATATTATATATATATATATATATATATATATAGAGAGAGAGAGAGAGAGAGAGAGAGAGAGATCATTAGTAAATTTTCCCGCCATTATTTTGTGTAAACATTCTAAACGGGGTGGCAAAGCCGAAGTATGTAATTAGGATTCAATTTCTGAACATAACTGTCGCGGTGTTTTATGATGAAATATAATGAGGAAGTCTAATATATTGTCGGAAGCTCTAATTTCCTATATGTCGATTCCATTTTTTACACACACACACAAACACACACACACACACACACACACATATATATATATATATATATATATATATATATGTAGTAATGATATGTGGAACAAAGGAACAAAACTCAGACAAGTTATGTAGCAGATACATTTCGCTAAGCATTAAGCTCAGCTTCATCAATCGTTTAATCACTAAAGCATGATGCTTTAGTGATGAAGACTGATGAAGCTGAGCTTAAAGCTTAGCGAAATATATCTCCTACATACACTTGTCTGAGTTTTGCTCCTTTGTTCCACATAACTTTATTACATTCTGTCGGATTTACTCCAATCCTCCTTCCTCATATATATATATATATATACATATATATATATATATATATATATATATATATATATATGATGATGATGATGGCTGTAAACTCGTGATTCGAGTAAGACCATTTCCTGCTTTTTCCCTTTTTTTTTTTTTAAATCATCATATTTATATGCCAGTTGTATTTGACTCTCCATTCCTGTGTTTTCTCAGATGACTCACCAGGCCAGCCCTGGAGAGACATACTCTTCCACATAAACCACGTGTTGAACTTCTCCACTTTGAATGTTGCTTGGCTGAAAATTACCCTTTCTAATTGACCGTTTCAGTTTTTGGTGTTTGATTCGGTTGGACTCAAATTCTTCCACAGACAGCTAGATAGTGGCTCTCCAGCTAGGTCTATTACAAGCTAGCTTCTCCCAGTCCTCAGCAGCAATAACAGTGTTCTTCAGAGTTTCCTTGAGGCAGTCCTTAAACCTCAATTTGGGTTTGCACCGATATATATATATATATATATATATATATATATATATATATATAATATATATGCGCACGCGCGCACGCCAGTGTGTGTGTGTGTGTGTATGTGTGTGCAATGAAGGACAGCAAATAAGAAAAGTGTATGCATAAAATGTGTGCTCAATGCTATACTAGCAGAACTGGTTTAAAACTTAAAATATATAAGATATGGATACTATATTACCGTTACTCAAGTTCCATGTGTATAACACAATCTTCAAACGAGAGAAATAGTAAAAAGTCGTTGGCCAAGCATTTGTATATATTTTTTTTCAGGCATGTGTTATTGAATAACACTGAGTACTCCTTCTTGATTTTTTGGATCTGTATTTTTTCCAGTCGTCGGCGATCTTTCTGGTGTTGTTTATTCAATATATATATATATATATATAATATATATATATATATATATGGTATTTGTGGAAAAAAGTGACTTACCGGTGAAAATTGTCACAATGGTTAGTTGGTTCAAGTTTCACAATGATAAGGCAGCGATATAACAAATATAAAGTGCTCAATACTTTAGTAGAGCAAATTTATTAATATAAAGGTACACAGTATTAACCTACTCGAGTTTAACCATAAGTATCATCAGGGTTAAATCTACTGGATTAATCAAGATATTGATTAATTGCAGTCGATTACACGTGTAATCGACTGCCATTAATTAATATCTTGATTAATCCAGTAGATTGTTAGATTTAAAAAGAAAGAAAAAAAGATTTCTAAGATCTTTTAAAATCTTTCTGAATGGACCAAGGAAACTGATATGTTCCGGAAAGGGATATATTAGTAGTAGTACCAGAGTGGTGGTGCCACGGTAACAAAGTGGTACAATCGAGCAGGTAAGTAATAGTACTGGTGCGACGTCGTAGGCGTAGTAGTAGTAGGCATTGTACCTCTACATTGCTCTGTATTTATAGCTGATACCAGCCAATCATATTACTGTGAGGGGGGACCCAGCGTATGCATATTCATTACATCAGAAACCGAAAAAGTAGGTTTACATGATATTTTCCACGTACCCCACTTGTACGGGTCAGGCACAAGGCCCTATTTATGTGGGACCACCCACAAGCCAAGACTTATGGGTGGCGGGTGAAAAATTGCGTCGATCCCGTCGGCATTCCCCCTCAAGGGGGCGCCTCAGGCGCTGGGCAATAAACCCAGCCCTGCCCCTTTAAATCAAGGGGGCAGGTGTTGCCTGGGGGGATAGCCCACTGGGATCGACGCTATTAACTCGTAAAGATCCAGGGCCGAAGCCACTGGACCCCCACCCTGTTGGGCGGGTTTACATAGTTAGATGGTAGAATTGCCAAACTAGTAAATTAATTTTGGATTTTCTCCGCCTCAAAATACATAATGGTCCATGCTATTTAAAACAGAAGAAAACATTTTTATGTTTGTTCAAACATTTATGAGCAATATATTCTATCGTGCTTAAGAACATTACCCGGTAATTAATGGTTCACTTATATTTGT
>CM042156.1:42117604-42160104 GCA_023376005.1 Doryteuthis pealeii | reverse complement strand
ATTTTGCGGACCTTCGTTTTTTATAAAATATTGAATTTTCTCCCGTTGGAACCAGAACAACATTTTATATATATATGTGTATGTGTGTATGTGTGTGTGTGTGTGTGTGTGTTAGAACTCACTAATTCTAGCTCATAGTCACTGAAACTTCTTTCCTTCATCTTTCTACTCCAATCATAAGTAAAAAAAATTTTGGTCTTAAATGGAGACATTCTAGTGTTTAAATGTATGGATTCTGCTTTTACAACTTGTGTTATTGTTCTTTTTACTGTCATAGCTAATTCATGCAAAAACTGATGTATTCAAACTCGTAAATCAATACAAGAAAAAGGAGGCTTTTCAACGACCCAAACAGCCGGTTCCCGCCGGACCGTTACACGGGTAGAAGAACTGTGAAGGGGTGGTGACATAGGTATATGAACCACCGTTGACCGGTTTGAAGCAGTTTTCATTTCTTTTTTTTTCTTTCTTTTCTTTTTGTTTTGTTTTTTTTTTTGTTTTTTTTTTTGTTATTTTGTTCGCCATTTGAACAGTTATTAAACTGTCCACAATCTTGCAACATCTCATTCGCCAAAACGAAAAGATGTATAAAAGGCTAAATACTAAATATTTGTCTGTCACTTTAATAAACACACGCCTACAAGAGAATCCGCCGCCAAAATATACACTGTACAATATATATATATATATATATATATATATATATATATATATATATATATATATATATATACCGAGATGCTGATAGGTACGCGTCCTGCGTCCCTGCGCATAAAAATCTAAAAGGACGCAAAAATCATATCCATGCGTCCCAGTGTTTTTCTTTTTTCTTCCCTAAGCATTTCAAGCTAACTGTAAAGACATTTCAATAGTTTCTTAGAAATGAATTACACAGGATAATTACAAGGTAGGAGTTACATGGCTTTAGTTGGGACCCATAAATATTTCCCGGGGACGCATTCAAAGCAAATATGTGCATCCCAGATATTACGTTCCAAATATACTAAATAAAAAAGCTATCAGCATCACTGTATATGTGTGTGTGTGTGTGTGTGTGTGTGTGTGTGTGAGTGTGTGTGTGTGTGTGTGTGTGCCAAGAGGATTGGAATGAATCCGACAGAATGTGGTGGAGATATGAGAAACAAAAGAACAAAAGTGTGTAGGATATATTTCGCTAGAGCGTTGAGCACGCATCATCAGTCGTTCCCCCTGCTTACTATCTCTATCTCTCTCCCCTTCTGATTTCCTTCTCTTCCTCTTCAATGATTCCTGCTTGACAATTCGAAACCGCTCCTCACTAACGCTTACCCACCCACTTGACCTCCTCTCCTCTCACCTCCTCCCGCCACACCTCTACTTCTATAAAACATTTGTATGATTACCTGATAATTCATTAAAACGACTGATGATGCCGAGCTCATGCTCTAGCGAAATATATCCTACACACTTTTGTCTGAGTTTTGTTCTCGTGTTCCTCACATCTCCACACCACACACACACACACTCATATATGTGTGTGTGTGTGTGTGTGTGTGTGTGTGTATTATGGAAAAGGTGACTTACCGGTGATTATGGTCACAATGGTTAGTAGATGCAAAATTCAGAAAGGTAAGGCAGCGATATAACAAATAAAAAGTGCTCAATACGTTAGTAGAGCAAATTTATGGTAATACAAGTGATAACCTACTCGAGTTTCACCATAAGGATCTTCAGGGTTACATCCACTGGATTAATCAGATATTGATTAATTGCAGTCGTGTGTGTCTTTCGCGATAAACGGTTCGTTATATATATATATATAATATATATATATATATATATATATTATATATATATATATATTTATTTATTTCTTTGACGCTTCATACAAATACCCAAACCTGATATATGTACCTCCCACAAACGGATACATATACCAAAATAATCACAAATATATATACTTACTAAAAGTATACGGAGACTCTCCGACAACACTATATATAATATATATATATATATATATATATATATATATATGGGTGATTTTCCTGTTTTCTTTATCTATGTCTTTTTCACTTGTTTTCAAATAATGCGTGTGTTAAACATGCCAGTCACACAGGCACGTGCATACTCATTATTTCTATTAACCTCATATATACCAGTAGAATGTGATACAATTTCTTAAGCGGAGTTGAACGTGTTCTAACCAAGGTTAAAGAGTCCAGTCCGCCCTACTATTTACCTAGATCTGGAGGGAGTATTAGGCTATTAGCGCTACGAGAAATGTAAACAGCCTCGTACAGGAATTGAACTCGTCTCGTCGTGCCCATTTCCTTCGACGATAAGCATAAACGCCACGCTTCTCCACGTGTGTGCGTGCGTAAATATATATATATGTGTGTGTGTGTGTGTGTGTGTGTGTGTGTGTGTGTGCGTGTGTGTGTGTGTGTGTGCTTTTGTTGAGAAGTTTGCAACAGGTTTCATATAGTACGTACTGTTGTAGATCACCTGTCTGAATTCTAAATAGGCTCATCATTAATTTGGTGATATTACAGGAACCTGTGCTTTCAACGTGACCTAAGTAAGTCAGCCTTAACCTTGCTATAGTGAAAATCGTTTTCTGTGCAAAGAAATCGATCGGAGGATCGGTCTTCAAATAACACCCAGCCCCCCGTCCTTCTCCCACCACCACCTCCGGGGGAACGGTATCAATGAATGAAAATTACTTAGAATTTTCAGTTATAAAAAAGAAAGCCCCACCCTAACGTTTTTCAAATGGAATTTCTAATTGAAAAAAAAAAATACTCATAAATTTTTATGTTATCGAGTATATGCAATTTCACTTTGGTACCTATCCCATCATTCCAAGTACTTCCTGTTTTTATATAATCAAACTCTAGTGCGAACTTCTCAGCAAATGTACACACACACACATACATACACACACACACATATATATATATATATATATATATATAATATATATGTGTGTGTGTGTGTGTGTGTGTGTTGTGTGTGTGTGTGTGTGAGGTTAAGTAAACAAACAAATGTGTGCATTTTTATATGGCTTTAAGCCGACAATTTTTGGAGGATATGTGCTTAATTGAAGTCATACCTAATTTTGAAAATTAATTAGTTAATAATTAATGAATTTAGGCGGGCATATATGCTTAGCCTTACATTTGAACATATATGCCAGCCTAAATTCGTTAATTATTAACTAATTAATTTTCAAAATTAGGTATGACTTCAATTAAATACATATTCCCCCAAAAAATATGTATATATATATATATATATATATATATATATATATATATATATTTCTAAACTCGACCGGTGTGAAAGAAATCCCCGATAACTCAGTTTTCAAAATAAATAAAAAAATTCTAACTGATATCTAGGGAAAACATTTTTTTTAAAGAAAAGACCAACACACCCGTTTCAGAAAATAACCATCAGTATCGTATGGAGTGGCCAAAAAAAGACAAAACACCGAAGGAGTTTTACTAAGTTATATATGTAAAAAGTGCTAAATACGCTAAGTTGAGCATAATTATTAGGACCTAAATGAGGCAGACGCTATCTACCTAGGTTTCACCCGAATGGTTCTTCATCCTGAAGAACCATTCTGGTGAAACCTATGTAGATAGCGTCTGACATTTAGGTCTTATATATATATATATATATATATATATATATATATATATATATACTAGCTAAAGTACCCGATTCATGACCGGACTATAAAAAAATAGGAACAGCAAACAGTGAGTGGGGAGAAAATAAGAGATAAGTATACCCAATTTCGGTTCATTTTTTTAATATCTCATAAAATAAAATAGGGGATGGGGGATAGACCTCGTAAAAAAATATTTCTCCTAATATATTTTCGTGAATATCGGACCATTAATTGATTTTTCATAGTATATTTTTAAAATCCTCTTGTCGTAAGTTGTTTTTGGCTACGTTAAATTTCAGTTGATTTAACGGTGCAAAAATGAAAACATTGTTTTTCAATCATAATTTTTATTATTTCGTTAAGCTGAAAATTTTTTTTTTAAATCATCAGGAGTTTGTTTAATGTTTCTTCTTTCGAATGGAAAATTTTTTTTCAAGATAATATTAATTTTTATGCAAGTTTCATTTGTTATATACAGGGGGGGGGGGTAAATTTCACGAGGAAAATTGGTGGTAACTAATCAGAGATAATTATTTATCAATTTTTTTTTAAATCACCGAGAATTGTCTAATGAATAAATGGTCGAAATAAATGTTATATTCGAGACGACATTAATATGAATGAAATAAAGTAACTTCTAAAGTTTAAAAAAAATCTTAATAAATCATTAAAAGAAATCTTGAGATAAGGGCTGAACTTGAAAAACGGTCGGAAAATTAGGGTGACCCCCCCCCCAAAAAAAAACAGAACCCAAATCATTTATTTATTTTCCCATTAAACTAACCCTAAACCCCAACCCTAACCCAGACCCTAACCCTAACCTTAATCCTAAGCCTAAAAACCCCTAGTAAAAATTAACAGTTTTATTACAAAATTTGTGGGTTCTGTTTTTTCTGGGTCACCTGTATACAGGGTGACCCAGAAAAAACAGAACCCAAATTATTTATTTATTTTCCCATTTAAATAACCCTAAACTCCAACCCTAACCCAAACCATAACCCTAACCTTAAACCCCCCTTGTTAAAATTAACAGTTTTATTACAAAATTTGTGGGTTCTGTTTTTTCTGGGTTACCCTAATTTTCTGACCGTTTTTCAAGTTCAACCGAGATAAGTTCGATGGTTTTTAGTAAAAAAAGAAAGAGAAAAAAAGGAAGTGGTGACTTAATTTTTTTAAAATCTGCCTATTTATTTATCATTAGAATTATGATAAATTAAATAACAAATTTTCTTATTCAAGTTACGTACATTAGAATCATTTTTATTTTATGTTTGTTTAGTCTTTAATAAACACGAAAGAAACAAAGCTTAACTTAACATTTCAAACACTGTTTATATACCAAATGTTAAGTTAAACTTAAACTTCTTAGAATTTATTCAACTTAACCGTATTTTTATTTTTTAAATTTTGTTATTGTTATTACAACTATATGTTTACTTATTTACGAAATAAGTAGTTATATAATTTAACTACCTATTTTTGTAAAAGGCTTTTTTTCTAAAACTCTTTTGTATATACGAAAAAATTAAATACTGATTAAAAACAAAGTTGAGTTATTATTAAATGTTTTCGTTTATTATCGTCATTTAATTCGCCGTAAAAAATAATTCAATCGATAAAACCACATCTTTCTTACCAAATAAATATTTGTAAGATAGACTATTTCATTTCATTTCTAACTAAATTAATATTTTAAAGACAGGAATAAAAAGATTGCGATATGAATAAGATTTGATTTTTCGTTAAAACATATTTTTGCTGTCCGAAGCAAAATAATTTTTTCTAACTCGTTATAAACAATAATTCAATGGATAAAGACTCATGCAAATTATATATTGAGAAAGATTAATTTCTCTTCTTTTCAACCATATGGATATATTTAAGATTGGACTATAAATAGGCGATACATTCCGAGCTGAACGGCTTAAGACTGCGAAATTTATTCACTAAAATTGAATTTTCACTGCTGGTAATCGCTGTAACAAAAAGTCAGACAAGGGGAGAATATTTTATCATCAGCAGGAGTTGGTATACAGACAGTTTCGCCAATTGGGTGATTTTGGCTTAATTAATTAATTATAAACCTTAATCAGTAAAAATCAATAACCAAATTTGGCGTGTTTCTTAGTTAGAAGGATATCAATATGTATTCAAGATTTCGAATCAGAGTGACCTCCCGTTTTGAACTCATACGTCGACACGTACATACCAAAAACTTACTTTTATATATTTAGATATATATATTCATTTATTTGTCGTTTATTCGCTTTTTATTTTATTATGTTTTATCATTTATTAATTTGTTTTATTTTTTAATCTTCAATCAAATTAATTTTTAATAAATCATTGATCTATACTTTTATTATATATTTATTTAGCTATTCTTATGGAAAATGAATTATGAAAAGTTTTTAATCCCTTCTCGGACAAAAATAGTGTGTGAATTTTATTCAACTTTCGTCTTTGCTGGTCTCCACCAATTTTACTTTATAAAAGAAGGTGCGCTCGGTTGTTGTACAAATAAAAATAGACAGACAGACAGACAGACAGACATACAGAATCGTTCTTTTTTGTATATAGTTTGCTTAACTACGTATCTTTTGTTTGGAGATCATAACTACTATCACATTATCAAACAAACAGTGTCCTGTGTATGACGTTAAACTGCATCTAATGGTGAAGTTCCAATTCTGGAGCTCTGGAGAGTGTAAAGTACCTCTTTTTTGCCATTACTCCTAGGTCCACTTTGACTCGCAGTGGTAGTGCCTGTGGGGTCCCATCCATGGACTAAATAGAAAAAATGAGTTTTTAAAAATTGTTTTTAAAAAAATTGAAGTTTAAGTAAAAAAAATGAATACCCATTAAGAATGAATAAAACAAAATGTCTTCGGCATAAAATAACCTAACAAGGGTTGACATGCCGTAAAACCCAACCTCCCAACCAACCAACCTACCAAACCAACAAAATATTTAAAATATTTTTTAGAATGTAGTATTGCCTGATCATCGCGAAAGCGTGAAACGATTAGATTGCAACATATGGTTTTAGTTTTCGTGTTATGCTGCCTATATATGCTCTATCTCAGATATCGAACACTGTTCCTGCAGATACTGCAACATTTAAACACGGTATTGACACATAGATAGATATCTTTCGGTACCCGGGGAATATATGTTGATTGTTATGATGATTTTTTTTAGAAATTTATGTAAAAAAAAAAAGATATACATCTTGAAACAATTATGGAGGCGTGCTTTGCAAAACGGTTTTCGTCATAGAAAATAAAATCGGTGACCAGAGTTCAAATCCTGGACGAGGTTGTTTGTGTTTCACTTTGCACTAATGCCATTGGGAAATGCATAATTCCGTCCCATATGTGGGGAAATAATAGGGTAGACTGGGTTCTTTAGCCTTGATTATGCAACCAGTCTAGGAGAAGGAAAACCCTTAATTCAAACCAGTTGTATTCTGCTTAAAAATTGGCCTTTTATTACACCCTGCCCGAAACAGATTATTACATAGAATATATATATATATTTATCAACCTCTCCACACGAGCAGGATGTTAAACAAGGTCAATTTCTTAAGCGGGGTTTAACAGGTTTGAATTCAGAGTTTTTCCTTCTCCTATACTGGTCACCGTGCCAAGTTTAAAGAGCCCACTCTGCCCTACTATTTACCCAGAGCTGGAGGGCGAGTAATTGGACGCATACCTTTCCAAGGGTATTAGCGCTATGTGAAATGCAATCAGTCTCGTCCTGGATTTGAACACAGGTTGACGTGTCCATTTCCTACGACTCTAACCATTACACTATATTATTACGTAGAATATACGTGTACAATTTCATATCTATTGATTTTGACATTGGTCCGGAAACAGATCTCGAAACCGTTTCGTCATTATCATTTCCAGTGTTATAAACGAAATTATATCCCACTCTGAGCGCAAAAGTAAGTAAATGAATGCATTTCAAATGTTTGTGTGTGTGTGTGTGTGTGTGTGAAGTCCAGATATGATAATTTGATGACTAGGTATTTACACAACTCGTTACACATGGATAGGAAGGTACACAGGGTCGCGAGTATTTGGCATCCAGCGAGGATCGAACTCGTTCTGTAGTAGCAATGGACGCCCAGAGACTAGCTTCCAAACCATTATACCACGATGTAATGCCCCATAATTTGGTGACTAAATACAAATTTTGTGAAATAGTTAAAACCATTTATCCAAGGTTTGGTTTGATTTGTTTTTTAATGGTATATCAACCTTCGTTGGTTATTCAATGCTAAACCATCCTTGTAGAAGAATAGTAGTGGTTACCCTGAATGTTTGAGATGAGGCTTGAAGATTAGTATTATCTGCGTTATTCGGACTATTGTCCCCATCTTCATTGTAATTTGTACAACGATTCGGCCGATATGCCCTCCGGCCTTTTTCAGGTATTTCTTGTCGGACTCGGGAACCTTCTCGGACTCGGGAACCTTCTTTTCGAATTCGGGAACTTTCGAGTCCGAGAAGGTTCCCGAGTCCGACAAGAAATACCTGAAGAAGGCCGGAGGGCATATCGGCCGAAATGTTGTACAAATAACAATGAAGATGGGGACAATAGTCAGAATAACGCAGATAATACTAATAGTAGTGGTATTATTCAACCCATATCTGGAGGAATGAGGGGTTTCATACCTTTCCCAGGGGTAATTGTCTGACACTGAATATGATAGCGCGACTGGTTTCGGGTTGGTTGGTTTCTTTGTTTAATGGCATACTAACTTTAGTGGGTTATTTAACGCTAAAGCCATCCTTATAGAAGAACAGTAGTGGTATTATTTAACCCCTATCTGGGGTGGGGGTGATAATGTTCATACCATTCCCAATTAGCCCGAAAGTGAGCGTGATAGTGCGATTAGAATTTGAAGGTTTCGGATTGGTTTGGTTTCTTTGTTTAATTGCATAGTAGGTTATTTAATGCTAAAGTCATCCTTGTAGAAGAACAGTAGTAGTATTATCTAGCTCATATCTAAGGAATGATGGTGTTTATACCATTTCCAATTAGCCCGAAACTGAACGTGATCGCGCGATTGAAGTTCAAATTCGCTTATTACAATGTTGCAGTCCAGCATTTTATCTCCTACGCTCCGAGGTCTCACATCATTAATAAAAAATTTTTAAAATGCTAGAAACTCTTAAATTAACTAAATATAATTAAGTTATTTTTGTTATGAAAAAAAAAATTATATGGTAAAACAATTTTTGTGACGCTTTTTTTCTGTATAATTTTTTTTTATTATTATTATTTTCTTTTTTTTTTTCTCTTCTCTCTCTCTCTCTCTCTCTCTCTCTCTCTCTCTCTCTCTCTCTCTCTCTCTCTCTCTCACTCTCTCTCTCTCTCTCTCTGTAACGATCTTCCGAAAGACAATTTTGCAAGAAAATGTTGACTACAAGGGAGACGCATTTATCTTTGGATGTTCTAATAAAAGGTTTCCAAATCTAGAAGTGAATGAATAATTTTTAACGAATGAACTCTCCACAAACCAAGTAAAACTCACTGTGATTATTTATTTATTTTTTTGTTTCTATATTTCTTTTTTATATTATTTTATTGTTATTAAATGCATACCTTCGTTATTTCGGGGCGTCTCATTGCGGTGTAACGGTGAGACAACCTATTCTCGCAGATCTATCAACTACTAAAAAGCGAGTTCAATCTCCGCTGGATATTCTATATTTGTCTTGCATCCTATCCGTGATGAGCGGGTTGGGTAAAAACTCTCTTTATTGCTCTTGTTTTGCTTTCTTCTTTCTTTCTTTCTTTCGTTTTCTTTGTTCTCCGTATATTTCATTTCTTCTTCATTCATTCATCGCCCCTTATCATTTATTTATTTATTCTGCTTTTCTTCCTTTCCCATCATGTTAGTATTCCGTTTGATTTTTGTTTTTTCGTTCTTTTCTCTATTCCATCTTTTTCTCTTACTTTTTCCCTTCTTCCTTTCCTCTTTTCTTTCTTCTGTTTTATTATCTTCTTTTTTCTTGCCTTCCTTTTTTTTTCTATTTTTTCATTCTTTCTGTTTTTACTTCAGTCTTTCCTTCATTTCCTCCGTTCTCCTTTCTTTCTTTCTTTCTTTCTTTCTCTCTTAATGTGGTTTTACTCTCTTTGATATTTTTTTTCTTTCAGTATCTATTTCGACATCACCCTTTCGCTTCTCTTCTTTTTTCCTATTTCTACTTTCTTTCTTTTTTTTTTTTTTTTTTTCAGTTTTCTCATTTTATTTCTTTTTTTCTTTCTTATTCTGGTCTTCTTTTCGTTTATCTTATCATTGCATTTTACTCTTTCTTCCCTTTTTTTACTTTTCTTTCTTTATATTTTTTCTTTTTCTTCTTTTCTTCTTTTTTTTTTCGCCTTTCCTACCATCTTTTTTCTTTTTTCTTTTTCTTTATTTTCTTTTCTTTTTTCTTTTTTCCATCCTTTTTCTTTCTTTTCTATTTTTCGGTTTCTTTTTCACTTTTTTCTTTTTTTTTTCACCTCTTCTTTCTTTACGTTCTTTTACACTCCTTCTTTTTTACCACTTTTCTCTACTCTTTCTTCTACCCTGTCTCTTTTTCCTTTTCCTTTCTTATTGGAGTGGAGGTACCTGCTCGGATCCCATCTATGGGTTAAATAGAAATAAATATGTTCGAAAAAGATTGAGTACCTATCAAGAATAAATTAAACAAAAAAAAACGTCTTCGGCATAAAATGACCCAAATGGGTTGACATGCCGTAAAACCCAAACAACCAACCAACATTTCTTATGCCTTTCTCTTTTCCTTTCTTTTTTCTTTCTTTTCTTCATTCTCTCTAATTCTTTTTCATTTTTGAGAACTTTCTTTGTGTCTTAGTCTCCCCAGTATAAATAAGTCTTAAAAAATAAAAATAAAATAATGATCGTCTGACATTTCTATTATGTTTTTCTGGTTTCGACATCAGAAGAAAAGTACTTTTTTGCACAGCGAAAACCTGAAACAATTTCAGTTTTTTGTTCGAGGTTTCATAAGATATTTTGTATGTTTGTTTCTACTTAATAGACTTATTTTTCCAAATTCTTTTGTAAATATTGCAACAAAAACTTTTTTTAAAAAAAATAGAATAAAATAACTGAAAAAAAAAACAACTTAAACTAACCACAAAAAGAAAAGGAAAAACAGCAGAAAAATAACATATGAAAAGTAATATATATATATATATATATTATATATATATAATATATATATTATATATATATATATATATATCCCGTCCCTGCCAGTAACTATTAACCTCAATTCATAAATAACGTTTTCTTTTCACAGTTAAACAGAGGAAGTGTGATTTTTTTGTCGTGTCAAACGAGTTCTTTAGTTATGGCAAAAGAGTCCTGTTGCTTGTATGTGTGTATGAGTGAAATTTTTTCTTTTCATTGAGGGAAAAGTTGTTTGTTTTTGGAGGTTTTTTTTGTCAGTTGTGGACGACGGTCTGAGATTTTTTAAAGAATTGCTGTGACCAGAGTAGGAGGGAAGTTTATATTCACAGGAAAGACACTGTATAGCTGAACGCTTTCTTTCTTTCTTTTTTTTTCTTTTCTTTTTGCTTTTTTTTTTTTTTTTTTTTTTTTTGTTCTATTTTTCTTTTCCTTGACTTTCTCATCAATCATCTAACGAAGATAATTTCAAAGGAGATGATAAGAAAAACACGAAAGCGGAGAAATTAGCGGTTGAAATACACCCGACTTTCATACACATAATTGCAAACACACAACACATACACACACACGTACACGCACACGCACACGCACATACATATATACAAACACACACACACACGCGCGCACAGACAGGTACACGCACACGCATACACACATACACATATACAAAACACACACACACACACGCACACACAGACATACACATATACAACACACACACATATCACCATATAAAACACACACACACACACACATATAAAACACACACACACAACACCATAAACACACACACACACACAACACACACACACACACACACACCACATATATATATATATATATATATATATATATATATATAATAACTTTCAAAGAAAGAAAACTTAACAAACCGTCATTCCGTAATAATTTATTTCGATAAGAACTCAAAAAGCTTTAAAAAAGTTTAATTTTAAAATCCTTAAGAGGCCAGCCTCTTTCAGACGGATTTTACAAAATAAAGCGATTCACATAAGGAGGATTCATATAACCAAAAATATTGCTCTGTATGTAATCTAATTCATTGATTATTATACATTGAGCTCTTTTTAGGGATTTATAAAAATCCTTGTATGAGTATATGCTTGCACTTACAAAGAGCTAACAGTATTATAGGTTATACCGTGGGGTTTTGAAGATCCAAATAGAATCATCCCTTACTTCCAGTAATTAGGATACCTTATATATATATAATATATATATAAAAGTAAAAAGTAAAGTCGTCGGGGCGGCCTAAAGAGTCGGTATCAGCCATTAGCGAAGGGAGCCTATCCCCTTTTCACTTTGCGCTAGACCAAGGAGATTATTTTAGCACCTGAGGTGGAGCGCCACACCTACCATCATCTCCTTACTTTACCGCACACATCCCTGTGCTAACTCATACGCTGAGTTGGCGAGGACCGGTATCGAACTAGGAACCTTGTGGTTTCTAGCCGAACGCTCTACCGACTGAGCTAACCATGAGTGTGTGTGTGTGTGTGTGTGTTGTGTGTGTGTGTTGTGTTGTGTGTGTGTGCATGCATTCATACATACATACACAAAATCCATTCATACATACATACGACACCGCGAAAGGGTGTCCCATCGTGGCGTGGTGTTTAGCAAGCTAGTCTCAGAGATCTGTTACTACTGAATAGCGAGTTCGATCCTTGCTGGATGCCCCATATTCGCAATCTTGTGTCACATCCTACCTAATGTGTTGGGTAAATACCAATATACGATACCCGCCTTTGAACCAATTGTTAATATTTCCTTTATATTCAACCCGAAAATTGCAAAAGGTGTGAAATAAGCAGTCGTAAACCATACAAGTGAATATATATATATAATATAATATATATATATATATATATATATATATATATATAGTCAGTTACTATTTTTGTTGAGCACTTTAAAACAAATATCGAGCAGAATGGAGGAACTGACCATTGAATATTCGAAAAAAAATATGATTTTAATCATATATATATATATATATATATATATATTATATCTATATATATATCATTTATTGGCATTTCGGTCTCGGAAGACTATAATAAAGCTTTTGTGCCCTGAAGTTACAGCGCTTCCCTGTGATTGTGAAGTCCGATGTTTGAAAAACATTCTCGACCACAGATGTCGCATTTGAAGGCTGTCCTGAAGATGTTGATGTGCTAGTGCTTTGTTGCTATATTTATATATATATATATATATAATATATATATATATATATATTATATATATATATATAACAGGTGTCCCAGAAGTTAACACACCATGCTGGTTTTCAAAAATATACCTTTGTTGATTTCAAATCACTCTTATTGAGAATAATTATAATAAATGCTCAAATTCAGAGATAGAAAATTGATTGCGTCAATCACTATCTATGAATATGGTTTTGAAATAACTAAAGGTGTTGTTTTTCAAAACCTGGATTATACATGACTTCTGGGACACCCTGTATATATATATATATATATATTATATATATATAATAATATATATATATATATATATATATATGGCTAGGATATGAATATACGAGCGCCTCTGCAGGAACATCTGACATTCTTTTTAAACTCAATTGTAGGTATTTACACAACCCGTTCGCCATGGGGAGGATGCACCACAAGGTCACAAGTATGTCATCCAGCGAGGATCGAACCCACTCTTCATTAGTAATGGATATCCGAGAGTAGCTTACTATCAATTTAAACATTATTCGTACTAGCAAATATATGCACCCTCCGGGTGCAAGTATTTAAGTTTTAATGTAATTAAAAAATATTGTATTAAATTAGAAAGGCTACTGAAACTAAATAAGAATGCAGATAAAAAGATTTGAAACAGAGGGAGTATAATCGACAAATATAACAACTGAAACTTACTCTTCCATCACTCCTGTCTTTCATTGTTATTTTTTCTAATTTAAGTATTTAGTTAAAAGAGGAAGTAAAGAATAAAATGACAGTTATTTTTTCTTGTTAATGGATTTCTTTTAAGATTAATTGAAGAGGCTTTTGTTTATATTCATTAAAATAAAACCAAACAGTTAGAAATCAATAATACTAAGCACATATTTATTAAAATCAAATTTTTAATATCAATATGCAAATTATCCTTCTCGTTCACACTGTAAACCACTATTTTGTTGTATATATAAATATAATTGCATGTTATTAGTATGTGGATATGGTTAACAGTATTAATAATTTAAAACAATTTTATTAATAATTTACGTTTAAATTAAAATAAAATCATTGAGAAAGGGACATTAATAACTAAGGGAATTGTGACTTGAGTAGTTATATAGTTTCGGTTACAGACAGAAAAACACACAATCTCCATTATAATAAGATTTGATAGGACCGTGTGCAAAAACTTTAAAAACAACTACAAAAAAATATAAATTTGAACTTACAATGAACATGATTCCCTAACCACTAGGCATAAAATAAACCTAAATAGGTTGACATGCAACCAAAATCAATCAATCAATCAAAAGAGGAGTTTCTCCTTAATAATATATCTATTCTAGGTCAAACGGTAGAGCATACGCCGAGTAACCTCAAGGTGCCGGGTTCGATACTGGCTCTCGCTAACTCAGCGCATGTATAGCACAGCTTGGATCTGTGCGGTAACGTAGGAAGTTGATGGTATGTGCGGCGCCCCACCACCGACGCAAAAACGATCTTCCTGGTCTAGCACGAGTGAAAGGGGATAGACTCCCTCACTGTCCAACTGATATCGACAATAGGCCACTCCGCTGACTTAACTTATACAGGTAAAATCGTCGGGGTAGCCTAAAGTCGGTATCAGCCAGACAGCGAGGGAGTCTATCTCCTTTTCAATAGCGCTAGACCAAGGATATTGTTTTTGAGCCTAAGATGGAGCACCACACTTGCCATGTACTCCCTACTTTACCGAACATATCCCTGTGCTACTCATACGCTGAGTTGGCGAAGACCGGTATCGAGACAGGAACTTTGTGGTGCTTAAGTGGGCGCTCTACCAACTGAGCTAAACCGGACCTCCTTTACTTATAACAGCGTGTTACTGTTATTTACATCTATCGTTTACAGTTATTGCATGAGTTTGAAATTAAAAAGGGAATGTCGTTATTGCCAAGTAAATGGTTATTTTGATAAAAGTAATTTATTATTTACTATATATAGAGGATAAATATAATTTATATTATATTATAATAATTTATATAGGATTATGTATTAGAAATACATTAACGAGAAGATTGCGAGTGATTGTAATAATAGTTTATTATTACAATGAATACAAATAACAAAAATGGCTCTTGGCCGGCAAGGTAAAAAGTCTCTGAGCGTAAAAGAGGATTGGTAAAGATTACTTATCTTCTGAAGAGTTGTAGCACGTGGGTTTACATCCGAGAATACGAAAACAACCTTCGTGGGTGGAGATCACCTCACATCACACTGAACTAATCTTCGTGTTGTTCTTTTATGCGTACTCATTTGCATACGTGAGAGATTATCCGGTTACTTCCCTTTACAACATATAGTGAACCTGTTGCTTGCCCTCAAATGGTAAATACAGAGCTGGTGTTTGAATTTTAAGAATAGAGGATAGGACACAAAATGGAGGATTAAGTGGGTTGTTTTACCAAATGAATATTTATTTGGCCAACCCTTCCGCCACGGGTAGGATGTGACACAAGGTCGCAACTATTTTGGGGGCACTCAGCGAGGATCGAACAGATTTGGGAAACTGGCTTGCTAACCATTCCATCACGATGTTCAGGGTAGATATTTACCCAGGTATTTATTTAGGATGTGACACAAGGTCGCATGTATGGGGCATTCAGAAAGGATCGAACTCGCTATTCAGTAGCGTGACTGAGTAATGGATCTGCGAGACTAGCTTGCGTACCATTTTACACGATATTCAGAGTAGGTATTTATTCACACGAGATCGTAAAGTAAGTGGCATCCAGCGAGGTTCGAACTCGCTATTTATTAGTAATGGATCTACGAAACTTTTTGGCTAACTATGACACCACGATTGGACGCCCTGGAGCTTAGAATGTGATTTGGTGACTAAATAAAGATCTTGTGAAATTGTTAAAAACATTTGTCCAAGGTTTGGTTTGTTTGTTTGTTTGTTTGTTTGGTTAATGGCATATCAACGTTCGTTGGTTATTCAATGCTAAAGCCATCATTGTAGAAGAACAGTGGTGGTATTATTTATGTGATTTGGACAATGGCAAACTCACTGAGATAAGTGTACTGAATGCGTGATGGACTATTTTGAAGAAAATTACATTCCAAACCAGTTTTTTTTTTTGTTATTTTATTTAATTAAATTCATGGTATACTGACCGTTCCTTATCGTATAGCACAAACAATACAATTATCATAGGGACAATTGAATGAATAGGAAGGGCGTTGGGAAGCAACGTGCATGTATCTGGTTAAATGAACAATTTAATGAAGATATCCATGCATGACCGAGTGGGGATTGCCTGAACAAATATTTCTAGTTATTGTTAATTATCCAGGAATGTTCTATTAGTGAACAGAAACATTAAAAAAAGGGATGGCCGCTGTTATAGTTATAGTCGACAGACTAGCCTCGTTTTCATATCAGAGATATATCGGACTATATGACCTTTAGGCACCTCTTTTTGATCTCCATTAAGAAAGGGACATGTTTTTCATTTACACCGTCAATATCCGGTTGTTTTAACAGATGATTTTTAGAATTTTTAAAAAATGATAATACTAACTAACCCTAACCCCTAACCCTAACTCTTAACAAAAAACCGGATATTGACGGTATAAATGAAAAACATGCCCTTTCTTAATCGAGATCAAAAAGGGGTACCTAAAGGTCATATGTTCTAATATATCAACCTCGTTTCAAGAATGATATTCATAATTCGCGACATCATTGAGGGCTATTTTGTGTGTTACTCAGTTTTTAATGCTGGTTAAAACCCAATGTAACATTGATTTGGTTTGGTTTGTTTTGTTTTACGGCATATCAACCTCAGTGGGTCATTTAATGCCGATAAAAGTTTTGAAATAAATCAATTCTTAATGGATAATACAATTTTTTTATAAATACATTTTTCTATTTAAACCATAGATGGGACCCTAACAGGTACTACCACTCAGGTCAGATGGTGATGAAGGGGTGCTCCACATTCCCCAAACCTCCAAAACTGGAACCTCACCATCAGATAGAGTTTAACGTCATTCCCAGGACATGTAGACCCGCAGCCACCGCCCTCTAGCACCCATATGATAAAAAGGGGCTAGGGCTTGCCATAAGGGCAATAGGGTTGGGAAAATCGTATAGTTGCTAGGGCTTGACGCCAATGTAACATTGAATATAGCTCGTTGAAATCTTTCTTTTGTACATAAGATATATTTTTCTCTTTCTCTACTCGATAAAGATATATATATATATATATCGTCCAATAACATCAAAGCATTGTGTAAAAAAAACGGCCTCAATGATGTCGTGGACTGTTAACAAGTTAAATTGCTTTATTGTTTACTACCCTTGACAAAAATTATGGAATTAGAACATTTAGATGGTGTTTTTATTTAGCAGTAAATAAACTAATAACAGATAAGATGCAAAACATTTTTCTTTAATAGCTGAACATTCTGGTTTCATAAAATATTCCTTTAACAAAGTAGATTAAATTATTCAAATTAAAGGTATCCTTTTTTCGAAGCCATGCAGAGGAAAATATGGAATAACTCAATGCATTGTGTCTTATCTGTTATTAGTTTATTTACTGCTAAATGAATAAATAAAACAAAATGTCCATCCTCAAACCAAATTCAAATCCGGGATGAATTATCGTAGTAGGAAATGGACATGGTGGCATGATTTCAAATCCTTGACGAGGCTGATTGCATTTCACATACCTCTAATACCATTGAGAAAAGTATGAATACAACTATTCTCCCTCCAGCTATGCGTAAATAGCGGGACAGACTAGGCTCTTTAACCTTAGTATGGCAACCGGATTTACGAGTAGGAAAGCTCTGAATACAAACCTGTTAAACTCCGCTTTAAAATGACATTGTATCACATCCTGTTCGTGGCGTGGCTGGGGTAAATATCTACCCCACCCACGCCACGAACAGGATGTGACACAAGGTCACACAAGATCAAGATTATATTAATAGAACAGCAGGAATTCGTAGTGTTAAAACATTTTACCTATAATACGTTGATTGATTTGAGAATATTTTAAAATATGAATTTTTCTACCTAGATCCATGATTTCTGTTAGAATTTCATTTTGTTTTGCTTTCCATTAATGAGTACCATTTCAGAAAGGATTTTGGTGGATGTGAATTTTTGTATCAGTATGTACACATTGTTGTACGTATAATAAGCCCAACGTATTCTCTTCTTTAACACCCGGAGACGTTTTCCCCTTTTGATATTTTCCTTTCTCCTTTATAATATAAAAAAAAATTAGCCCAGTTGTTTAGACTTGGGCTAATATGAGTTAAGTTTGGATATACGACAGACTTACAAGATTTTTATAATTTAATTTTTCAGCTTGATTTCCTAAAATAACATTATGAATCAACAGAATTGCCCCAAATCGGAGAAAATATTTAAATTGTTCATATTTGAGATTTTACACTGCCAAGCCAAAAGGTAAACACAGCAATTTTGTGAAGTGAGCATAGTTGGCTTACTTTTAAATTAGACATCTGGACAATCGAGCCCTTCCCCCTCCGCATCAAGTGTTTAAACCACGTGGTGAACATTTACACCAATGGACAACGAGGACACAGAAAGGGTAATACTTGGCATTACAATGATATGGACATTTCAGTCAGGGACTCCCTCTTCTGAGTATACATTGCCGTTCGGTGAAAAGACAATCCACGTCTATCTTGAGGAAAGACCACTTTCTTCTGCAGCTGTTGACTGATTGTCTCGGAGGAAAAAAAGTCAGAATAGGGACGTAATGAGTCTCTTTACAAAGACAACAGTTCTTGGTGCATTTCAGACCGTCTTTCAGATTTACCTGCTACGGGCCTGATTTTAGTTGGTTGGTTGGTTGGTTGGTTGGATGTTACGGCATCTCAACTCTTGTCGGTTCATTTTATGCCGAAAACGTTTGTTTTATTCATTCTTCATGGGTACTCAATTTTTTAAACTCAATTTTTAGAACACATTTTGTTCTATTTAACCCATAGATGGGATCCTAACAGGTACTACCACTCTGGTAGTACCTGGACCTTGGAGCAACGGGGATGAAGGTGTGCTCCACATTCTCCAGACCTCCAGAATTGGAATCTCATCATCAGATAGAGTTTAACGTCATTCCCAGAACATGAAGACCCTCAGCCACCGCCTTCTAGCACCCATATGACAAAAGGGTTGCCATAATAACGATATGGTCGGGGCAATTATATAGGTGCTAGGGCTTGGGTGACCAGCCAATTGATCGAAGGGGTCTTGTCCGATCCCCTCTCTAGCCACAGTAAGGGTCTGAGTGGAGTGTTGCATGTCATGGACTGCTCAGCCTGACTCTAGCGATCCTCCAATTGAATATACTTTCTTTTCTTCTCTCTCGAGTATTCTGGAAAATGGCATGATTTTAGTCAGTTTCATTTTTTTACAACTTTGTTAGAAATTCATCTCCCTCTCCAACCAACCTTCGGCGCCTCCTAACGCGAGATGACTTCAAATTCCAAATGCGACTTTCTGACCGACTCCCTCCATTCAAATATTCTCTTCATATACATCATATACATATCAAGACCGTCGTTGATCTGTCCTTCCTCATCAGAGAGATCTGGAATTTTAGATTCGTAACGTCATCAAATATGCACCGATTTACTATGGAAGCGCCTAATGTAATGACAAACCTATGTTCTTTACGTTACAATTTTTACGATTTTTGTGGCCATTTTTAGACTTCAAATAAGAGCACTTTACAGTAGAGATCCCTTGTGTTTAGCAGAGTGTGATCTTTAGGGAAACAAACATTTGGTTGTTCCTTGGAGTCCTTTAGTGTTGGGTATGATCCTCTGGTTGTTCCTTGGTGTTCCTTAGTGTTGGGTATGATCCTTTGGTTGTTCCTTAGTGTTGGGTAAAATCCTTGCATTGAGCAAAGTCCTTCGTTACAGGTCCTGTCGTCAATGTTGAATAACGTGCAAATGAACGACTTTCAATATCAGCGATTAAATAGTTAACTAACCACGTATTCGAACTGTTGATTGGCTGGGTTTAATCCACGTAACCACGCCGAGTCTATAAGTTTAAGTGGTGGATCGCAGCACGCCTTATAACACCAAAATATTCCAACAGTTTTTTTTTTTAAGTTAGTATGTCTTAAAATTATTAATTCTTTACTAGCATTTCTTTCTTCTTGATTTTTGTTGCTTTTTATCGAAAATGTTTAATAAAATTGCAAAAAGAATTAATAATGCTTCAGCTGATAAAAAAAATAGAAATCATGATAATATTAAAAGTTCTTGTAGCTGAGTTGATAGAGCAGCTAGTGCTATAAAACAGATTTCCTGAGGTAAAGAGATGTAAGTTCTAGACTCACGGTCTGAATAGTTGCGATTGTAGAAGTAGTACGTCTATGTAACCTAACACAGGTTCCTTCACGTACAACGAGGGTGTGGTGTGGTGACCTGGAAACGACCCCAATGTCGCCGGGTACAACGTAAGAGGAGTGCAGATGTCATCGGAAGTTTTAAACATAATATCTTGCATCGGGGAGTTGAGCATCATAAATACAGTACCACATAATAGGGACTAGAGAGAAGACATCATATCATGATATATTCAAGGGTCACGCTAGTATGAACTATTATGATGATAATCAAATATTTACAAAGCCATTTCGGCCTTAAATAACCCATAAGAGGTTGAAATATCGTTAAACAAATAAACAAAACTGTTGTGAGGTTTTAAGGGGTCAAATAAGAACAAAACGACGGGTAACAAATGTAGAAAAATGTATTAACAGAAAGTAGACAAATACAATAGAGAGATGTGGAAATTACGTCCGACGAACAGAGTTATTGGCATACTCGCATTGGCTTACTGCTAAGCCACAATTATCCCTGTTATTTATAGTAACCTGTCGGCGCATTCCATTAGTCTTATAGGGTGTATCACCTATAACAAAAACCAAAATAGTTTTGATTATAATCAAATATTAATCAACATTCGACTTTAAATAACCCATAAAGGGCTGATATGCCGATAGACAAATAAACCAAACCAAACCAGATATAAACAGTTATGATTATAAACAAACATTAATAGATTAATCAAATTTCGGTATTAGATAACCCATAAGGAATTGATATGCCGTTGAATAAACTAAGCCAAACACAATACGTATTGAAAACGAAGTGATTGTTCCAATTAATGTATTTCCTTAATATCTTCCTTATCTACTGTTATTTCCTAATTTCCACTCACAAGAAAAAGAGAGTATAACTTCTTTCTATACAGTTGAAGATGGCCGTAGAATGGATAGGCTGAAAATGTTTTCATTAAAAAAAATCAGAAAACTAAAAAAAAAAAAAAAAGACTAAAAAAAATTTTTAATCAAAAAGAAAAAAGAAAGTTAAAAAAATTTAAAATAAATTAAAAATTAAAGAAAAAAGTTTTTAAAAATTTAAATGAAAAAAAAAAAAGAAAAAAGAAAAAAAGAGAAAAAAAGCATGTTGTACTACTAACATTTATCAATCCTCCCCTAATAATAGTAACATTCATTCTCAAAATTTAACGCCAATATAGACGAAGCAGTTTACATGTGCAAGACTCTGGTAAGACTCAAAACTGGTAGCTAAAGATTGTGAACACTATCTCAAGTTACTGTTCACTGCTTGTGAGACCAGTTGTATTATTTATAGGGTCAATCATCGAGAGTTAAAAGATGACAATGCACACAAAAAGGAGAAAGATTTGAACAGTTTGCACAACCTTCGGAATGCATTCGACTTTCGAAGTTTCTTTTTTAATCATATTCAACAAACCAGCTTTTATATTCGGGAGATTGTGTTTTTTTTTTTAATTGAAATAGATCACAAAGTAGGACTGAGTAGTAGTGACCACCCCTAGCGGAGATTTTAAGAGGTTTGAATTCAGAGTTTTCCTTCTAGACTGGTTGCCTAACCAAGATTAAAGAGCCCAGTCTGTTCAACTATTTACCTATAGCTGGAGGGAGAATAGTTGAATTTATATATTTCCCAAGGGTATTAGCGCTATGTGAACTGTGGCTTCATCCAGGATTTGAACTCGGGTCGACGAGTCCATTTCCTACGACTCTAACCAGTACACCACGCGCCTCCTTGTGTTATCTTTATATTTAAAGAAAGGCATTTTTTATATTTTGAGGCTACAATTTTTTAGCTTTTTTTTTTTTTTAGGGAGTAATAGTCAGTATGTCAAACCAGGTTTCATTTTTAAAATACCGGTGTTCATTTTCGTCTCAATGCTATGAATGGTAACCGACCGACACATAACAAGTAATTTGATCCTTAAAAAAGAAAAAGAAAAAAAAAGACAATGAAAAAAAGAAAGACAATGAAAAAAAGAAAGAAAGAAAGAAAACGCTAAAATTAGCTGACACAAATTGAATATATCACAATGTTCGGAGAATTGGGGAGAAGTGAACTGTTCGCCCTATAAAATTTTTTTAGAAATAACTGGTAATGGCTTCATTGGACACGGTAAGCATGCACGAGAAAGAAACAAACGTTTTTAATTAGATGCTGTTAATATATATATATATATATATATATATATATATATATATATATATATATATATATATGTTGTAGGAAATGGACTCATCGACCCGTGTCCAAATCCTGGTCAAGACTGTTTGTGTTGTATAGCCGTATATACCCTTCTGGCATTCTCGGGTATATAATAGAGAGACAGAGACAGAGAAGAGAGATTTGAATTAGAGATGATAGAACTTACTTGGTACACTTCTACTTGTTGCTTATTGCTTCTTCTTCTATCTTGTCTGGTCGCCATCTTGGCTGACTTCTATCTAGGCTTCTGCTGGGGGTTGACTTTCCTTCTTAATTTAAAAAAAAAATTGTAGTATAGCCGTATATACCCTCCTGACATACTCGGTATATATATAGAGAAAGAGACACAGAGGCTTAGAGATGAGATGGTAGATCTTACTTGGTGACTTCTACTGTTTCTCTGCTATCTTGTCTGGCCCTGCGCTGACTTCTACCTAGGCTTCTGCTGGGGGTTGACTTTCCTTCTCAATTCTTCTTCTGAGCTGGGCTTGATATTGTCTTAATAATTTACACAAGACTTGGTTTTACTTTATCAAGTTTTATTAGCCTATATTTGATTCCGCCGCAGGGAGAGACCGAACCGGGAGAGACGACAATCGCATCTGCTCTCCTTCAAATCTGGGTCGTACCTGCTAAACTAACTAACTATCTGTTACATGTGTCTGTCATGGCGCATTTCTAAGGGGAAAAATGTTATAACCGACACCGGCAATTTTTCCATGGGATCCCCTTGATTCTAAATCAACAGACCTTAATTCAAATTCTTAGCTACAGGTCCGTTCACAATTCATGACTTCTCATGAATTGTAACATTTGCATTTCAATTTTTTTATATTGAATATTAGAAAAATTAGCTAAAAGCATTTATATCATCTGTCTATATTTTTTTAAATCTCCAGGAGTCTAGAAATGAAAAAAGAAAGAAAAAGCTCATGGAAATTCTTATCAAGAGACCAATTATTTTTTTGAAAATCTTGATCGTCATAAAATTAATAAAATGTTTTTAATTAATTAATTTTTTAAAAGATTTTGGAGGCTATAAATTAGTAGTGTTGATTAGATATATGATCATTATATTAAGAAAATTGAGTTTTGATGCATTGGAATGGTTGATATTTACTTTAGGTGTATAACATCTACAGCAACAATGTCTTGGTTGTATGTCAGACTCATTCAAATGTTTTAATCTAACTTAAAGTTATTAATGATTTTATTCACATAAATAGTATGTAAGCAAAATTTGAATGAAAGAAACCAAGCACGTTTCTTCTTTCATTATGTTCGATTGAAACAGATTAGCGTTATATACTTGAGGAAAGTAGTTATTTTCCAGGCTTTTCATCCAGCCGTATTAACACATTTTAACATGGGGAGCCACGTACAAACTGAAGCGCATGCCACTGGTCAGTGCAAAAAGTGCGCGATCTCTTCGGCATTCCCTTTTGGGGCGCCTCAAGTACCGGGCAATAAATCTAGTTCTGTCCCTTTTAAACGAGGAAGCTGCTTGGGAGATGGCTCCTTGGGATCACGTGATTAATTTTACTAACCGGTCCAAGTGGAAGAGAAAGGAATTAATTTGGTGGAGGAGAGAGAGAGAGAGAGAGAGAGAGAGAGAGAGAGAGAGAGAGAGAGAGAGAGAGAGAGAGAGAGAGTAACTTGAATCAAGAAAGATATAGAGGCCTATGAACAGAAAGAAAAAGAACTTAAAATGGACAAAAAGAGAGAATGAGAAAAATAACTTTAAAAGAGCAATAGTTAGAGAGAAAGAAAGGAGTTAAACTAGAGAGAAAGATAGAGTGAAAATAACAAATAAGATCAAGAGAGAGAGGGGGGAATAACAAATAAGATAAGAAGAGAAAGAGAGAGAGGTGGGATAACAAATAAGATCAAGAGAGAGAAGAGAGAGGGGGAATAACAAATAAGATCAAGAGAGAGAGGGGGAATAACAAATAAGATATAACAAATAAGATCAGAGAGAGAAGAGATGAGGGGGAATAACAAATAAGATCAAGAGAGAGATGGGAGGGAATAACAAATAAGATAAGGAAGAAAGAGAGGGGGGAAAACAAATAAGATCAAGAGAGAGAAGAAAGAGAGAGAGGTAGAGAGGGGAAAATACCAAATAAGATCAAGAGAGAGAGAGAGAGAGAGAGAGAGAGAGAGAGAGAGAGAGAGAGAAATTAACCTAGAGAAAAAGATAGAGAAAAAAATAGCTTAGGAAGAGTAAGAGACATGGACAGACAGAGAGAAAGAGAAAGAAACGTTGAGAAAAGGAAAAAAGAGTTAACTTTAGAAGAGCAAAAGAGAAAGAAAGAAAGAGAGGACCCTATTACCTTTAGGCACCCCTTTTTTTATCTCGATTAGGAAAGGACATGTTTTTCATTTACCCGCCAATATCCGGTTGTTTGTTAGGGGTTAGTTTTATCATTTTAAATCTAAAAATCGTCTGTTAAAACAACCGGATATTGACGGTGTAAATAAAAAAACATGTACTTTCTTAATCGAGATCAAAAAGGGGTGCCTAAAGGTCATAGTGTCCCGAGAGAGAGAGAGAGAGAGAGAGAGAGAGAGAGAGAGACAAAAGTAAAAGTCTTCGGAGTGGCCTGTGGTCGGTATCAGCCGAATAGCGAGGTATTCTATCCCCTTTTCGCTAACGCTATACCAGGGATTTGCTGAATCGGAGCGCCACACCTACCGTCATCTCCCAGATTCTTTACCGTGCATATCAGATTAACCAAACTGTGCTACTCGTGCGCTGACTTAGTGTGGATCGGAATCGAACCCGGAAACTTGCGATTCCTTGTCGGATGCTCTACCGACTGATAGAATTTTTATATTCGTTTTTTTTTTTTTTGTCTGTCAAACAACATACTGAACCGATCGATCAGCGAAAACAACTTAATAGAATGAGGTCCAATTGTATCCATTCCGGCTTCCGTAGAATGAGGTCCAATTGTATCCATTCCCGGCTTCCGTAGAATGAGATATGCTTGATTGGCCAATCGATCTGAAAATACAATTCGACTTAATGTCTCAGCTGAATGGAACATCGATTTTTGATGAGATGGAAAGTTTTGCTGAGGAGTTTTCCTCCGCGCTTTCCGCCATTTTTTGTAATGTTCCAAATACCAATGTTAAAATCGGTAACCATTAATCAGAAGGAATTTTTAGAAAGGGGTGTTACTGATTTTCCTAAAATAATACTGGGCTTAATCAGCCAGAGAGTGGAAACCACAAATGGATAGATAGATAGATAGATAGATAGATAGATATGAACAGATTAAGATAAATGAATTGTAAAAGAGATAGATAGATAGATAATGAGAAAGAGAGAATGAGAATTAAAAAAATGAAATACAGACATACACGATTGTAAAAGAGATAGATAGATAGATAGATATATCTGAACAAATTGAGATAGATGAATTGTAAAAGGATAGATAGATAGAGAGAGAGAGAGAGAGAGAGAGAAGAAGAGAGAATGAAGATGAAGAAGATAAAATAGAAATAGATACATACAGAATATAATAGATAATAGAATAGATGATAGATAGATAGATAGATAGATACATACATAGATACATAATAGACTGGGATAGATAAATACGAATAGATAGATAGATAGATAGATAGATAGATACATACATACATACATACATACATACGAATAGACTGAATAATAGATAGATACATACATATATACATACGAGTAGACTGAGTTAGATAGATAGATAGATAGATAGATAGAGAATGAGAAACAGCGAATGAGAATGAAAAAATTGAAGACAGACATACATGGATCGTAAAAGGGATATATATATATATATATATATATATATATATATATAATATAGAGAAGAGAGAGATAGAGAGAGAGAGAGAGAGAGAGAGATGAACAGATTGAGATAGATGAACACGTTGTGATTGAAAGTAAATTGGAGAGTAGTTTGTTTTTTTAACCCGTTCGCCACTGGTTGGATGTTATTCAAAATCGCAACTATGGGGCATGCAGCGAGGATGAAAATCACTTTTCAATAGTAATGGATCTGCGAGACTAGCTTGATAAATATCACACCATGATAGGTACCCTAGAATTATAGAATCTGAGAGAGAACTATTTTCTTTCCGTTGAGTTATTCGCTCTTCAGTATATATATATTAATATATATATATATATATATATATATATATATATATATATATATATAAATATATATATATATATATATATAGAGAGAGAGAGAGAGAGAGATAGATATAGATATAGATATAGATAGATAGATAGATAGATGTACAAAATTCTAACCGAAAACACATATACGGCACTGCGAAAGAAACAAATAAAAACTCCAAATTATCGACGCTCTATACATCAATTAAAAAAAAACATTTTAGATATAATTAATTTCGAATATAGCCGTCACATCCTCAAATGTCTATAAATCATTTCCCGCCAATTCTCCCCCATTCCCCACAACCTTTCATATAATTCCTGTGAGTTCCTCCTCCTACTTACTCCTACCGCTACTCGGTTGTTTAACTATCTTGTGTGTTAAAAAGAACCAGGAATCAACGTAATTGCATCTGCACCTAAGGACGGCACTACGAAGTGCCGAAAGTTCTAGTGATGAAAACTGTGGTGGACTTATCAATCGACTCCACCCTGACGTTAAAAAACTGGCCAGAAAACAGGAAAAGATTGAGAAGAAACTCGTCAGACATGAAATGTCCGTCGTCCGTCGTGTTTAACAGAACATGCATAAAATAAAAAATGCTCCAAAGTAGGTATTTGCCTCATACCCCACTTGTATGGGCTGGGCACAAGGCCTCGTTTTAACGTGGGTCCACCCACAAGCCGAAGCTCATGGGTGGGAAAGAATAAAAATTGCGTCGATCCCTTCGGCATTCCCCCTCAAGGGGGCGCCTCAGATGCTGGGCAATAAACCCAACCCTGCCCCCAAGGGGGCAGGTATTGCCTGGGGGACAGCCCCCTGGGATCGACGCTATTAATTCAACACACCGGTCCAGTGGCCGAAGCATACCGGACCCCCATTCCGAAGGACGGGTTGTTAATGTGCTCTCAAAGTGTCTAAAGTAAGCCTAATAAGTCAGGAAATATCTACCTTGGTTTCTCCTAACAGATCATCAGGATAATTCTGACATATGTATAGATGTGTGTGTGTGTGTGTGTGTGTGTGTGTGTGTGTGTGTGTGTTCCTTTTTTTCTTTATCTTGTCATCTCCCATGCTATCACCCTTTTACTTTCTTCACTTACATCCACCATTCTGGTCTTTCCCGCTTCCTTTCTTGTCTGATGGCGTCAAATTCTCTGACGATCGTGACGTCACCGGTTCCTTAACAACGGTTAAGTGACTTCGCATTGCTTGGCAACCATTTTCAAGCAAACTGTTTGCAATGAAATCGACTTTATTTGGAAACACATGAAAATAACATACACCCCGGTGCTTAAGTATTTGTAATGCAGCCCACACGGGGGAAATCAAACGAAAGAATTTCACCGAAAAAGATTTACTCCCAGTAATCATTGGGTAATTTTATCTTATTTTTTGTCGATACTGAGACGGCATTGAAACTCCAGAATATATCTGGAAGAATGCTTTGTTAACACAATTTATGTGTGTATTGATTCTTGCGATATTTATAGTGTCCTTTACGCAAGCAGAAACTGTTTGACCTGGTATTACTGAATTCATTAGCAAGACCAAAAGAAAATGAGGAAAATAGAGTCTGATGTTTGCCAGAAAAACAAAATATAGCCTACCTAAGCGCGTATCCGTTACCTATAACAGCTCCGTAAAAAAAAGCAATACTAATTAATACTGGCGTTACACAGATAGATAGATAGATAGATAGATATGAAAACACCAAAATTATTACCTATAACAACTCCGTAAAAAAGCAATACTAATACTGGCGTTACACAGATAGATAGATAGATAGATAGATAGATAGATAGATAGATAGAAATTTCGGAAAAGAGATAGATAGATAGATAGATAGATAGATAGATATGAAAACACCAAAATTATATATACAAATTTATGTTGATATCTAAGTTTGTTTATAATATATATATATATATATATATATAAGGATATCTACTGAGTCAGACGAACCTACTGTTAGTTTCGCATAAAGCTCTTCAGGGCTAAAATCTGACTCAGATTTTAAGAGTCAGATTTTAGCCCTGAAGAGCTTTATGCGAAACTAACAGTAGGTTCGTCTGACTCAGTAGATATCCTTATTACTTGGCTCTACTTAGGTATCGAGCACTTTTTACAAATTAGCTTCTCCTAGCGGTTATATGAATATATATATATCTTATATACATATATATGCATATAAATTGTTTTTTCTTTTGGCCAAATACTATACCAATAGATTATTTTTTGTTGGTACGAATATCTTGGTCTTTTCTTTTTTTCAAAAATTTTTTTTCTTCCTGGTTGATGTTTGGTAGTATATTTTTACAATCAAACTCTCTGCCGGGTTTTTTCTCTCCGCAAGGATCTACCAACACGCTTGGTATATTAAATTATATATATATATATATATATATATATATATATATATTATATATAAAGAGGGAGAGAGAGAGAGAGAGAGAGAGAGAGAAAAAAAGATAGTAAGATGAGTAGATAGATAGATAGATAGATATAAGTAAATTGATATATATATATATAATATATATATATATATATATATATATATATATAAAGAGAGAGAGAGAGAGAAAGATAGTAAGATGAGTAGATAGATAGATAGATAGATAGATAGATAGATATAAGTAAATTGATATATATATATATATATATATATATATATATATATAGAGAGAGAGAGAGAGAGAGAGAGAGAGAGAGAGAGAGAGAGGGAGGGAGGGAGTGATAAATAGATAGATACCAACATAAACTTATCTGAATAAAAAGAAAAAACGGATGGGAGTTGAAGATAGATGACAGATAGATATTTTAAATTACTTTTGCCTGATAAGCGTGTGGAAAACTATTTTTAATTTCAAAGGGAAACAGTTTAAATTTAAATACGAATAAAAAGACCGAGAGAGAAATAAAAATAATTCTAAATCAGACAAGTATATTTAAAATGTAGCTATCTATAATTTTTTAGTTCTCCTGAGGAAAGCGTACCTTAAACACCGAAAACTAAATATGTGTGTGTGTGTGTGTGTGTGTGTGTGTGTGTGTGTGTGTGTGTGTGTGTGTGTGACCACAAATACGTCTGGCAAGTGCTTTGTCTACTGAATAACATTCTTATAGATTTGTCAACAAATGTTGAAAACTTTTGCATCAAAAATGATATTAAAGTTATATTGCTATAAAATAGATTTGATGGTGTCTTGCCAAAATTAGCAAAGTTTTGGTGTTTTTTTTCTTTAAATTTGAAAAAGATAATGATAACCATTAAAAAAGCACCAAATTTCTCTTCGTTGTCGATAGTGAGCGTAAGGGTATTTGCCTCATACCCCACTTGTATGGGCTGGGCACGAGGCCTCGTTTTAACGTGGGCCCACCCACAAGCCGAAGCTCATGGGTGGGAAAGAACAAAAATTGCGTCGATCCCCTCGGCATTCACCCTCAAGCGGGGCACCTCAGGCACTGGGCAATAAACCCAGCACTGCCTCTTTAAATCAAGGGGGCAGGTATTGCCTGGGGGAAAGCCCCCTGGAGTCGACGCTATTATTTGTACTTTACCGGTCCAGTGGCCGAAGCTCACTGGGACCCCAGACGAGGCCGGGTAATGTAAGGTAAGTTTAACTTACCCTACATCAGCGAAGTAAGTGTAAGTCTTCCAAAAATAAAAACAAATTCAACGAGGCAGTTAATCAGATTCTCATGCTGATAGTGTCGCTAACTTTTCAGACCTGACGTTTCTAAGTTTTCACGCGTCGAATTTCTCTGCAAGAACATACAAGAAACGCACCATATGACCTTTAGGCACCCCTTTTTGATCTCGATTAAGAAAAAGGACATGTTTTTCATTTATACCGTCAATATTTAGTAGTTTTAACAGACGATTTTTAGATTTTTTTTTAAATTATAAAACTAACCCCTAATCCTAACCCTAACCTTAAACCCTAACCTTAACCCATAACCCTAACCCCTAACCTTAACCCCTAACCATAACCTCTAACAAACAACCGGGTATTGACGGTGTAAATGAAAAACATGTCCTTTCTTAATCGAGATCAAAAAGCGGTGCCCGAAGGTAATATGGTCCCAAGAAACAAACAAAAACAAACTCCTGGTCACACGTGGCTACACAGGTCGAGACATGAGTGACAGAAGAGTTGTTATCTAGGTCAAGGGTTAGTTTCATTATATGACCCGTGACATACTTTTGGAAGAGACAACAGGGATTTTGCAAGTGCAGATTTTATGGCCAAGTCGACACCTGTTAGGCGGGGTTCTTCTTCCCAGTTACCAGTTTATTTTACCAGTGCTCTGTCTAAATAAACCTGCTTTGTCATCATTGGAGAACACGAATTGCACAGTCGTTCATTGGGTTGTACAAGAACAGTTGCCACCCAATTTTGGCACACACACACAAACACACACACATATATATTTACTCACGCACACACACACACACATACACAATATTTATAAACGGCACACACAAACACACACACACACACACACATATATATATATATATATATATATATATATATATATATATAAATACAATTCATAGATACACAAGCATACACACAAAACATACATACAATATATTTATATATACTAGCAAATATATGCACCCTCTGGGTGCAAGTATTTAAGTTTAAATGTAATAAAATATTAGATTAAATCAGAAAGGCTAATGAACTAATTAAGATTCAGATAAAAAGATTTGAAACGGAGGGGGTGTAATCGGAAAATAGAACAACTGAAACTTACTCTTTCATCACTTCCGTTTTTCAATGCTAAATTTTCCTAATTTAAACTGTTTAGTTAAAATAGGAAGTAAAGAATAATTACAGTTATTTCTTCTTGTTAATGAATTTTTTTAGGATTATTGAAGAGATTTTTACTCATATCATTAAGATAAAACCAAACAATTAGAAATCAATAATACCAAGCACATTTTTATTAAAATCAGTTTTTTTTATATCAATATGCAAATTAGCTATACGTTTACACTGAAACTGGTATTTTGTTGTTATTATGAATACAATTGCATGTTATTAGTATTTAGGTAGGCCAACAGTATTAATAATGTCCAACAGTTTTATTATTAATTGAGGTTTAAATAGAAATAGAATCATGGAGAATGTGACGTAAACAACTAAGGGAATTGTAACTTGAGTAGTAATATAGTTTCGGTTACAGACAGAAAAACACACAATCTCCATTATAATAAGATGTATGTATGTGTATATGTGAATGTATTTGTGTCTGCATATGGGTGCAAGTGTATATATATATATATATATATATACATGTGTGTGTGTGTGTGCGTTTATAAATATGTGTATGTGTGTGTGTGTGCCAATTAAAAGATTATTTCATGCAAAATGTCAACGGCACTGGAATAATATTATCCATAAAATGAACTTTTCTTAATCGAACAGATTTTGGGAGACCAGAGACCAGCCTTTAAGAAGTCCAGAGAGCAACAAGTCATTTTATCCCGATTAAGCATTGGTCACGTAAGACTTTTATCCGAACAAGGGGCCAGTTTAGCTCAGTAGATAGCTTGGAATCACAAGGCTCCGGGTTCGATACCGGCCCTCGGCAATTCAGCGCATGAGTTGCACAACTTGGATCTGTAGAGCTGGTGGTATGTACGCACAAAACAATCATCCCAGTTCTAGTGCCATTGAAAAGGAGATAGACTCCCCCGCTGTTCGGCTGATACCGACAATAGGCCAATCCACCTACTTTACTTACTGCTTATATCCAAACAACAACGACAATTACAGTGCGAAACATGTCAAACACCTTGCACTATTAAACACCTCCTCATAAAACATTCGCTCTAATCAGAAAATTTTTTCAGTGCAAATGATATGAAAGGTCTATTTGAGAATATCAACATAGATGACATTCTGTGCTTTTTGAGAGAAATAAAATTATACCAAAAGCTTAAACGTAAATCTGATCAAAAGTAAATCTATACAAAAGTAGCCCCTTCAATACGATACCTGATTATGCTTGCATATCATTAAAACCATTAACTACAAAAGTGTAAATATAGACGTACAACGTATATTATTCCCTAATATCTAGGAATAAAATAACCCCAGACCGGTTGATATGCCGTTAAAATCCATCAATCCATCAACCAATTAAATACATGGCTTTCTTACCATGCTCCTTTTATCATATATGTGCTAGAAGGTGGTGGCTGAGGGTCTTCATATCCTAAGCAAGACGTTAAACTCTGATGGTGAAGTTTCAATTCTGGAACTCTGTGGAATGTAGAGTACCCCTTCAACACCATTTAGTCTCTGGTGTTTCTTATATCAAGATCTATTTGAAAATGTCAGCATAGACGACATTCTGTCGTTTTGAGAGAAATAAAATTATACCAAAAGCTTAAACGTGAATCTGATCAATATTATACAAAAGTAACCCCCTCAACACGATCCTTGATTATGTTTGCACATCATTAAAACTGTTAACTTCAAAAGTGTAAATATAGACGTACAATTATATTATTCCCTAACCACTAGGAATAAAATAACCCCGGACGGGTTAAGTGACTTTGCATTGCTCGGCAATGTTTTCAAGCAAACCATTAGGAATGTTGTTAATATCCTCAACCAGCCAACACAACCTACCAACCAACCAGCCAACCAACCAATCAGCCAACCAGCCAACCAATGGTCACCACTGTGTAAAGCACCCGCTATAGACTCCCAATAATTTTTCAATATACAACGTGTAATAAATACCACATGCGATACACTGCCCTCGTCAGCCGCTAACTAGGTGTGATTTGGCGGCTACAGACTGCCAGTAATATCCTTTACCTGTCTTCGTCGCCTTTGTTTTGTCACCAGTAGACCTGATGCTTTGGTGGAACGATGATTAAATACAGAACTGGGATGAGACGTAGATTATCCACACCAATGATTTAGTTATAGTGATGAAGGCTAAAGCGGGACCGGACACACTTATTGGAAGTGTTGATAGCAAGTGTGTGTGGGGGGGCAATGCTTGCAACAGACCAAATGAACAACACGCCTTATGTCTTATCAACTATGAACTTGACCTCTTCGGGTGTGTCCTTTATGATTAGTGTCAAGTTACACTCCTCAGTAGGCAAGCCTATTGGGAGGGGGCGGTATAATTAGACCATGGAATTATTACTTGCAAATACAGTGGTACCTTGACTTACGAGTACCCAAACTTACGAGTTTTCCGAGTTACGAGCTGTTAGTCGGTCGATTTTTTTACTTTAAGTACAAGAGCTAAAATTTAAGGTAAAATTTAATACGTTTTATTTGATAAAAACATTTACGTTTTCAAATTTATTGCGCCAAAGATAAATATTATTGATAAAACAAATAAACGATAGATGTAAACAATAATACGCTGCTATAAGTAAAAGGGACCGGTTTAGTTCAGTCGGTAGAGCGTCCGCCTAAGAACCACAAGGTTCCTGGTTGGATACCGACCCTCGCTAACTTAGCGTATGAGTAGCACAGGGATCTGTGCGGTAAAGCAAAAGTATAAACAATCTCCTCGGTCTAGCTCTAGGGATATATAGCGGTTTAAAGTAGGCAAAGAGTTAAAGAGAAATATGAATATTTTTTTTAAATATTAGCGTATAAACTATAAAATTACGATGAAATATTTTATATACGATTTTTTAATACCAAGCCAAAATTGTGACAATAGTAAAATAATAAAATTGTGATTATATATATATATATTATATTATATATATATTATATATATATATATACTTTCAAAGTCATCTGTTTAAATTTTCCATTAGTGTAGTATACGCTAATATTGTATATACAATATACGGTTTATTAAGTTTATCTTTTTTTCTTTTTTTTTTTTTCTTTTTTTTTTTTTTTCTTTTTCTTTTTTCTTTTTCTTTTTCTTTCTTTTTTCCTTTCTTTGAAAGTTAAATATTGTTCTGTATATAATTGATTTATTGGTTAATATACATTGAGCTCTTTTAGGGATTTATAAAAATCCTTGAATGAATATATGTTTGCACCTACAAGAACATACAGTACGGTTGTACAGTGCGTGCGTGTAGTGTGTGTGCATGCACGTGTGCGCAAGGGCGAGTGTGTGTGTGTGTGTGTGTGTGTGTGTGTCTGTGTGGTCTGTGTGTCTGTGTGTGTTTGTGTGAAGAAAATGTCTGTTATTTCGTGTTTATTTCTAACGGGAAAAGTAAGGTTTGATTTGGGTGGAAATTGAAATGACCCATTTAAAACCTGTCAGCTTCGGAATTTTTCCATTAAATTTCCGGTCCAGTGAAAGTGACTTTCCTCAAAATCTCCGGGGGTCAGAATTTCCTACAGATTTGACCACACGTATCTAAGTGACATAAATTACGATCTGGGATATGACACCCACATCCAACCCAAACAATTGACCCTTTTTTGCAGCAAGTGTATATCATCATCATCATCATCATCATCATAATCATCAAGTGTGAAACTATGTTGGCCACGGTACCAAATGTGGTGGTGAATCCGGACATGGTACCAAATATGGTACTATTAATTTCCACATTGACATCGCTAATTGGTGTGTGTGAGAGAGAGAGTTCTCAGATAAGAGAAAGGTTTAAAGAATTAACATTATGTAAAGATAAATATAATTATTATAGGTATATTACAATATCTAAACTTGTTACTGTTATAGGTGATATACCCTATAGACTATAGTGGAATGCGCCGACGGTTACTATAAGTAACAGGAACAATTATGGTTTGAGGAAGCCGATGCGAGTCAGCTCGTAACTCTATTTGGTCGGACGTAATTCCCACTTTCTTTACTCTTTTGTTAATACATTTTCCTACATTTGTTAGCCGTCGTTTTGTCTTATTTTGACCCCTTAAAACCCCACAACAACTGGCGACCGAGGATTCGAAGTAACTTACGCAGGTTATCGTTTACAACAACAACACCAGCGAAACAGGATTCAAAAGACTTCACGCACAACTTTCGTTTTTTTAACGACACAAAACTTGGAAGAGACGGCTAAGGCTCCCCCAATAAAATTCAGTCCTTGGCCTAAAACAGACCGCCCATGGGCACATATTCACGTCGACTTTGCGGGGCTACTGGAGGGTTATTATTATTTAATAGTAGTTGATAGTTTCTCGAAATGGCCGGAAGTATTTTGATGCAAAAGCCCGACTACTAAAATGACTATAAGCGCTCTGCACGAACTGTTCGCTCGCTTTGGAGTTGTAGACTGTTTAGTGTCGGATAATGGCACACAATTCATGTCCGGAGACTTCAAAGAATTCTGTGATACGTTTCAAATCGACCACATAACCACCCCTCCGTACCACCCGAGGTCCAACGGTCAAGCTGAACGCTTTGTGGACACGCTAAAGAGAGCCCTGAAGAAGGCCAAAGGTACACCTACCGAAAAAGCGCTTCAGCAGTTTCTGCAGGTGTACAGGATTATGCCGAACGAAAGTACACCTTCGTCATTATCTCCGGTCGAGGTAATGTTTGCTCGTAAGATAAGGTCTGTCTTCGACAAATTGCTCCCGAGACAGACAAAACCAGGAAGATCTACTACGGTCCCAAAGAAGCGACGTATACCTCCTGGTGAGAAAGTATACTTCCAGATGTTCCGAAACAACAAGACTTTCTGGGAGTTGGGAAAAATACAAAGAGGATCGGCAATATGGTGTATATTGTCGAAGGTCCTAAGTTTTCCCATAAGAGACACCTAAACCAATTAAGAAAACGCTTGACGGAGGATGTTAACAGCGGTCCCCCGGAACAAGAGGAGGTAATGGATGTCATATAACGACACATTTAGCTTACTACTTCTACCACAAGCAGCCCTCAACAACGCCATTCTTTAAGAAAACGAGAGCGACGGAGTTTATCAACATAAATCCCAGAGAAAAAATATTAAGACTCCCGTAGAGTGAAATCTTAGGAGGGGGGTGTTATAAGGTGATATACCCTATAGACTAATAGTGAATGCGCCGACGGTTACTATAAGTAACAGGAACAATTATGGTTTGAGGAAGCCAATGCGAGTCAGCTCGTAACTTTCTATTTGGTCGGACATAATTCCCACTTTCTTTACTGTAAATGTCTACTCTTTTGTTAATACTTTTTCTACATTTGTTAGCCGTCTTTTTGTCTTATTTGGCCCTAAAACCCCAACAGTTACCATAAAAGTGTTCACCTTGAACTTATTCCTCTTGGAAACAAAGTAAAAATTTGTCATAATTTTACTTTTGTTTTTAATTCTTAAACCGTAATACACTCTTAAAATTTACGGTCAGTCTAGAGCTGTTAATATAAGGAAAAATAACACTTTGTCTTTTGTAATTTAGATATTTAATTTATAATATATGAATTTAATATGAATTTAAAAATATTCATAAAATATAGTTTTAAAATTATTCATCATCTTTCTAATATATAATTAAAGATAATCTTTTTTATTTATTTACTGATCTATCTAATTAAATTAATATTTTTTATTTTATTTTACAACTGAAAAAAAGCTAAATTATTCTATTTGGCCGTTTATTTTGAATTCAAGATAGTTACAATATGGCAATTCACCGGAAGTTAACCAGACAAGATTAGATATATATACATATAAAAATTCAAACCCATTCTCAACAGATATTTCAAAGGTAAGAGACCGATTTTATCTTCTCTAAAATAATCTTCTTCTATAAAATAATTATATTAACTTGATGCTTCAAAGGAGTCTAATAATAGATGAGAAAAACCTTCTATCAGGGACCCCACTCTCAAAAAGTGTTGGAAAGGATTTTTCATTTATCCTCCTCATTTCATTCATTCTTATTTCATCCATTTATTCATTTTACCATTAATTTTTAACTAAATAAATTAGAAGCATATGCGAAAACTTAAATTATATATACTAGCAAATATATGCACCCTCCGAGTGCAAGTATTTTAGTTAAATTTTATAATAAAATATTATATTAAATTAGAAAGGCTAATGAAACTGAATAAGAATGTAGATAAAAAGATTTGGAACAGAGGGGGTATGATTGAAAAATAGAACAACTTTGAAACTAACTCTTCCATCATTTTTTGTTACTCCCGTCTTTCATTGGTAAATTATCCTAATTAAACTGTTTAGTTAAAATAGGAAGTAAAGAATAATATTACAGTTATTTCTTCTTGTTAAGGGATTTCATTTAGAGATTTATTGAAGAGATTTTTGCTCATATTCAATAAGATAAAACCAAACAATTAGAAATCAATAATACTAAGCATATATTTTTATTAAATCAATTTTTAAGATCAATATGCAAATTAGCCTTCCAATTCATACTGTGAACCGCTATTTTGTTGTATATATAAATACAATTGCATGTTATTAGTATGTAGATATGGTCAACAGTGTAAAAGTAATGTAACAATTTTATTAATATTGAGGTTTAAATAAAAAAATAAAATCATGGAGAATATGATGTAAACAAACTAAAGGAATTGTGACTTTGTATAGTAATATAGTTTCGGTTACAGACTGACAAACCACATCTCCATTATAATAAGATATATATATATATATATATATATATGTAAAGAAGGAAGTGAATCCGACGGTATGTAGTATATTAAGAAAAATGAAAAACACAGGTTTTTATTGGGTAAGTGGTGAGTTTATGGCCGACCGCTGCAGTGTTTCGATCTATTAATTTAGATCACTTTCAGGGCATTTGTTGGTATATGAAAGGTAATAAGAAATTTTTTATCACAGAATAACGAGAAAAACGAGTGGTAGTCCTTGTATTCAGTCTGTTTTTAAAAATTTTTGAGGTTTAAAAAAAGGGGACGGTTTGAAATATGACGTCAAATATTTCTTTTTTATACGGTTGTGAGCATGGGACGGTGTAAGTGTGTGTATCGAAAGGAAACATTGTGTATTTTTTAGGGTGTGTGTTGCGTGCGTGTGTGTATAATCTTTTTTGCGATAAACGACAGCGATATAATTCTTTCTCCCTCTTTTTCTCTCTCTTTCTTTATATATTTCTCTCTCTTTTTCTCTCTCTCCTTCTCTCTCCCTCTCTCTCTCTCTCTCTCTCTCTCTCTCTCTCTCTCTCTTCTCTCTCTCTCTCTTTTCTCTCTCCTCTTTCTCTCTCTCTCTCTCTCTCTCTTCTTCGCCCCCTCTCGTCTCTCTCTTCTCTTCTCTCTTCTTCTTTCTCTCTCTTTTTCTCTTTCTTCTCTCTCTTTCTCCTCTATCTCTCTTTCTCTCTCTCTCTCTCTCTCTTCTTCTTCTCTCTCTTCTCTCTCTCTCTCTCTCTCTCTCTCTCTTTCTCCCCCTCTCTCTTTCTCTTATATACCGATGTTTATAAGGGCTATATAACACAGGGTCTAAGAGTATAAAGTTGAAAAATCTGACACACTGACACATTGACATTGACATTTCGTATTAAAGATATAAGCAGAATCTTTTAAAAAAGAATCAATTATACTTTTAATCCGTCTTGGTGTATTCGCTCCTAGAATATCCGACTATTTGTGTTCATATATCGGTGAGTACTCGTATTATTTTTCTGCTCAAATACAAATTCTCTGCTTGTTTGCTATTAAATATTAATTACTTTTCATCAATATCTTTCTCGACAATTTTGGATAAATCTGATTAATTTTTAATAATCTATATTTTGTTATTTGTTGGCCTTCGCAAAAATATTTGGTAGGTTCGTACATCAGGTTTTTTCCCAGATAAATATATCCGGTGTAGATTATTTTCGTGATTGTGTTTTTCTCTTGTTTATGATTAGTATGTCGGCTACGATCTGGTTTGGTTCGGTTTGGTTTGTTTTACGGCACATCAAGCTCAGTGGGTTATTTTAAGCCAACAGAAATTGAAATAAAGTAAAAAGTAAGTAAAGTCGTCGACCGGCCTAATGTCAGTAACAACCAGACAACGAGGAAGTCCATCCCCTTTTCACTAGCGCTAGACCAAGGAGATTATTTTAAGCGTATAAAGGTGAAGCGCTACACCTACCATCAGCTCCTCACTTTACTGCTACTCATACGCTGAGTTTGGTGAAGGCCGATATCGAACAAGGAACCATGTGGTTCTTAGCCGAACGCTCTACCGACTGAGCTAAAACCGGCCCTTGTGAATTAGAAATAGAATTTTTTTTTTTTGTAATAATAAGATTTTTTTGTAGAAAGATCTGATTTTGTTTTGTTGGTTCGTTTGCTTGGTGTTTAATGGCATATTAAACCTTGTGGGTTATTTTAATGCCGATCTTTTTTTTTTTTATAACTTCATGTGTATGGGTTTATTATATTTATGAGTAAAGAGTACTCAATATCATTGATAGAGCATGTATATATAAATTAGGGGTAGCGGAGACCTGAAGTCAACGACGTTTGATAACTGACAGTTTTTCGCCTTTGCGATTCACAGCTGTCAATTATCAAGCGCCGTTAACGTCATGTTTCCACTAACCTAACTTAAGAAGAAGATGTTGTCACTTCATCCCGATGACAAAAGCACAGACAACTATATTGCTAGAGTTTTAATAGAGCATATTTGTTAAGATGCTAATATTTTAAACCAGCATTCCCAGTGAATTTCCAAACCGTCTTTCATAAAGAGGAGGAGAGTTTATTCCTTTTGTAAGGGAAATATCGAAACCCTTAAAAGGGGGGATTTGAAAATGTTGAACTCAAAACTCACGTCCTCTCTTCAGCACACCAGAAACACAACTGCAAAAACTCAAAACGCAAACTTCCTCGTCGCTTGTTTCAATCAGAAATAACTTCTAATCTAACTTGTCTATCAAACCTTCAATCTTTCGCTGGGGAAGATATAATACGAATGTCTTTATATATATATATATATAATTATAATATATATATATATATATATATATATTATATATGGGAGATTATGTGCTTAATTAAAGACATACCTAATTTGTTAATTAATTAATTAATTAAATGAATTAGGCGTGCATATCGGTTTAAATGTAAAGCGTAAACAAATCGAGAAAAAGCCACGCTTTACATTTAAACCGATATGCACGCCTAATTCATTTAATTAATTAATTAATTAAAAAATTAGGTATGACTTTAATTAAGCACATAATCTCCCAAAAATTGTCGGCCTTCGCCATTTCAAACACATTGTTTGACCACTTCATATATATATATATATATATATATATATATATATATATATTATATATATATATATGAACTCTCTTGTCTATCTGCTTGTATTAGGGCCCAACAGATACAGATATGAACCGTAGTGATTTGTTTTATTGTGTTAAAGGCGTGTGTCGAACATGCTCACTTTTTTAATGAGCTGGTAACAACAACCATTCCTCTTATTCTGAATTCAGAGTTTTTTCTTTCTCCTAGACCGGTTGCCTGCTAAGGCTAGAGAGCCCACTCTGCTACTAATACATACATATATTATTATCAATTACCATAATTCAATCAAATCGTTCGAATCTATATTTTTCGTACAATAAGAAATTATTCTTAACGAGAATATCAATTTGAACAACAGAGCGACATTCACAAGGACGTTTGATCATTGAAGAGGTCGAAAGCAGAACTGAACAAAGCAGGATCGGAGAAGAAAAACTCTGTGTGGTGTGTGTGTGTGGTGTGTGTGGTGTGTGTGTGTGTTGTGTCAGTGAATGGGTAGGAATAGGGTAGATCCGAATGCAAAATTACCAAAAAAAGTGTCGTCCCATCCATTGCTGCAGTGTCTGGCAGATGGCTGATACAGCGGCATTTTAAACAATTGACCTGATTAATCGAGCAATTGATTGCAAAGCAAACATTAACATTCACGGATATAGTTGTGAATATAATATTTATATATATATATTATATTATATATATATATATACATATATATATATGTGGTGTGTGGTGTGTGTGTGTGTGTGGTGTGCACGCGCATGTGTTTGCGTATGTGCTGGGAATTGAGTCTGTCTGTCTGTCTGTCTGTCTCTCTCTCTCTCTCTCTATATTATATATATATATATATATATATATATTAGATTATATATATACCCAAAAGTTCAAAGAAGAAATCTTCCTTACAACACAAAGAGTTTTATTTAAAAATATAACCAAGTCGCAGTTTGAGAGCTCAATGTGTGCTCTTTATGGAGTCACAGAGCAAATATATGAGTAAAGAAATAACAAAAGACTTAGAGATTTAGCATTATTAGTGTCTATTTTGGAGCTTAGACAAATAGTCTAAATCTCCCGACTCATCAGATGGCTTGTATGAAAATTCTTTATTACTTTAAAGGCATTTGAAAACAGATTTTTATTTATATAATTTTTTTTAAATTCTAAAATTCTAAAAATTTAAAAATATATAAATAAAAATCTGTTTTCAATTCCTTTAAAGTAATAACAAATTTTATCATTCGCATCTGATGAGTCGGGAGATTTAGACTATTTGTCTAAGCTTCCTGAAATATACTATAATGCTAAATCTCGAAGTCTTTTTGTTATTTCTTTACTCATATTATATATATATAATATATATATATATATAATATATATGTGTGTGTGTGTGTGTGTGTGTGTGTGTGTGTGTG
>CM042156.1:42103875-42117504 GCA_023376005.1 Doryteuthis pealeii | reverse complement strand
AACAACATACTGAAGCCGATGATAGCGAAAACACTTAATGAATAAGGTCAATATGTTGTTAGCGATTGCCCGCTTTTCCGTAGAATGAGGTCGCAAGTTTGTATCTACATTGCCGGCTTCCGTTAGAATGAAGATATGCTTGATTGGCCAATGGGTCTTGGAGAAGAGTGAGCGAATGGTTTGTGAGGCTTGGTAATGTGTTGTTCGCTAGCTGATGGAGTACGGGTCTGATTGTGTGGTATGAGGGGTGGGAAGAGTGTTGTGTCGCTCTAGAGGAGTTTTGCTCTCGTCGCGTTCACTGCTTTCCGACCAGATTTTTTTGTTCCCCACCTGTTTCCTAAATACTCAATGTTAAAATCGGTAACCATTTAATCAGAAGGAATTTTAGAAGGGGGGGTGTTACTGATTTTTTGCCTAAAATAATACTGGGCTTAATCAGCCAGAGAGTGGAAACCACAAATGGATAGATGATAGATAGATAGATAGATAGATATGAACAGATTAAGATAAATGAATTGTAAAAGAGATAGATAGATAGATAATGAGAAAGAGAGAATGAGAATTAAAAAAATGAAATACAGACATACACGGATTGTAAAAGAGATAGATAGATAGATAGATATATCTGAACAAATTGAGATAGATGAATTGTAAAAGGGATAGATAGATAGAGAGAGAGAGAGAGAGAGAGAGAGAGAGAGAGGGAGAAGAGAGAGAGAGAGAAACAGGGAGTGAGAATGAAAAAATTAAAGATAGACATACATGGATCGTAAGAGGAATAGATAGATAGATTGATAGATACAAATAAACGGGGATAGATAAATACGAATAGACTGAAATAGATAGATAGATAGATAGATACATACATACATACATACATACGAATAGACTGAAATAGATAAATACATACATACATACCTACGAGTAGACTGAGATAGATAGATAGATAGATAGAATAGACTGGGATAGATAAATACGAAAAAAGTGAAATAGATATATTATACATAGATAGATAGATAGATAGATAGATACATACATACATCATACATACATACGAATAGACTGAAATATATTAGATAGATACATACATATATACATACGAGTAGACTGAGTTAGATAGATAGATAGATAGATAGATAGAGAATGAGAAACAGCGAATGGAGAATGAAAAAATTGAAGACAGACATACATGGATCGTAAAAGGGATATATATATTATATATATATATATTATATATAGAGAGAGAGAGAGAGAGAGAAGAGAGAGAGAGAGAGAGAGAGAATGAACAGATTGAGATAGATGAACACGTTGTGATTGAAAGTAAATTGGAGAGTCGTTTGTTTTTTTAACGCGTTCGCCACTGGTTGGATGTTATTCAAATCGCAACTATGGGGCATGCAGCGAGGATGAAATCACTTTTCAATAGTAATGGATCTGCGAGACTAGCTTGATAATATATCTACCATGATAGGTACCTAGAATTATAGAATCTGAGAGAGAACTATTTTCTTCGTTGGTTATTCGCTCTTTGTCAAGTATATTATATATATATATATATTATAATATATTTATTATATATAATTATATATATATATATATATATATTAGAGAGAGAGAGAGACGATAGATATAGATATAGATTATTATAGATAGATAGTTAGTAGATGTACAAAATTCTAACTCCGAGAAACACATATAAGGCACTGCGAAAGAAACAAATAAAAACTCCAAATTCTCGACGCTCTATACATCAAGTAAAAACACTTTAGATATAATTAATTTGAATATAGCAGTCCACATCATCCTCAAATGTTAAATTTCATTTCCGCAATTCTCCCCCATTTCCCCAACCGTTCATATAATTCCTGTGAGTTCCTTCCTCTACTTACTCCTACCGCTACTCGTGTTAACTATCTTGTGTGTTAAAAAGAACCAGGATATCAACGTAATTTGCATCTGCACCTAAGGACGGCACTACGAAGTGCCGAAAGTACTAGTGATGAAAACTGTGGTGGACTTATCAATCGACTCCACCCTGACGTTAAAAACTGGCCAGAAACAGGAAAGATCGAGAAGAAATCTCGTCAGACATGAAATGTCCGTCGTCCGTCGTGTTTAACAGAACATGCATAAAAGAAAAATGCTCCAAAGTGGGTATTTGCCTCATACCCACTTGTATGGCTGGGCACAATGCCTCGTTTTAACGTGGGTCACCCACAAGCCGAAGCTCATGGGTGGGAAAGAACAAAAATTTCGTCGATCCCTTCGGCATTCCCCTCAAGGGGGCGCCTCAGATGCTGGGCAATAAACCAAACCTGCCCCCAAGGGGGGGCAGGTATTGCCTGGGGGACAGCCCCTGGGATCGACGCTATTAATTCAAAACACGGTCCAGTGGCCGAAGCACACCGGACCCCCATTCCGAAGGACGGGTTGTTAATGTGCTCCCAAAGTGTCTAAAGTAAGCCTAATAAGTCAGGAAATATCTACCTTGGTTTCTCCTAACAGATCATCAGGATAATTCTGAATATGTATAGATGTTGTGTGTGTGTGTGTGTGTGTGTGTGTGTTCCTTTTTTTCTTTATCTTTCATCTCCCATGCTTCACCTTTTACTTTCTTCACTTACATCACCATTCTGGTCTTTCCCGCTTCCTTTCTTGTCTGATGGCGTCAAATTCTCTGACGATCGTGACGTCACCGGTTCCTTAACACGGTTAGTGACTTCCGCATTGCTTGGCAACCATTTTCAAGCAAACTGTTTGCAATGAAATCGACTTTATTTGGAAACACATGAAAATAAATAACACCGGTGCTTAAGTATTTGTAATGCAGCCCACACGGGGGAATCAAACGAAGAATTTCACCGAAAAAGATTTACTCCAGTAATCATTGGTAATTTTATCTTATTTTTTTGTCGATACTGAGACGGCATTGAAACTCCAGAATATATCTGGAAGAATTGCTTTGTTAACACAATTATGTGTGTATTGATTCTTGCGATATTTATAGTGTCCTTATACGCAAGCAGAAACTGTTTGACCTGGTATTACTGAATTCATTAGCAAGACCAAAAGAATGAGGAAAATAGAGTCTGATGTTTGCCAGAAAAACAAAATATAGCCTACCTAAGCGCGTATCCGTTACCTATAACAGCTCTGTTAAAAAAGCAATTCTAATTAATACTGGCGTTACACAGATAGATAGATAGATAGATATTTCGGAAAAGAGATAGATAGATAGATAGATAGATAGATATGAAACACCAAAATTATATATACAATTTATGTTGATATCTAAGTTGTTTTATAATATATATATATATATATATATATATATATATATATATATATATATATATATATAGTATGGAGTGTATGAAGTAAGATAAATAGAATTAGTATAAATAGTAATTGATAATATATATTATATTATATAATATATATATAATATATATATATATATATAATATATATATTTATAATAGAGAGAGAGAGAGAGAGAGAAGAGAGGGGGGCAGATAAATAGATAGATATCAACATAAACGTATCTGAATAAAAAGAAAAAAGGGACGGGAGTTGAAGATAGATGACAGATAGATATTTTAAATTACTTTTGCCTGATAAGCGTATGGAAAGCTATTTTTTTTTTTTTTAATTTCAAAGGAAAATAGTTTAAATTTTAAATACTAATAAAAAGACCGAGAAAGAAATAAAAATAACTCTAATCAGACAAAATATTTTAAAATGTAACTATCTATAATTTTTAGTTTCCTGAGGAACCAAAAGTAAATATGTGTGTGTGTGTGTGTGTGTGTGTGTGTGTGTGTGTGACCACAAATAGCTCTGGCAAGTGCTTTGTCTACTGAATAACATTCTTATAGATTTGTCAACAAATGTTGAAAACTTTTGCATCAAAAATGATATTAAAGTTATATTGCTATGAAATAAACAGATTTGATGGTGTCTTGCCAAAATTAGCAAATTTTTTTTGTTTTTATTTTTCTTAAATTTGAAAAAGATAATGATAACCATTAAAAAAGCACCAAATTCCTCTTCGTTGTCGATAGTGAGCGTAAGGGTATTTGCCTCATACCCCACTTGTATGGGCTGTGCAAAGGCCTCGTTTAACGTGGGCCCACCACAAGCCGAAGCTCATGGGTGGGAAAGAACAAAAATTGCGTCGATCCCTCGGCATTCCCCCTCAAGGGGGGCACCTCAGGCGCTGGGCAATAAACCCAGCACTGCCTCTTTAAATCAAGGGGGCAGGTGTTGCCTGGGGGGAAAGCCCCATGTGATCGACACTATTATTTGTACTTTACCGGTCCAGTGGCCGAAGCTCACTGGGACCCCAGACGAGGCCGGGTAATGTAAGGTAAGTTTAACTTACCCTACATCAGGGAAGTAAGTGTAAGTCTTCCAAAAATAAAAACAAATTCAACGAGGCAGTTAATCAGATTCTCATGCTGATAGTGTCGCTAAATTTTCAGACCTGACGTTTCTAAGTTTTCACGCGTCGAATTTCTCTGCAAGAACATACAAGAAACGGACCATATGACCTTTAGGCACCCCTTTCTGATCTCGATTAAGAAAGGACATGTTTTTCATTTACACCGTCAATATTCGGTTGTTTTAACAGACGATTTTTAGATTTTTTTTAAATTATAAAACTAACCCCTAATCCTAACCCCTAACCTACCCATAACCCTAACCCTAACCTTAACCCCTAACCATAACCCCTAACAAACAACCGGATATTGGCGGTGTAAATGAAAACATGTCCTTTCTTAATCGAGATCAAAAAGCGGTGCCTGAAGGTAATATGGTCCCAGAAACAAACAAACAAACTCCCTGTCACACGTGGCTACACAGGTCGAGACATGAGTGACAGAAGAGTTGTTATGTAGGTCAAGGTTAGTTTCATTATATGACCCGTGACATACTTTTGGAAGAGACAAGGGATTTTGCAAGTGCAGATTTTATGGCCAAGTCGACACCTGTTAGGCGGGGTTCTTCTTCCCAGTTACCAGTTTATTTTACCAGTGCTCTGTCTAAATAAACCTGCTTTGTCATCATTGGAGAACACGAATTGCACAGTCGTTCATTGGGTTGTACAAGAAAGTTGCCACCCAATTTTGGCACACACACACACAAACACACACACATATATATTTACTGACGCAACCACACACACACATACACATATTTATAAGCTCACACTCACACACACACACAGATATATATATATATATATATATATTATATATAATATATATATACAAATTCATAGATACACAAGCATACACACAAAACATACATACAATATATTTATATATATGTATGTATGTGTATATGTGAATGTATTTGTGTCTGCATATGGGTGCAAGTGCATATATATATATGTATATATATATATATATATATATATATATATATATATATATATATTTGTGTGTGTGTGTGTGCGCGCGCACGTTTATAAATATGTGTATGTGTGTGTGTGCGTGAGTAAATATATATGTGTGTGTGTGTGTGTGTGTTTGTGTGTGTGCCAATTAATAGATTCTTTCATGCAAAATGTCAACGGTACTAGAATAATATTATCCATAAAATAAACTTTTCTTAATCAAACAGATTTTGGGAGACCAGAGACCAGCATTTAAGAAGTCCAGAGAGCGACAAGTCATTTTGTCCCGATTAAGAATTGGTCACGTAAGACCTTTATCCGAACAAGGGGCCAGTTTAGCTTAGTCGATAGCTTGGAATCACAAGGCTCCGGGTTCGATACCGGCCCTCGGCAATTCAGCGCATGAGTTGCACAACTTGGATCTGTAGAGCTGGTGGTATGTACGCACAAAACAATCATCCCGGTTCTAGTGCCATTGAAAAGGAGATAGACTCCCTCGCTGTTCGGCTGATACCGACAATAGGCCAATCCACCTACTTTACTTACTGCTTATATCCAAACAACAACGACAATTACAGTGCGCAACATGTCAAACACCTTGCACTGTTAAACACCTCCTAATAAAACTTTCGCTCTAATCAGAAATTTTTTTCAGCGCAAATGATATGAAAGGTCTATTTGAGAATATAGATGACATTCTGTGCTTTTTGAGAGAAATAAAATTATACCAAAGGCTTAAACGTAAATCTGATCAATACTATACAAAAGTAGCCCCTTCAATACGATCCCTGATTATGCTTGCATATCATTAAAACCATTAACTACAAAAGTGTAAATATAGACGTACAACGTATATTATTCCCTAATATCTAGGAATAAAATAACCCCAGACCTGTTGATATGCCGTTAAAATCCATCAATCCATCAACCAATTAAAAATACATGGCTTTCTTACCATGCGCCTTTTATCATATATGTGCTAGAAGGTGGTGGCTGAGGGTCTTCATATCCTAAGCAAGACGTTAAACTCTGATGGTGAAGTTTCAATTCTGGAACTCTGTGGAATATAGAGTACCCCTTCAACACCATTTAGTCTCTGGTGTTTCTTGTATAAAGATCTATTTGAAAATGTCAACATAGACGACATTCTGTCGTTTTGAGAGAAATAAAATTATACCAAAAGCTTAAACGTGAATCTGATCAATATTATACAAAAGTAACCCCCTCAACACAATCCCTGATTATGTTTGCACATCATTAAAACTGTTAACTTCAAAAGTGTAAATATAGACGTACAATTATATTATTCCCTAACCACTAGGAATAAAATAACCTCGGGCGGGTTAAGTGACTTTGCATTGCTCGGCAACGTTTTCAAGCAAACCGTTAGGAATGTTGTTAATATCCTCAACCAGCCAACTAACCAAAAGCCAACCAACCAACCAGCCAACCAGCCAACCAATAGTCACCACTGTGTAAAGCACCCGCTACAGACTCCCTATAATTTTTCAATATACAACGTGTAATAAATACCACATGCGATACCTTGCCCTCGTCAGCCGCTAACTAGGCGTGATTTGGCGACTACAGACTCCCAGTAATATCCTTTACCTGTCTTCGTCGCCTTTGTTTTGTCACCAGTAGACCTGATGCTTTGGTGGAACGATGATTAAATACAGAACTGGGATGAGACGTAGATTATCCACACCAATGATTTAGTTATAGTGATGAAGGCTTAAGCAGGACCGGACACACTTATTGGAAGTGTTGAGAGCAAGTGTGTGGGGGTGGCGCAAATGCTTGCTACAAACCAAATGAACAACACGTCTTGTGTCTTATCAACTATGAACTTGACCTCTTCGGGTGTGTCCTTTATGATTAGTGTCAAGTTACACTCCTCAGTAGGCAAGCCTATTGGGAGGGGGCGGTATAATTAGACCATGTAATTATTACTTGCAAATACAGTGGTACCTTGACTTACGAGTACCCAAACTTACGAGTTTTACGAGTTACGAGTCGGTCGATTTTTTACTTTAAGTACAAGAGCTAAAATTTAAGGTAAACTTTGATACGTTTTATTTGATAATGATATATCCGGGTTAAGGGATATATTCTTGAAGTTGGTAGTTGGTATATTATCGCAGTAGTACTGGGTACATTGAATAGTAATCTGTCTCCGAGCAGTCGTGGTGTCGTCTAGCGAGTAAAGTTAGCTTGTAGGCATAAGGTACCTGTACCAACACTGTGTCGACTATTTATACATGACACTGTCCAATCAGATTATAGTAAGGGGGTACCAAGGTATTTACATATTCATTATATCAGATAAAAACATTTACATTTTCAAATTTATTACGCCAAAGATAAATGTTATTGATGAAAACAAATAAACATTAAAACATACTATCGTACATAATTCATTACATTCTATTTTTTACACTTGTTTTTTGTTTTGTTTTTTACAAGTTACACTTGTACTAGGCTAGCCTATTTAAGTCGACGGGGCGGCCTAAAGTCGGTATCAGCCAGTCAGCGAGGGAGTCTATCCCCTTTTCAATAGCGCTAGACCAGGGAGATTGTTTTCGCATCTGAGGTGGAGCGCCACACCTACCATCAGCTCCTTACTTTACCGCACAGATCCCTGTGCTACTCATACGCTGAGTTGGTGAGGACCGGTATCGAACTAGGAACCTTTTTGGTTTCTAGCCGAACGCTCTACCGACTGAGCTAACCCGGCCCTAAAGGCTAGCCTATCCCATGTAATTATTACTTGCAAATACAATGGTACCTTAACATACGAATACCTCGATTTATGAGTCTTCCGAGTTACGAGCTGTCAATTAGTTGATATTTTGCTTTGTGCTTAGAGCTAAAAATTTAAGGTACGAGCAAGCTTCAGATATGTTTATGTATATTGATGAATTCACTAAAACATTTTCATTTCTAAATCTATTACGTCAAATTAAAATCTTATTGATAGAAAATAAACATTAAAACATATTACCGCACATAATTCATTCCATTCTATATTATTATGTTTTTATACAATACAGTGCTTTATGGCAATCCCCAACCCCTTTTTATCATATGGGTGCTAGAAGGCGATGGCTGCGGGTCTACATGTCCTGGGAATGACGTTAAACTCTATCTGATGGTGAGGTTCCAGTTTTGGAGGTTTTGGGAATGTGGAGCACCCCTTCATCACCATTGCTCCCTGGTCCACTCTGACCCAGAGTGGTACTACCTGTTAGGGTCCCCTCTATGGGTTAAATAGAAAAACATGAGTTGATAAACAAAATTTGTTATCCATTAAGAATGAATATTATTTCAAAACTTTGTCGGCATTAAATGACCCGCTGAAGTTGATATGCCGTAAAACAAACCAAACCAAACCAATACAGTGCTATTTTTCTTATTTAAACACATTACAAAAAGAAATTAGGGTGTTTTATGGGAGAGGGGCTAAAATGGACTAATGGCATATCAGTGTATGGGAAAAATCAATTTGATATACGAGGAAAGTGAGATATTAGCAAAACAGATAAAACTCGTAAGTCAAGGTACCACTCTTTATCATACACATCATAAACAAAACAATATAAATAATTATGAATAACAATTTAATATTTCTTTCTATAAATTGTAGTGTAATGGTTAGTAAGTTAGTCTCGCAGATCCATCACTATTGAATTGTGAGTTCGATCCTGGCTGGATGACCCATACTTGCGACCCGTGGGGAACAGGTTTGGTAAATACCTATGTTTGAGCATCGTGGTGTAATGGTTATTAAGCTAGTCTCACAGGTCCATTACTACTGAACAGAGAGTTCGATCCACGCTAGATATCCTATACTTGCTACCTTGTGTCACATACTACCTGTGGCGAACGGGTTGGGTAAATACCTACTCTGTTTGAACAGGTTTGGGGGCCAAAAGAATATTCTTGTGGTAAAACAACCCTCTTACTCCCCCAATTTGAGTCCTTGTAACTATTCTATGTTCTTTAAAATCAAACATCAGCTCTGTGTTTACCACTTGAGGGCAAGCAACTGATTAACTATTGTGACAGAGAACACGAGGTGAGTGGTGAACGTCAAGGCCTGTTGTATTCTCGAAGGAAGCGGGATAGGCTTTGCTTGACATGTAGGACTGTAGAATCGAACCCGCTTCCTTCAGAATGCAAACATTGTCACCGAAGTCGAGAAGCTATTTCAGCTTTGAGGTTGTATAATATCATCACATAATGGCGGACGCCAAGTTCGACCTCAAACTCATTCCTGAATTCGACGGCTCCACGTCTGTGGTGGACTGGGTCGAGAAAGTGGAGCTGACGTGTCGCGTGTGTGGGGCACAGACACCCGGATGTTGAGGAGAAACTAGTATAAGTAGAAGTGTGGTGACGGCAGGAGTCGAGTTGCGATTTTGAGTTGCTGAAGATTTTACGACGACGGATTTTTCAGCTGCTGAAGATTTTTGAGTTGATAAAGATTTTTTGACGGCGACGACATTGTCAACAAGTCGAATATTTATTATTTTTCCCCTGTATTTTTTTTTTTTTCATTCTCGAACTATATAAATTACTAGAAGCAACTACCCGTCATTGCCTGGGTGGAGGAGGGATAATAAAAAGTTAGTCCATTGATTGTTTTGGTCTTACATAATTGATTTATCTTTTAATCAAGAATGTCAACCCCTGACTTCCCCTTCTCTTACTATTGAGATCCTAATGTTTAAATATCTTCCCAGATATAAATAAAATCTCCATTATTTTTTTACAAAAACTAAGCTTTGGTGATAATGAATGTGTATATATATTTACTTTGTCGTCAATTGTTTTATTTTCGTAGTTTCCTCCGGACATACATACATACATACATACATACCAAGTGTCATTTATATATGTATAGATTATAACATAATATAAATTATATTTATCAAATATATAATGAATAATAAATTACTTTTATTAAAATAACTATTTACTTGATACTAACGACATTCCGTTTTTAATTTAAAACTCATAACAATAACGGTAAACGATAGATGTAAACAATAATACGCTGCTATAAGTAAAAGGGGCCGGTTTAGTTCAGTCGGTAGAGCGTCCGCCTAAGAACCACAAGGTTCCTGGTTCGATACCGACCCTCGCTAACTTAGCGTATGAGTAGCACAGGGATCTGTGCGGTAAAGTAAAAGTAAAAACAATCTCCTCGGTCTAGCTCTAGGGATATATTGTTAGCAAGCTAGTTTTGCAGATCAATTTCAACTGGATAGCGAGTTCGATCCTCGCTGGATTCCACATACTTGCAACCTTGTGTCACACCCTTCTCGTGTCGAATAGGTTGGGCAAATACTAGGGATACCCATTTTTTTTCGTCTGCTTTTCATTTTAAAAATGAATCAAAAGGAATCAAATTGATAATTTAAGGTTAAATTTTTGTCGAAGTCAAAAAGTAGTAACATAATGAGCATCAGTAAAAAAAGCAAAATAATATTACACGTGTAATTTATTTTTGATTATAGTAAAATAATAAAATTGTGATATATATATATATATTATATATATATATATATATATATATATATATATATAACTTTCAAAGTCGTCTGTTTAAATTTCTCCATTAGTGTAGTATACACTAATATTGTATATACAATATACAGTTTGTTAAGTTTATCTTTTCTTTCTTTTTCTTTTTTCTTTTTTCTTTTTTCTTTTTCTTTCTTTTTTCCTTTCTTTGAAAGTTAAATATTATTCTGTATATAATTGATTTATTGATTATTATACATTGAGCTCTTTTAGGGATTTATAAAAATCCTTATATGAATATATATGTTTGCACCTACAAGAACATACAGTACGGTTGTACAGTGCGTGTGTGTAGTGTGTGTGCATGCACGTGTGCGCAAGGGCGAGTGTGTGTGTGTGAAGAAAATGTCTGTTATTTCGTGTTTATTTCTAACGGGAAAAGTAAGGTTTGATTTGGGTGGAAATTGAAATGACCCATTTAAAACCTGTCAGCTTCGGAATTTTTCCATTAAATTTCCGGTCCAGTGAAAGTGACTCATCAAAATCTCTGGGGGTCAGAATTTTCTACTTCAAGTCAGATTTGACCACACGTATCTAAGTGACATAAATCACGATCTGGGATATGACACCCACATCCAACCCAAACAATTGACCCTTTTTTGCAGCAAGTGTATATCATCATCATCATGATCATCATCATAATCATCAAGTGTGAAACTATGTTGGCCACGGTACCAAATGTGGTGGTGAATCCGGACATGGTACCAAATATGGTACTATTACATTTCCACATTGACATCGCTAATTGGTGTGTGTGAGAGTGAGAGTTCTCAGATAAGAGAAAGGTTTAAAGAATTAACATTATGTAAAGATAAATATAATTATTATAGGTATATTACAATATCTAAACTTGTTACTGTTATAGGTGATATACCCTATAGACTATAGTGGAATGCGCCGACTGTTACTATAAGTAACAGGAACAATTATGGTTTGAGGAAGCCAATGCGAGTCAGCTCGTAACTCTATTTGGTCGGACGTAATTCCCACTTTCTTTACTGTAAATGTCTACTCTTTTGTTAATACATTTTCCTACATTTGTTAGCCGTCGTTTTGTCTTATTTTGACCCCTTAAAACCCCACAACAGTTACCATAAAAGTGTTCACCTTGAATTTATTCCTCTTGGAAACAAAGTAAAATTTGTTATAATTTTACTTTGTTTTTAATTCTTTAAACCGTAATACCCTCTTAAAATTACGGTCAGTCTAGAGCTGTTAATATAAGGAAAAATAACACTTTGTCTTTTGTAATTTAGATATTTAATTTATAATATATGAAATTTAATATGAAATTTAAAAATATTCATAAAATATAGTTTTCTAAAATTATTCATCAATGTTTCTAATATATAATTAAAGATAATCTTTTTATTTATTTACTGATCTATCTAATTAAATTAATATTTTTCATTTTATTTTACAACTGAAAAAAAAAAGCTAAATTCTTCTATTTGACCGTTTTTATTTTGAATTCAAGATAGTTACAATGTGGCAATATTCACCGGAAGTTAACCAGACAAGATTAGATATATATACATATAAAAATTCAAACCCATTCTCAACAGAATTTCAAAGGTAAGAGACCGATTTTATCTTGTCTAATAACTTATAAAATAATTATATTAACTTGATGCTTCAAAGGAGTCTAATAATAGATGAAAAAAACTTTCCATCAGGAACCCCACTCTCAAAAAGTGTTTTAATACTTTTGAGAGGGGTCCCTTGGAAAGGATTTTTCATTTATCCTCCTCATTTCATTTATTCTTATTTCATTCATTTATTAATTTTACCATTAACTTTTAACTAAATAAATTAGAAGCATACGCGAAAACTCAAGTTATATATATATATATTATATATATATATATATATGAGAAGTAAACAAACAGACGATGTTTGTGATATGGCTATTTTCAGCCGACATATCTTTCTCTTCTCTCTTTCTTTATCTCTCTCTCTCTCTCTCTCTCTCTCTCTCTCTCTCTCTCTCTCTCTCTCTCTCTTCTCTCTCTCTCTCTCTCTCTCTCTTTCTTTCTCTCTCTTTCTCTCTCTCTTTCTCCCTCTTCTTCTCTATCTCTCTCCCTTTCTCTCTTTCTCTCTCCCTCTCCCTCTCTCTCTCTCTCTCTCTCTCTCTCTCTCTCTCTCTATCACTCTTTTTCTCTCTCTCCTTATCTTTCTCTTTCTCTTCTTCTTTCTCTCTCTCTTTATCTTTCTCTTTCTCTTCTTCTTCTTTCTCTCTCTCTTTATCTTTATCTTCTCTCTTCTTCTTTCTCTCTCTCCCCCCTCTGTCTCTCTCTCTCTCTCTCTCTTTCCCCCTCTCTCTTTCTCTTATATACCCGATGTTTATAAGGGCTATATAACACAGGGTCTAAGAGTATAAAGTTGAAAAATCTGACACACTGACACATTGACATTGACATTTCGTATTAAAGATATAAGCAGAATCTTTTAAAAAAGATCAATTATACTTTTAAATCCGTCTTGGTGTATTCGCTCCTAGAATATCCGACTATTGTGTTGATATATCGGTGAGTACTCGTATTATTTTCTGCTCAAATACAAATTCTCTGCTTGTTTGCTATCAAATATTAATTACTTTTCATCAATATCTTTCTCGACAATTTTGGATAAATCCTGAT
>CM042156.1:42088875-42098875 GCA_023376005.1 Doryteuthis pealeii | reverse complement strand
AGAATACGTGCTGTCAGTACGTCTTGATGATCATCATCATATATATATTTATATTTGTATGTATATTTACATTTCACATAGCACTAATACCCTTAGGAAAGGAGTGCATCTAACTACTCTCCCTCTAGCTATGGGTAAATGGGAAGCAGACTAGGCTCTTTAAACTCGGTTACCAGGTAACGGAAAACTCTGAATTCAAAACTGTTAAACTCTGCTTAAGAAATCTCCCTTGTGTCGCATCCTGCTCTTGTGTGGAGGGGATTAATATTATCTATCTATCTATCTATCTATCATATATATATATATATATATATATATATATATATATATATATATGAGAGAAGAGACTAATTCAAGCAGATTGTCATATATATATATATATATATATATATATATATATTGAGAAGAATGGTTTTATTTGTTTCTAAAATTAGTTTTTTATTAGACAGATCGATCCTTCAGCACGTATCACTCTCCGATAAGGTGACCTGACTCGGGTTGGCTGGAACTCTAAAAACCGTGCATCCCCACCACCTTTAGCACCACCAGGACCATTTAAAATGGTTAGGACAATCGTCTATTGTCTGCCTCCTCAAGGTGACTCTTAGGACCGATCACGTGACACCGAAGAAGAAGAAGAAAAAAAAAGAACAACGAAATAAAATTCGACGACGTGTTACCTCGTGTGGAAATATGTTTTTTACTGCTTCGATTTTTTGAATGCCCACCTTATTAAAAATAATAAAAAAGAAAAGAAAAGAAAAAAGAAATACAGAGAAAAAAACTTCTGTTTTCTAAAGCAGAATCCAAACATTTATTGTTCTTCCGTAAGACTGTACTTGCTGGTAGAGCTTGGTGGTGAAGAGATTTTTGTTACAGCCTTTGGTAATTCCAATAGAAATAATTAAAACTGTGTTAATTAACAATTGGACACACGGCCTAGTGGATAAAGGAGTTAGGTTAAGACAGTTCTAAGTGACAGTTATCTCTGGATTGCAGGTTCAATCCTGATCAAGGGCGACAGTAACATAAAATAATAATTAACACAGCTTAACGCCTCTACCCCAGCTATGGTTAGCGGAATGAGAACAGGATACCCCCGTGGACTGAATATAGGGTTGGGTTCCATAAGTTCCGTGATGGCTCCCGATTACGACAAGAAGGTTCCCGAGTCCGGAAAGAAGGTTCCCGAGTCCGACAAGAAATACCTGAAGAAGGCTCGGGGGCATATCGGCCGAAACGTTGTACAGATAACAATGAAGATGGGGACAATAGTCCGAATAACGCAGATAATAGTAATCATCAAGCTCATCTCAAACATTCAGAGAAATATGTGTTAATTAATGCGTACCTTTCACTTTTTGTTTTACTATACGTTTAATAGCAAAACGTTGATTAGAATAAATAAATCCAAAATGAATAAAGAAACCGCCCAGACAAGCTTTTTTTCATCCAACCTTAATTTTTATGTTAAAGGTTGAACACTAGGGTAGGTCGATTTTTCACTTTTTTTAAATATCATATTGTCCATCTATGCGAAAGTTGTGTGTTAGTATACTGAATACTGATACCAAAAATTAGATCTTTTACTTGCCCCATTGTTTGTGGAAATAGCATCAAAGATCGTCTACTCAAATGCACTAAAAATCATCGTTTTCGCAAAATTTAGCCTTTAGAAAACGAGATCTCATTTTTGGTATCAATATTCAGTATACTAACATACAACTTTTGCATAGATGGACAATTTGAAATTTTTTTAAAGTGAAAAATCGATCTACCCTATTGGGCACTTCCACAATAATCAATTAGTTACTATTATTAATAATAATAAACTAATAATTAATTAGTTACTATTGTTTAATGAACTATCAAACATTTACCATGAATTTACCAAGTGGAGGACTCGAGCAGGGTGCGACACGAATTCAATTTTTAAGCGGAGTTTAACAAGTTTGAATTCAGAGTTTTCTTTCTCCTTGTCCGGTTGCCATACCAAGGAGTGTGGAGTCACCTCTTAATTGCCATTACTCCCAGATCAACTCTTAACCGGTGTGGTAGTTATCTGTTATATTATATTATATATATATATATATAATATATATATATATATATATATATATATATTAGCCACCGAAATTGTGTTACCACTCCTGGTAAGCGGCTGATGAGGTCAGGGTATCGCACGTGCTAACCAACGTTGTATAATGAATATATATATATATATATAGAGGTTTTAAGGGAATTAAGAATTATTTCAGTTCCAAGTTGAGGCATAGGACACTTCTTGCTTCAAATTTGTGGCCTTGAAACATACTAAGCTAATCTTGGGAAAATGTTACACATAAACATAACTGGAGAATGTACCGATCGAAACGTCTGTGAAGAAAAATATGAACAACAAAAAACAAATTGCTTTGAATGGATCTCTTTTTTTTTCGCCTCACCTATTTGACAAAAATGTTAGTCAGTTCCTTTTGCAAAATAAAAATTATTTAATCGCATAAAGGAATTGAAATATCTTAAAAATTAATTTCTTTGAAATTTTTTTCTTGCCATTTCAATAGAATATAGTATATATTAATTCAAAAGGCAAGTAAAAGTTTCCAAAACATAATATCATGACATTTTTAGCACTTTTACTTCAAAATTCATGGAATGTTTATTTTAAAAAATCATTGGTAGAAATTTCTAAAATATTCTGATATAATTAATCAGACGCTTATCTTTATAGAAAAAAAAAATAAAAATCGTATGAACAAAGTATATTTTTTTCAGATTTCATAAAATGTCGACTTCGTAAATTTTTTCCCCAAATGCATTTTAGTAAAAACCTATTTTAAACATAAATTCATCTAAAGGTGAATAGATATCGAAATTTTCGTAAAAATTTGACTCTGTTGATTTTTGATAGAATTTTTAAAAAATTCTGTTGGCGTATCTTGAATTTGGCTACGTAAAATTCAGAATGAGTATTTTTCTCTATGATGCCCAGCGAACACGTTCGCATGCTTTTGCTAAATAAAACTGTGTAAATAAATGGATGGCTATTTTTCTGGCTTTTGAGAAAAGTTGATTTTCCCCGCGTTTCGTCGGCTGCCGTGTTTCCCTCATAATAGCATTTTCTCCCCACCATTGCACTAACTGGGTGTGAGTTGTCGAGGAGTTGAACAAACTCTTCTTTTTTATCACTTTTTAAATCATAGTTTGCCCTGACGTCAGACAATTGGTGCAATAGAATGTTCATATACCTTAGTATTATTTATTAGATACTAGAAGCGGCTACCTAGCGACTCCTGGGTAGAAGGAGGAGGAAAACAAAAACCGTGGCGTATTGATTTGTTTACTTTTGAGATTTATAAATTCTGGACTTTCTTAAGTAGAATTTCATTAATTTTCTTAATTCTTAATATCTTTCTTTTTTCTTTTTTTTTTTTTTTTTTTTTTTTTTTTCATTTCTTAATTTACATCTTTTTTAGTTCTACTCTTCCTTCATTTTCTTAATTCTTATTATTATTCTTTTTCTTTTTTTTTTTTTTTTTTCATTTCTTCATTTACATCTTTTTTGTTTTTTCTTCCTTCATTTTTTTAGTTCTTATTATCTTTCTTTTTTTTCTCTTTTCTTTTCTTTTTCTTTTTTTTCTTCTTAATTTTCAACTTTTCTTTTCTTTTCTTCTTTAATTTTCTTAATTCATGCTATCTTTCTTCTTCTTTTTTTTCCATTTCTTCATTTACACTTTTTTTTTTCATAATCGTCTTTCATTTTCTTAATTTTCCTAACTTTCTTTTTTCGTTTTTTTCTTCGTTTCTTCATTAATATTTTTTCTTTCTTTTCTACTTTTATTTTCTTATTTCTTGCTACCTTTCTGTCTTCTGTCTTTCTTTCTTTCTTTCTTTTTGTTGTTGTTGTTGTTACCTCTATTTTTTCATGCAACTTCTAAAGGTACTTTTAAGTGACTGGCACACTTCAAAACCTGCTGCGTCTATCTCGTCTTTCAAAACTCACCACCCACGTTGGTCAGACCTATGCAATATTGTTGACCTGTTGGCTGGGACTGGCTGAGCAAGTTTGGCTGAAGATATAAACTTCTAGAGCATCTCTATTCAAAGCTGAACTCAATATCAACGGTTTGCGAACTTGTTTGATAGGTAAATGATATTTGTTGTACTAAGCAATGCTTTGCACAGTGTCAATTTTCTTTTCTCTTCTTTTTTAACTCGATATCTCTAAACACACAACCACGTGGTTCTGTTAAAACGGGTACGTTTTAGTTGAACAGATTGATGGTAACATGATGCAGTAGGAGGGGGAGGAGCTCTCAAAGTAGTTTTAACTAACGAAAAGAGAGCCCCTTTCGTTTGAATTCGGTGTTTTCTTTCTCCTATGCCGTTTTTTTAATACTGCTGTAACCTAACAAAGGTTACTAAATGAGAAATAACCATACAGAGGTTGGAAATGAAATAGAATCTTTATAACATTAATAAAAAATATAGTACTCGCCAGCGGCGTGAAGAAAGGTAAATCACCGGTAGTGGTATAAGACTACACAGTCAGCATAATACTTCCGTATTTATGAGGATTGGGACATAAACATTAATGTTCATAGATAGGGTCTATAATAGCGGTACCCAACCACTGGGTCGCGATCCGGCACCGGACCGCGGCCATTAGGTACCGGGCCGCACAGAACGTTTGAATTTTTCTTTTTTCTTTTTTTTTATTGATTATCAGTCTAAATGTTGATGTTTTATTATTAGATTACGTCATTAACAATTATCGAGCAAATGTAGGCCGGAGCATATGAAGGCCGGTCTGTGAAAATATTGTCTTAGATGAAACCGGTCCGTGGCGCAAAAAAGGTTGGGGATCGCTGGTCTGTAAAACACACCAAGGTTAAAGAGCCCAGTCTGGCCTACTATGGAATACTTGGATTAATACCTTTCCCAACGGTATTAGCGCTATGTAAAATGAAAACAGTCGCGTCCAGGATTTAAGCTCGACTTACTTTGTCCATTACGTCACGTGTTGGATTGTTTTGTGTTATAAGGCGTGCTGGAATCCACCACTTAAACTTATAGCCTCTGTGTGGGCGCATGGATTCAATCAGCCAATCAATACGCTCGAATACGTAGTTAACTATTCAATCGCCGACCTTAAAGGCCATTCATTTGCACGTATTCGACACGGACGAACGGGCCTGCAACTAAAGAATCTTTTGCAGTAAGGAACACCGAGGAACAACCAAAGGATTCTTCACTAAGAAACACAAGGGATCTCCACCGTAAAGTGCTCTCACTTGAATCCTACACTAGTATATTCAACTTAAGAGTTTGTCCTTGCTTTTCAAGCAGTATCCAGCACATCTTGTTCGTCTTACTCAGGTGGTTGATGTGATTGACAGCAAGTGGCTGTAAAGCTGCTATTTGTGGGGCTGCTTCAAGACACCTCGCAGCATAGGTATAATAGGCATGATTAATTATATATATATAATATATATATATATATATATATATATATATAATAAGGTGTGTCAAAAAAGCATCGAGATTTTTTGTGCTTTTTTATTCACCCTGTATTCTGAAAAAAAAAATAACGTATATATTGAAGATAATGTCGGAAATGATAATGATAATGATTTAGATCATAAGTGTCCTAATATTAGTCATTTTCTGATTCGTCTCTGCGAATTTTTTGTCTTCTAATTATTGTAGCTTATATCTATTTTTGTATCTGTACTTGAAAATTAATTCGTTGTGCATGTTTAGCCGTTGTTGTTTTTTTTTTTTCGTTGTTTTGTTTTTTTTTCTAAATTTGATTATTTGCATTTTTCTTTTAAGCACAGAAGCATCGCTAAATTGGTCCTATAACACACACACACACACACACACACACACACATATATATATATATATATATATATATATATATATATATATATATATATATACCTTTAAAAGAACCATTTAGCCTGTAGTTGGATTACTGAGTGAGTTTGACGTCACAGACGGAGGTGTGGTCCGTTAAGAATAGGCAAAACGTTGAAAAGTTTTATTGTTGACCTTTCGCCTCTGACTGGTTATTTAAATTCACTGAAACATTTTATGGGTTATCGTCTTTCCTCTTCTTAATCAATCAATTTTGTTCTTCTTTCTTTGGTTTGGTTTGGTTTCTTTGTTTCAACCTTCGTGGGTTATTTAATGTCAAAACCATCTTTGTAGAATAACAGTAGTGATCCTATTTAATCTATCGTTGGGGGATGAGGGGTTTCATACTTTTTTTTCCCAACGGTATTAGACCGAAAGTGAACGTAATAACGATTGGAGTTCGAACTCGCTGATTATGATGTTGCAGTTCAGCATGTTAGCCACAACACAAAGGAGACCTTTTCTTTCTTTCTTTGGTTTGAGATTCCATGGGTTTTGAAGATTTGGGGGAGAGGGGTAGTTCTTTTTTCACACATTTGGAGGGATTCTTTTTTCAGTTATTTCCCACTTATTTGAGGGGGGCAGTTCTTTTTTTTTCACTTGGAGTGGGGGCATTTACAGTTTTTTTTCTTACTTTTTTTTTGGGGGGGGTTTTTTCAGTTCTATTTACACTTTTGGGGAAGGGTCTTTTTTCAGTTCTATTACACTTTTCTTTTTTCAGTTTTTTTTCCCCACTTTTAGGGGGAGTTATCAGTTCTTTTTTTTTTTTTCATTTAGGGGTAGGGGCTTTTCAGGTTTTTTTTCATTCACTTTTTGGGAAAGTCGGTTCTTTTTTCCCCACTTTTGTGTTCTTTTTCCCCACTCTACTTTCATCTCATTTTCTGACCAACAATTACTTTCTCTTTTTTTTTTCTTCCTGAATCTGACCTACTGAAATGGGAGTGCGTCTTATATGCCGTCAAATACGGTAATTCATATTTCACATCACTGAACGTTTCGTCACTGGAAAATCGGGAACACATCAAAGGATTATATTTATTCATTTATTTATTTATTCACATTACAGATTTTTTTTTCTCCCCCCCCTCTCTCTCTCTCTCTCTCTCTCTCTCTCTCTCTCTCTCTCTCTCTCTCTCTCTCTCTCACTGGAATGAACATCAGTTTCTCTCAAGATTTGTAAAGTTTTTCAAATTTAATCTATTTAGCATGTTATATGATATTAGCAATAAAAGCTGAAAGTTATCTCTAATCCTAATTGTAAAACTAACAGACACACTGACAGGATCACTTAGAACAGAAAGTGAAATAATTTGATGATTCAGGTATTTTTACTTATAAACTTATAGTTCTAAGTATATGAATTGTAGATTTACATATTAAATAAAAACTTTTATCTACAACAAATTTGACCATATGACCTTTAGGCACCCCTTTTGCAATCTTGTTTCGTGGGGACATTTTTTTTATTCACAACGTCAAAATCCGGTTAATTGTTAACAGACGATTTTTAGAGTTTTTTTTTTTAAATTATAAAACTAACTCCTAACCTCTAACCATAACCATAACCATAACCCCTAACAAACAACCGGATTTTGTCCTTGTGAGTCGAGATCGCGCAAGGGTTCCTAAAGGTCATATGGTCCACAAATTTTAACATTTGTTTTTCAATTGTCTTGTCTTTTTTTGTTGTTTTTTTTTGTTTTTTCTTTTTGGATATCTAATAATTTGCTTTTTATTATCTTTACCATGGCTGCGATGTGACAGATAATCGAGATAATCCGGTGGTATTTCTCAGTTCTACTTAATCTAGTACAAGGCAAAATGTGGGTTGGGAAGGGGTTATATTTCTGAGTCCTGTCGGTGAGGGGGTTAGAATACCGACTGTATATCCTGCAATTTGACATGACAAAAAGCCAACCAACCAACCACAAATCCTAACCATTTTAACCAGGAAAGAAATCAGTGTAAATAAATAACTTAGATAAAGGTTTTTGAATTCGTGTTGATTTGCGACAGATCACCCCAATCCACTTCACCCAGGGGCTTGGTGGATAAAAAAGGATAAGAATTAATTTTCTTTCAACTTCGCCCCTGGTCATATGGTCAGATTATGACCTCACCTGAGATTCTCCATTTCTGGTGTCAAGATAAAAGTTTACTTACGGTCATCCTTTCAGGTTCTTTCTTTTTCTTTTTCTTTTCTTTTTCTTTTCTTTTTTTTTTTTTTTTTTTTTGTTCCTTTTTCAATGACTAATTTCATTCGTGTATTTCTTTTGTCATTTTTTTCTCCTTTTAATCCGAGACTCATACGACGTTGGATATTTTTAGTCCTTCATTCCCACCACCCATTCACAAGACCACTGACCCATTCATCTAACCTTCTCTTTGTACTAGATATATCCGCTTACGTTTCTCTTATTATTATCATGTAAAACGCACGATACTTCAATGTTTTATTCTCTGTGAAACTTTTGCAGCTTGGTCTGAGTTACTGAATTACATTACCACCGTTTGGTCACAACAAAAGGCTGTGTATTAGCAGGACCTGTGGCTATACCACAGTATGATAATTTAATTATTACAACGTTATATGTTCACTTAAGAGCTATTGCCAAATAGTTCAATGTGTAAAAAGTATAAAAATCTTGATTTAACTTTCTTTCACTCTTTTTTCTTTCTTTCTTTCCTTTTTCATCTTTTTCTTATGTTCGATTGAAACAGATTATCGCTTCCGCGCGCTCACCCCCTCTCTCTATCTTTTCCCTATTCTCTTTCTTTCTTTCTTTCTTATATTTTTCTGTGTAGCATGTCTTTTTCTTCCCTTTTTTCTTTATAATAAAAATGGAATGTCTTTCTTTCACTCTTTTTTCTTTCTTTCCCTCTTTTCATCTTTTTCTTATGTTCGATTGAAACAGATTAGCATTATCGCTTCCGCGCGCTCACCCCCTCTCTCTATCTTTCCCCTATTCTCTTTCTTTCTTTCTTTCTTATATTTTTCGGTGTAGCATGTCTTTTATTCCCTTTTTTCTTTATAATAAAAACAGAATGGTCTTTCTTTCACTCTTTTTTCTTTCATTCTTTCCTTCTTTTCATCTTTTTCTTATGTTCGATTGAAACAGATTAGCATTATCGCTTCCGCGCGCTCACCCCCTCTCTCTATCTTTCCCCTATTCTCTTTCTTTCTTTCTTTCTTTCTTATATTTTTCTGTGTAGCATGTCTTTTTCTTCCCTTTTTTCTTTATAATAAAAACGGAATGTTCTTTCTTTCACTCTTTTTTCTTTCTTTCCTTCTTTTCATCTTTTTCTTATGTTTGATTGAAACATATTCGCGTTATTCTTTCCGCGCACTCATCCCCTCTCTCTATCTTTCGACTAATCTCTTTCTTTCTTTTTCGTTTCTTATTATATTTTTCTGTGTAGCATGTCCTTTTTCTTTCCTTTCTTTCTTTCTAATCAAAACAGAATGGTCCATCATTTAGCTGAGGTGACGAAATAACGTAATAAATAAGAAATCGGTGGATAAACAACATCAGATATTGCAAGATGATAACGGTGTACGTTAAGGAACATGAGTATTGATATATAGATGGGGAGTTGATATGCCGTTAAACGAATAAACTAAACCAAACCAAAGAAAGTGTGGAAATTTTTTTCCCCAATAAATTACAGTCAACATGTCAATAATTCATCTTATGGATATTGTGTGTTTGTCTGTAACTGAAACTATATCACTACTCAAGGCATAATTCCCTTTGTTATTTACGTCACATTCTCCATAAATTTATTTTTATTTAAAATTTAAAACTCAAGTATTGATAAACTTGTTTCATAGGTATTTGTACTGATGGCCTTACCCACATACTAATAATATGCAATTGTATTTATATATATATAATAAAATAGCGGTTTACAGTTTGAATGTCACTAATTTGCATATTGATATTAAAAATTTGATTTTAATAAATATGTGCTTAATATTATTGATTTCTAATTGTTTGGTTTTATCTTAATGGATATGAGCAAAATCTCTTAAAAGAACTCCATTAACAAGAAGAAATAACTGTAATTTTATTATTTA
>CM042156.1:42081632-42086275 GCA_023376005.1 Doryteuthis pealeii | reverse complement strand
CCGCAGAGAGATTTAGACTGGGTTCTTTACCATGGCTAAGTAACCAGTTCTATGAGAGGAAAACTGAATTCAAACCTGTTGAACTCCGCTTAAGAAATTGACCTTGTGTCGTATCCGCTCAGCGGGGGAGTTGGTAAATATATTATATATATATAATATATATTAGTTATTTATCTGATTAATAAAAAAAGACAATGTGAACATCCTCTAAGTGTTCTTTTATCCAGGTATAAACTAAGTTGTTGTCGGAGGGGATTTTGTCGGTACCAGCCGGACAGCGAGGTCAGTCTATCCTCTTTTTCCTTAGCGCAAGATGAAGGAGATTTTTTCTGGGGTGGAGTGACACACCTACCGTTTGCTCCCTTCTTTACCGCACATATCAGATTACACAATCTATGCAACTTATGCGCTGAGTTGTTGGGGGACCTCTATCGAATCCAGAACCTTGCGATTCCGAGATATCTAGTAAGTAATGTCGTCGGTGTGAGCCATACAGCGAGGGAGTCTATCCCTTTTCACTAGCGCTAGACCAAGGAGATTGTTTTTTGGCGTCTGAGGTGGAGCGCCACACCTACCATCAGCTCATCACTTTACCGCACAGATCCCTGTGCTACTCATACGCTGAGTTGGCGAGGGCCGGTATTGAATCAGGAAGCTTGTGGTTCCTAGCCGGACGCTCTACCGACTTGGATGGATGTGGATATTTCGCATAGCCAATTGGTCCATCGTGATTCCGGTCGAGTCCTTTCTTCATTATGACATCTCTAAGGCAACCCAGAATCTAACCGTATGCCAAAAACTTCGAAGATCGATAGAGTCTTGAGGGACGCGAGGTTTTAAGTTTTAACTTTTGATACTTCCCAGCATGTCCAGCTGGTTAATATTACCAGGTCCGACCGATAATTAATTCTGATTCAATTCATACCAGAACAATTTAAAGACGTGCGTGCGTGCGAAAAGCATGTTTCAAACGGTTTTTATGTCTATTGAATTTTTTGCAGATAAAGACCTCACACATCTGCTTGACTTTTATAACGGTCAAGTACACTCCGGTCAATTTGTAGAAAGTCGGACAACGGCCATGTTGAAGTGACCCAAACTATTCGTCGGCGTTATTGATTTAGTTGTTCACGTGTCTCTCACAATAGGCATTCGTTATGCGCCATTCTGCTCAAATAAACCATTTTCCTTTCTTACAGAATAACATTATGATTGCCAGTGTTTGATTATCACACGGATTTGGCCGATTGCTCAGTTCTTGTTATCTGCTAAGGTTTTGTTTATTACGATAAAAGTATCGGAAGGACATGACGAAGAATGCGTTACGCCTACCCTTCAAATGAGGACAACGCGACTGCTGTAAGCTCATACTTCGCCGGTAATCCAAGAATTTGGATGAATATGGAACCAATCGCAGAACCAATTGGATTTCTATATGGAGCCATTACTTTTTATGGCATCTCTTGGGCAACTCAGAATTAAACCGTAAGTTAAAAAGTCTCGAAGATCGACAGAGTCTTGAAAACACTAGGGTCTAAATTTCAATTTTATTTAAATTCAAGATTAAACTGTTAAAGAGAGAAAATATTCCAAAATCTGCATTATAAAATACTGTTGTTGTCATCTTTTGTTTCTTTGTTTGCTCTCTCTCTCTCTCTCTCTCTCTCTCTCTCTATATATATATATATATATATATATATATATATATATATATATATATATATATGCTCCCCACTCGTTGAACACTTTGAAAGGCATTTTCCTGACGACCGCCAACTACGCTTGAAGGTAACGCTCTCTTATAAAACGGATGGAGCACACTCTGGCGGCCTTTACATATATACATATGTACGTATTTATCAGTTAAAATCCTCGTCCCAATCTGAAGGTGCTGATGGCCGAGTGGTTAAGAAGCCTGACTGATAATAAATCGATCGGTTTCCATGACGACAGGAGGTGTGTGTGTGCGAGCGTGATTTCCATCAAACACACACCACACACACACACACACACACATGCACACAACTTTGAGGTTTGTTTCGATGTTGTTTATCGCAAGAGATTTATACACAGACGCGCAACCACACACATAAAACACCTAAAAATGCACAATGCCTTTTTTCGATACACACACTCACACACTCTCATACTCACACCGTAAAAGAGAATATTTGACGTCATATTTTAAACCGTCCACTTTTTTCAGCGTCCTTTCTTCAGACTTCGGATTTTGAACAGACTGATAAACAAGGAATATTACTTGCTTTTCTCGTTATTCTGTGATAAACATTTTTTATCACCTTCCACATGCCAACAAATGCCCTGAAGATGATCTAATTAATAGATCGAAACACTGCAGCGTCGGCCAATAAACTTACCACTCAACTTATTTAAACCTGTGTTTTTCAATTTTCTTAATATACTACATACCGTCGGATTCACTTCCTTGTCTTCACACACACACACACACACACACACACACATATATATATATATATATATATATATATATATATCAATGAAGGAGTACACCACACCCCTCAGAGGAATTTCAACACTAGATTCAGTTCCACGCCTTACCTAGAGCAATAAGACTATCAGCCTTCTAGCACAGATATGATAAAATGGTTGGGGGCTTGTCATAAGAGAAATACAATCGTATAGGAACCAGATCGTATAGTGACCAGCCGAATAAGGACAAATATGTATTATTGCATATCATGGACAATTTCTAAAAACGCATTTTTATCTATTTAACCTCTAACTGGTATAATCAATAATAATTAGTGTTATGACCTGTTTAAGGGTCAATAAATAATAACTCAACACGGGTATAAAATGTAGGGAACAGATTGTATTAAGCAATATATATCAAGGTACAATGAAAGGGTTTCCTTGTTTCAGTTACACGAAGAACATGCATCTGGTACTACTGTTTTTTACATGTGTCCCACTTTCACACGATATGGCACAAGGCCGTTTTATGTGGGGACCACCCACAATTCGGGTGGTAGGTAGAAAAATTGCGTCGATCCCTTCTGCATTCTCCCTCAAGGGGGCGCCTCAGGCGCTGGGCAATAAACCCAGCCCTGCCCCTTTAAGTACAATGAGGCATGTATTGCCTGGAGGGACGGCCCTCTGGGATCGACGCTATTAATTTAGCATCCCACCTGTTCAGAGGCCGAAGCTCTCTGGACCCCCCCGTCCCGAAGGACGAGTAGCTGGGACTACTCGTTTGAGTAGCTTTACTCTGTTAAATATATACCCTTTGGGTAAGTCCATGTTCGTGTCATAGGTGAGTCACCTACAACAATTAGAGTGGATCTGGGAGTAATAGGAATGAAAAGGTACTCCACAATCCCTAGAGCTCCAAAATCTGAACCTCAATACTTGTTGCGGTTTATTTATTTTTTTAGGGCACTATAGTTTCATGTTTTACTTAGTAGGATAATATCAAGTAACCTATAACATTGGACCAAACGTTGAAAGGTGGGGATATAAAATTCATGGAATTCTTTAGTCTTTAGATTTTTCTTCAAATTACAGGGTCGTGTCATACTTATATGCATGTACTTATCTGCCTGTTCATACCTATGGATCTATATTTCTATGTATATATCTGTATATCTGATTGTTTATTAACTATCTATGGTGGGAGATAATAATGTATACCAGGTAAACTCTAAAGGTTTACATTGAAAAGCTTTTCCATGCTGATACTTCACTGACCTGGTTGCTTTGAAAGTCAATGATCAAAGGTTTGGCTGTCACCCAAGTTCGATCTACGATTACATTCACCGGAAGCTAATAGGTCTCATTTACTAAGGGGTTGATATATATATATATATTATATATATATATATATAATATATATCTGTCTCCGTCTCTCTCTCTCTCTCTCCTCTCTTCTCTCTCTCTCTCTCTCTCTCTCTCTCTCTCTCTCTCTCTCTCTCTGTCTGATATATATATATATATAGAGAGAGAGAGAGAGAGAATGGCAGACAGACAGAGACAGACAGACAGACAGACAGGCAGTCAGTCAGGGGGAGAGTGAGAGGGAGGGAGATAGACAGACAGACACATATAGACAGAAAGAAGGTGAGAGACAGAGAGAGAGGGGGGTCTTATTTACTAAGGAGGATTGATATATATATAGAGAGAGAGACAGACAGACATTCACCGGAAGCTAATAGGTCTCATTTACTAAGGGTTGATATATATATATATAGAGAGAGAGAGAGTGTGAGAGAGAGACAGAGACAGAGACAGACAGACAGACAGACAGTTAGACAGGGGGAGAGTGAGAGGGAGGGAGATAGACAGACAGACAGATAGACACATATAGACAGAAAGAAGGTGAGAGACAGAGAGAGAGAGAGGGGTCTTATTTACTAAGCAGAGGATTGATATATATATAGAGAGAGAGACAGACAGACATTCACCGGAAGCTAATAGGTCTCATTTACTAAGGGTTGATATATATATATATAGACAGACAGACAGACAGACAGGGGAGAGTGAGAGGGAGGGAGATAGACAGACAGACAGACACATATAGACAGAAAGAAGGTGAGAGACAGAGAGAGAGGTCTTATTTTACAAAGCAGAGGATTTATATATAGAGAGAGAGAGAGACAGACAGA
>CM042156.1:42049132-42076632 GCA_023376005.1 Doryteuthis pealeii | reverse complement strand
CAATAAGTGACCCAACCTATCACATTTCTTCTAGTATTGTTTTAAAATACAAAACCATAAGGATAAAATAAAGAAGAGTGAAAATTGACGATGTCCGCTGTTTTTGCTCCTACAGAAAAATGGCGGAAAATGTTAAGGCTTATTTCCTGTTTTGGATGGAGAATTCTGGGAAGAAGAAAACAGCCGAGAATTTATCGATCTAAAGTCTTTCAAGTAAATATACAAGAGGCATTAAGTACTGTCGTGTCATGACAAAATGCCAAAAGGTTATTGAGTTTAAGAGATAGCAGTGAAAAAAAACTAAAAGAAAGAAAGAACGTAATATGTTTTTTTATCCTTTTTTTAAGTATTTGTTTTAAGTGTTTTTATATTCCTGTTGCTATGTACAGGCACATTTTGTATAGTTTGACATCCAATTCTTCGTACTTTCTTTAATACATCGGAAATATGTTCACGGTTATGTACTTGGATAACGGTTTGGTTGTTTAGAGTTTTATTGAATTGTTACGCCAACTATTATTAATAGTATTAATAGTTAGTATTAATAAATACGAATGTCAGTGTGTCAAATTTTCAACTATACTCCTAGAGGCTGTAACCCAACATATCATACAGGGTGACCAAAAAAGAAAACAGAACCCAAATTCTTTTTTTTTCTTTTTTTAAAACTTTTACATTTTTTCAGGTCAGTTAAATTAATAACAGCTCAGAATAATGCCATAAGAACCACGTATTTTGAGGTGCAACACAGATTCTCAAAGATACATGGTTCAAAGTTAACTGGCCTGAAAAAATGTAAAAGTTTTTAAATAAAATAACTGGTGCATTATATTTTTATTCATTAATATATCAACATTGAAAATTTCATTAAATTCGGTTAATTCCCTGATTTTTGGGGTTTTTTTTTCTTTCAACGGGGTGACATACGATGGTGGAATTTATGTCCGTTAAGTTCGATTTAACCCAGATTTCTATATGATAGAAAAAAGCTGTTACACTGTCAGCATTGACAAGTGGGCGAAATGTTTCTGTCTTTGCTCGTTTCTTTTATCTGATTTTTTACTTCATTCTCATGAGGGAAAACGTATCGTTTGATTTTGTGCTTTGTGTGTGAAAGTTTAAATCTTGTCTAATGGCAAATTAGTGTGAAAAATTATTTTTTTCGAGAAGGCGACTGGATTGTATTAGCTTTGTTGACAGAGTATTTGTGACACTACAGAAGCTAATTATCCGAATTAAATCAATGTTTTTAAAAGCAAAACGTCATTCAATCAGCCAATTAACAACAACTCGAATTTATGACTACAAACGGCAAAGACCAAACTAATTGATAGCGAAATACAACCTGAAATATAGCCCTATTACTTTTAGGGTGTCCAACGTATAACACTAAACTGCATTAAGTGGTGAAGCTCCAGCTCTGTAGCTCTACACATGATTACAAGCGGCAAACCCAGACTAATTTTTGGTGGTACCCAATGACAGTTTAACTACAGTCTATGGATTAACATTTTGCGAATTGGGTTACGGTTTTAGGAGATTAAGGTTGGTTTTAATTACGTATTGCTTAACAAAAATAAACAAAAAAAACTTATAAAAAATTTAATGTTGAAAAATATTTTTTAAACTAAGTTTAATTGAAATTATACATTGGAATATTAACACAAACAACTGTCTCAATAATAGATTCAATAATTAATTTCAATGGTTAATTAAATGTATAGTAATTTGTTTTTTTGTTGTTTATTTTTTAAAGCAATACGTAATTAAAAACAACCTTAATCCCCTAAAACCGTAACCCAATTCGCAAAATGTTAATTCATAGAATGTAAGACTGACTTCTGATTTAGGTTGGAAAATTAAAACGGAAAGTTTTTTGGTGGTACCCAATGACAGTTTAATTACAGTCTATGAATTAACATTTTGTGAATTGGGTTACGGTTTTAGGGGATTAAGGCTGTTTTTAATTACGTATTGCTTAACAAAAATAAACAACAACAAAACCAAATTACTATACATTTAATTAACCATTGAAATTAATTATTGAATCTATTATTGGAACAGTTGTTTGTGTTAGTATTGCAATGTATAATTTCAATTAACCTTAGTTTAAAAAACATTTTTCAACATTAAATGTATAGTAATTTGGGTTAATTTGGGGGTTTTTTGTTTTTTTTTAAAGCAATACGTAATTAAAAACAACCTTAATCCCCTAAAACTGTAACCCTATTCGCAAAATGTTAATTCATAGACTGTAGTTAAACTGTCATTGGGTACACCAAAAAACTTTCCGTTTTAATTTTCCGACCTAAATCAGAAGTCAGCCCTAATTGGTGTCCCGGACCTAACTAATAAAACGAGAATTTTAGGCAAAATTGACTTTATTATCAACATAGTCTCCTTCAAGGGAATACACTGATTCCAATGCTTCTCTAACAAGTCGATGCTTCTTTTAGAACGATTTGTCTTTGGCCTCAAAATACGAAATTCAGATTTTTCCATTGTTTTGAAAATTTGCAACAGTAGTTTCATTTAAATAACTGTAATTTGTCAACTAATTATCCGATTGGGCTCACATATGACACATGCCATTTGAAGGTTAGTACTTGATAAAAATCATTTGGATTTTTTTCATCTATATGTCTGGCCGGGAATGCACACGTGGTGAATGGTTAACAAGCTGGTGAATCGAAATCAATTATTACTGACCAGTTACTGAAACCGAAATCGAATCGCTATTAATAACAGAATAATGCCATAAGAACCGATTATGTCAAAGCAAGAATAGATAAGACTCAGGAGAATATCAAGTGTAATTTATACACACACACACACACACACACACACACACACACATACATACGCACACAAATATATAGAGAGAAAGGGGGAGAGAAACAAAGAGAAATGGAAAGGGAACGAGAGAAACACAGAGAGAGAGAGAGAGAGAGAGAGAGAGCAGAGACAGCGATAGAGATTGAAACAATAAGCCACATAAGCGAATTACAGCAAACTGGCGGCAAAAGGGTACAAGAGCAGGCATGACTGGGTGGGGAAGGTGATCTACTGGGAACGACGATACTTTGACCATATTAACAAATGGAATATGCAAAAATCAGTATCTCTCCTGGAAAATGAGACACATAATTATCTGGAATTCTGAGATACAAACGAATAAACTAATCCCAGTCAGAAGAGCAGGTCTAGTGTTAATTAACAAAAAGAAAAGAACTTGTCATCTAATGGTCTTCGTCGTTCCAGCAAATCACAGATTAAAAGGAAGGGGGTCTCCTGTGGTGTAATTGCTAACGTGATGGACTGTGACATCGAAGTAAGTGCGTTCGAACTCCAGTTGTGCTAGTACGTTTACTTTTATACTACAAGCCTTGGGAAAGCTATGAATCACCTCATTACCCAGCTATGGGTTAAATAGTACCTCTATTGTTATTCTACAAGGATGGCTTTGGCATTAAATAACCCATGAAGACTGATGTGCCATTAAATAAAAGAAACCAATGCCCAGATCTCCAAAACAGTGTAATATCTAGAACACCCCTTTGGTGGGGATCTTACTAATACCTCATTCCCCAGCTATGGGTTAAATAGTACCTCTATTGTTATTCTACAAGGATGACTTTGGCATTAAATAAACCACGAAGGTTGATATTTCATTTAAAAAAAGGTAACCAAACTAAACCAAACAGATTAAAAGAGAGCTAAAAATATATGGAACAAAAATGGGAATAAGAACAACTGTACGTATACTTCAAGCGACAAACTTCATATATATATATATATACTTCAAAGGAAATTGTACAAGAGATGACCTGGACATGGCTAAGAAGAACAAACCTGAAGAAAGAACCTGAATCACTATCAATATTAACACAAACTAATACCATAAGGACAAATTATATCAAATCAAAAATTTACCATGCACAAAATAACAGCAAGTGTAGGCTATGGGGTGAGAGATGAAACAGTTAATCACATAATAAGTGGATGCAAAAAAAATGAGCACAAAAAGTATACAAGAAAAAACATGATTGGGTAGGAACTGTTAACCACAGGGAAATTGATCAAGAGACTGAAATTTAAACCAAATGCAGAAACCAGAATCTAACTTAGAATATGAAACACATAAATTTATCTGCGATATCTAACTGTAGCCTTATCATCGGATGCATCTCCCATAGCACTAATACCTTTTGGAAAGGTATGCATCCAACTATTATCTATCCAACTATGGGTTAACAGTAGAACAGAATAGGCTCTTTAACCTTGTATGGCAACCAGCCCACGAGAAAACTCTGAAATCAAACCTGTTAATCTCTGCTTAAAAATCGACCTTGTGTTTCATCCTGTTTATGCAGATTGATTGATTTTAATGGCATGTCAACCAATCCAAGGTTATTTTATGCAAGTGTTATCATTAATTCAAATGATACTGAGTGACGTGGATAGAACTGGGCAGTGTACACTTCATGCTCTTCTCGGACTGCACCTGATCACTCCCGACGTACCCACCTACATCAGTGGGGGAAGCGCGGTGGGGTATTGGTTAGAGTCGCAGGAAATGGACTCGTCGATCCGAGTTTAATTCCTGGACAAAGCCACAGTTCACATAGCGCTAAAAAAATTGGGAAAGGTATGAATCCAACTATTCTCCCTCCAGCTATAGGTAAATAGTAGGGCAGACTGGGCTCTTTAACCTTGGTTAGGCAACCAGTCTAGGAGAAGGAAAACTCTGAATTCAAACATGGTCACTACTAGAATAGGCCCAGGCCTACTTAGTGATCTATTTCAATTTGAAAAAAAAATAATAATTTTAATCTTAATTTTTTTTAAATTACTTTCTGTGCCATATCGAGGTGTATCTGTAAACCAAGAGACGTCCTCTCTGATAGGGTGCCGGCTCGCAACTGACTAACTAAACTAAAACTTATTCCCACGCGTCCAATCGCGCGCTTTCAAAGGGTCAAATCAAAAGGTTATTACCCGTCCATAACTGTTGAGTAATTTTCCATGGATCCCATCATTTTACGTCTAACGGAACCTATTCAAAATTATAACTACAGGTAACTGTTCAGCAAAATTATGGAAACAAACATACAAATATACAGACAGACGTCGTGTTTTATATAAATAGATTGGTGATGTCTAAATGCCTATCTGTATGTCTGTCTGTCCGGGGATGTAATTGAAAACAAAATCCTTGACCTAGATCAAACTGAACTTTTGGGATTAGATTATACATGTTGTATCATCGAGGGGAAATGACACACAGAGGAAATTGAGTGCTTAATATATTTATACAGCACCAGTGTCCGGTGCTAACGGACACATACAAAAATACAGAACAATTTTTACGGTTTAGGGGTTACGGTTTAGGGGTTAAGGTATCTAAGTTTTTGTCGGTAATGTTAATATATACTTCTTATAAAAAATTTGCGAACTTTAAGCCACAAATCTTGATTTTAAAACAAAATAAGCTGATTTGAATTATTTCGCAGCTAAATTTATTTTTAATTTTTCCGAAAAAACAAAGACAATTTATCTACTTACCAAATAAGTTGATTGATTCACTAATTTAAGATAGATAAATTACCAAAAATCAAGGAGTTAGTCAGCAATGTATTCTTTTAGTTTGTTTTAGTTAAACGATGGGGGGAGTCAACGTTTGCTCATTTGAATAAGATCCCATCACATTTAAATATATAACTACTTTTTTTTTTACCCAACATGAAATATTTTAAAGTAAGTTTAATAATCATAATAAGTTACAAAACAATTAACAAGACAACTTACAAGAAATAGAGGAGGGTCAAATACGGTATAACCAAACGAAGATCAGTCCGAATATTAATCAGCTTATTAATCAACTGTTGAAATCCTTGATCGTAGACTATTTAAGAAAGATTTTTACGTAGAATCCAGTGCTAGCATTTATATTTAACCCTGAATTTATTTGTGGTCACTGGGTACCGAATTACTGGCTCTGGTATGAGAAAATAAGAAAAAAAGTGACGTATCAATCTAAAATATTCTAAAAACTCACCTCTTTCATCGTTCTACGACGAGTTCGAAAATAGAAAAAAATATTTACCCAACCCGTTCATCACGGATAGGATTTTGTTATATAACACTTATACGACATGGGTATATAAACGGGGGGGGAGCAGAGAGATAGATGTTATATGATATTTCTTAATTCGTACATTCTGTTTCTGGTTCTTCGTTTCGAGCGTCTTACTTGTCTGGCCGCCATGTTATTCCGTTTAATCTAGTGGGATGATTAAGGGTTGGTTCTTCTTCGTTGATTCTTCTTTGTGCAGGGCTGGACATTTCTTTTAATAATACAACAAGACTTGTTTGTTTTATGATAATAAACCTTTATTACGCAAACCCTGCCCATGATTCCGCTGTGGGTGAGTTGCGAACCCAAAGAGACATCCTCTCTGATAGGGTGCCGGCTCGCAGCTGACTAATTAAACTAAAACTTATTCCCACGCGTCCAATCGCGCGCTTTCAAGGGGTCAAATCAGAAGGTTATTACCCGTCCATAATTGGCGAGTAATTTTCCATGGACCCCATCATTTTAAGTCTAACGGACCCTATTCAAAATTATAACTACAGGTAATTTCATAATTCATGAGTTGCTCATAAATTATGTAGCAATGTTACAAGTATGGGAAAACCCAGTGAATGGAACTCGCTATTCAGTAGTAATGGATCTACGCGACTAGCTGGCTAACCATTCCACCACGCCGGGACACCCTGTAAAATAAATAACATTTTAGATTTGAGAATGGTTTCATGAGCAACATTTTAACAATAAGCACATTGAGCGATAGTTACTGCTATCCAATGGTGAGCAATATGAGATTTAAGAAGTGTATACTTGAATTTAGCCTGATACTATATAACCTGAGCAAGGCTGAGAACATACAGTTGATGAGATAAAATACATAAGAAGCATTAAAAAAAGCGAAACCAATTAAATGAAATGATTTTAATTGTGGAAAACAGTGGAATTTTCTAGCTGTTCATTTTTGTAGAAATTCAAGGTTTACAAAGATTAGGCAATTGAATTTTTGGACCATATGACCTTTAGGCACCCCTTTTTAATCTCGGTTCAGAAAGGACATGTTTTTCATTTACACCGTCAATATCCGGTTATTTGTAAGGGGTTAGAAATAAGGTTAGGGGTTAGTTTTATAATTTTTTTTAATATAAAAATTCGTCTATTAAAACAACCGGATATTGACGGTGTAAATGAAAAACATGTCCTTTCTTAATGAGATTAAAAAGGGGTGCCTAAAGGTCATATGGTCCAATTTTTTATATTATTGGCTAATTAATTTCCAAGTAAAGCTTTCAGCATTATTTTTATGTTTTGGTTTTTTTTTTACTAGAAGTCTATAAACTTATTTTTATGTTTTCAGGTGTAATATATTTCGGAAAACTTGTTTTACGGCTGTGAAGAAGTCTTTGAAAAAATAAAAACGAAATATCCATTGATCCAATTGTCTGTGTTTGGTATTCACCTTTCCGTTTATATTCTTCACATTTTGTCGGGTTTTCTTAATCTGTTGTTTTCTTCACACACACACACACACACATATATATATATATATATATATATATATATATAATTGCATACTACCCAACTACTACCTGTAATGTCATCTTTATGTGGCTTTATTCATAAAGATGACATCACAGGTAATGGAGTATGTAAGCGAATATATATATATATATATATATATATATATATATATATATATATTATGATAATGGTAACGGTAATAACCTACTCATTGTAACCTGATTCACCGGTAAGTCACCTTTTCCACAAATATCATATATATATATATATATATATATATATATATATATATATATATATGGTGAGTCTAGTTCTGGGTGTGAATATATTATATTTGAATATATGTATATTGTATATACCTATAATATTTATTTTTTGGGATTATGTATGAAGCATGGAGCGTAAAATGAATAAGAAACTCAGTTGGTATTTAAGTGGTAAGTTTTATTTTATTTTATTTCATTCTATATTTCGGAAGTTCACGACGACGACACACACACACACACACACACACACACACACACATATATATATATATATATATATATATATATATATATATATAAGTATATTATGTATGTATATATATATATATATATATATATATATATATATATATATATATAAAGTAAAGTAAAGTCGTCGGGGAGGCCTAAAGTCGGTATCAGCCAGTCAGCGAGGGAGTCTATCCCTTTTTCAATAGCGCTAGACCAAGGAGATTGTTTTTTAGCATCTGAGGGGGAGCGCCACACCTACCATCAGCTTCTCACTTTACCGCACAGATCCCTGTGCTACTCATACGCTGAGTTGGCGAGGACCTGTATCGAACTAGGAACCTTGTGGTTTCTAGCCGAACGCTATATATATATATATATATATATATATACATATTTTTATTATCCATGTTTATGTTGTTGATTTTGTTATTTATTTGTTTATTTAAGTAACAGCGTGGATTTTTTTTCATTTAATATTTTAGATAGTAGACATTAACATTTCTTTTCAGAGTAGCTGGATCAATGCAAGGTCGATTTTTTTACCTAGGGATTTAAATGGGCATCCCACGAGGATTCAACTCACGATTCAGTAATAATGGATCTGCAGGACTAACATTTAAAATCCCCCTCTACTCAGGCGACGCCGGGTAGCCACTGTTAGTATATCTCTATATATATTTGGTGAATATGTGCTTATTGAAGTCGTACCTAATTTTGAAAGTTAATTATTAATAATTAATTAATTAGGCGGTCATACCTATTTAAATGTAAGGCTAAACAAATCGAGAAAAATCAATCTCTGTATGTACATTTCGGCCTATTAGGCCTCATCATATATATATATATATATATATACATATATATATCACAAATATATAGAAGACTGAAAAGCAGAGGTGTGTGTGTGTGTGTGTGTGTGTGTGTGTGTGTGTGTGTAAATAAACACTTATATGCATACTGATCCTTTTATGTGTGTCTGGTTTTGATGTCAAATATCTTCTGTCAACTCCAAACTGGTTTCCTTTCTTCTTCTTTTCCTGCTTAGCAGAGGCATGTGAATGCACGGACTAATATTTACACACGTGAAACGTTCATTGAAAAAAATGACATTCTCGTCAAAGCAGAGCATAAAAGATAAATTCGCAGGTCGACAACCGCTCTGTCTGTCTGTCTGTCTGTCTGTCTGTCTCTCTCTCTCTCTCTCTCTCTCTCTCTCTCTCTCTCTCTCTCTCTCTCTCTCTTTATTGTACATCTTTGAAGCGCTGAAATACTTGTGGGTCAATCTTGATCCAAGGACACCGGCAAGTCTAGGCTATGGCCAGCAATGCTGGGTTGGTGAAGCTTGTTACTATACACTGACCTCCACTGGTGTGCCAGATACGTTATACACATCATATTATTACAACTAAAAAGAAAAGAACTAGAATACCTGTGGGTCAATCTTGATCCAAGGACACCGGCAAGTCTAGGCTATGGCCAGCAATGCTAAGTTGGTGAAGCTTGTTACTATACACTGACCTCCGCTGATGTGCCAGATACGTTATATAGATATTACCACAAATTTAAAAGAAAGAGAACAATTCTAATATTCAGAAATGTTTCCATATCCCTAATATTTCCTACACTTTGATCCATGTAGTAAAGAGGTAGTTAGTTGGTTGGTTGGTTGGTTGGTTGTTATGCTTTACGGCATATGATGTTACAGTAATTGACTTTGCTTAAATGGTCACGTATTTAAGTACTGAACGGGCTCAGCGCTGCTTAACTTCGGTGACCTAGCGGTTCTTTTAACGTGACTTGACTGTAAACCAGTAAAGAAGGTAGAAGTGCGAACTCAGCAGTAGCAGCAGCAGCAGCAGTAGTAGTAGTAGTAGTAGTAGTAGTAGTGGTTTGGTTTGGTTTGGTTTGGTTTGGGTTTTTGTTTAATGGCATATCAACCTTCGGGGTTATTTAATGTCAAAGCTATCCCCGTAAGAGTACAGTAGTGGTACTATTTAACCCATTCCTGGGGAGGTTAAGAGGGCTCATACTTTTCAAGTTTATTAGTCTGAGTTCAAACTCGCTTACTAAGATACCGCAGTCCAACACTTTAGCTACTACGCCACGGGTACTCCCCAAAAGGCAGACAGAGATACAATTCTAACTTATTAACAAACACACACACACACACACACATATATATATATATATATATATATATATATATATATATATATATATATAGCGTGGACATTATGTCAGCGGCGCTTGGTTACTGACAGTTTCTCGCCAATGCGATTCTCAAACCAACTTGGTTTGAGAATCGTATAGGTGAGAAACTGTCAGTAACCAAGCACCGTTGACTTCATGTCCACGCTACCCTAGCTAAAATATAATTGCTCTATCCACGATATTAAGCAGTATTTACTTATAAATAAGCACACTATATAATCAATATTAATAATATAAAGTCGTCGGGATAGCCTAAAGTCGATATCAGCCAGACCGCGAGGGGGTCTATCCCCTTTTCTTTAGCGCTAGACCAAGGTGATTGTTTGGGTGTCTGAGGCGGAGTGCCACTCCAAACATCAGCTCCACACTTTACCGCACATATCTATATGCTACTCATATGCTGAGTTGGCGAGGGCCGGCATCGAACCAGGAACCTCGAGGTTTCCAGCCGAACACTCATCCGACTGAGCTAAACCGGCCATGGTGAGTAGTAGTAGTAGTAGTAGTAGTAGTAGTAGTAGTAGTAGTAGTAATTCTTATATTGAAGATTTTTTGTCATTGCATCAGCTTGAATTAGTATTTTTACGGAAATTTAGTAGATGTAACAATTTGTAAAATAGTTGTTTTGTTTTTTTAAATTGTGTATGTTCTAGATATGAGGTTAGGTAAAAAAATCGATTGTTGAAGTTAATGACAGTTAATGTGAAAACGAGGCCACTGAAAATGGCGGTTATGGTGCCAAGCTGATGATTACAGTGAATGAAAAGAGGTTAGTCGAAGTGTTGAAGAAAAAACAAAACAGGTAAGTGTGGGGGGTGTAGTGGGGGGGAGAAACGGAGAAGACAAATTAATTTCTTGAGTCATTGAAGGCGTTGCCGATGGCCAATGACTGGACGAATTCCATCAGATTGAATTTGCACCCACAGTGCAAAATGGCGTCTTGTAGTTTTGTCTCTATTGTTAGAACAAGGAAAACAAAAGCCCGGGTCATTACATAAACATCGACCAAAAAAGTAACATACTGCGTCCAGTCACTTGTTTTATCACGTCATCACATTAGCCAAATCAAAAACTGTTTGTCCTTTTTTTCAATGGAAAATGAACAGCGTTGCGTTCTCAGTTTAAGTACTGCGGTGAAGTCAAACATGGTTATCTGCCCCTGGGTAAGTTCACTATATATACTAAAGAGTCTTCACCTTATGTGGACTGGGCTACATTTAAATTATCTATCTATACATATATAAAGGAAGCGCGTGGTGTAATGGTTAAAGTCATGGGAAATGGACTCGTCGCCCCGAGTTCAAATCCTGGATGTGGTAATTGCATTTCACTTAGCGCTAATACCCTTGGGAAAGGTATGGATCCTACTCTCCCTCCAGCTATGGATAAATAGTAGGGTACACTGGGCTCTTTAACCTTGGTTAGGCAACCGGTCTAGGAGAAGGAAAACTCTGAATTCAAACCTGTTGAACTCCACTTAAGAAATTGACCTTGCGTCACATCCTGCTCGTGTGGATGGGTTGGTAAATATATATATATAAAGGACAGTCTGTATGTATGTGTGTATGTCCGGGGGACACTGCGAAAATAAAACAACTAACGACAAATATACATACACATTCACTACCAGAGCTTGCTTTTTGTGCAAAAATAATGAAGTTTTTATCTATATTCCTAAAGATATTTAAAAATTAAGATTTGACTACTAAGAGAAGGGAAAGTCATTGGTGGCGTTCGTGATTAAAACATAAACAAATCAATTATGGAAGAACCAAAACAATCTATGGATCTGCGAGAGTAACTTTTTTTATCTCCCCTCTACACAGGCAACGCTGAGTAGCCGTTTCTAGTACATATATTAACGCACTTGTGTATATGTATGTATGTATGTATGTCCGGAGGAAACTACGGAAATAAAACAATTAACGACAAACTAAATATTCATACACATTCACTATTAGCAAATCTTGCATTTTGAGCAAAAATAATAAAATTTGATTTAAATTCGTGACGATGATTAAAGAATAAAATTTAAATGATAACAGCATGGAATTTTTAAAAAAATAGTAGCCATTAATTTTTCTTTTCAGATTGGCTGGATCAATACAAGGTCTTTTTTACGTAGGGATTTTAATGGGGGCACCCTGTATGGATCCAACTGACGATTCAGTAATAATGGATATGCGAGACTAACTTTTTGCCAGCCCAGTTTAAGTACTGCGGTGACGTCAAACATAGTTATCTGCCCCTGGGTAAGTTCACTATATATACTAAAGAGTCTTCACCTTATGTGGACTGGGCTACATTTAAGTTATCTATCTATACATATATAAAGGACAGTCTGTATGTATGTATGTATGTATGTCCGGGGGACACTGCGAAAATAAAACAACTAACGACAAATATACATACACATTCACTACCAGAGCGGGTAGCCGCTTCTAGTACATATATAAAGTGAATTTGGTGTGTATTTATCTATCTATCTATGCTTGTGTGTACGGATGAAGCTACGAAAATAAAACAATTAAGGACAAAGTAAATATATAAACACAAGAAATATCAACGATTCCTGTGTTTTGTACAAAAATTACGAAGATTTTATTTATATTCGAAGATATTTAAAAATTAAAATATGCATAGAAATAGCATTGAAATTCTTCTTCAAAATGTCTAGTATTTGTGAATCTCAGAAGTACACAAATCAATACACTAGGTATATTTTGTATCACTCTTCTACCCAAGTGACACTGGGTAGTCCCTTCTAGTATTGAATAAAGTTTAAGTAAAGCATTTACTTTGTTCGTCTTTTTATTACAATACATGTTATTTAATTTTATTCCATACTGTGATGAAGTCAAACATAGTTATCTCCCTCTGTATCAGTTCACTGAATTCTAAAAGACTCTTCAACTTAACTGGACCACAGTTAAGTAATACTGAATGAAGCTTCATCATCATCATCATGTCGCGCATGCAGCACGGATATCCATGACAATCCTTCGCCAACCTTCCCTATCATTCATTGCACATGGGAGCTCCTCTGCGGAGCAACCAGCATCCTCACATAGCTGGTCAATGTAGGTCCTTGCTGTGCGCCCCACACTTGCATGTCCATGTGTTGGCTTCCACACGAGAACGTCGCTTATAAGTTCATCCTTGCTTCTCCAGTAGTGTCCTGCATGTCTTGTCCGTCTCACTCGGATAGTTTGTGAGATGGGGGGGCAGGTGACCGTACAGCTGTTTCCTCGTGGGGTGCTGCCTCCACAACTTGTTCAAGACTGCGCGCAGCATTCTTGTGCAGCTCCCATCTAGCTTATTCTCAAGACGCTTTGTTAGGGTCCAGGTGGTGCAACCATATAGCAGCACCGACACAAACACAGCCTGGAAGAACTGTCGCTTTAGCTTGTCAGGGAGATCGGACCTCCATATGACTGATAATCTATTTGTGGCCGACCATGCCTTTGCTATCCGTGTATTAACATCGCTCTCTGTGGAGGAGATATTACCACCCAGGTACATGAATTGTTCTACTGGCTTAAGAGGTTTGCCGTTGAGTGTGGAGAAAGCTTAAGCAAAGTAATTACCTTGTCTTTTATTACATATGGTATATTTTGAAAGATTTTAAAGCTTATGTAATGTTCATTATATGGCGTTGTAAAGTCAAATCTAGTTGTCTCCCTCTGAATCAGTTAACTATAAATTCTATGTATTATACCAACCTCTTTATCTATCTATCTATCTATCTATCTAACTATCTCTCTCTCTCTCTCTCTCTCTATATATATATATATATATATATATATATAGAGAGAGAGAGAGAGAGAGAGAGAGAGATAGAGTAGCGGTAGAGTTTCTGATTCTGCGTGCTGGGTTCCCGGTTTCGATTTCTGTCGGAGGGAAATCGCAAGTATACATCGCTGATGAGATGTAATAAAGTTGAAACAGTTGTACGATGTTCTACGTGGGGGCGCGATATTTGCCGAGTTCGCTTGTCATGATTATTTTCAATAATTATCGAATTTTATACGATATACGCATTGTAATTGCCTTCTAGCAAAAAATATAAATAATAATAATAATTATAATTATAATACACACACACACACACACAATATATATATATATATATATATATATATATATATATATTCATCAATTTATCTGATATGCCGTTAAATTAACCATACCTCTCTCTCTCTCTCTCTCTCTCTCTATATATATATATATATATATATATATATATATATATATATATATACATAATCTTTTAAAAAGCATATAAGATGAAATATTCAAAAGATCGAAACACGATTACCTGCCCTTGGCTATTGCATTCTAACATCTTTTGTAAAAAATACCTGACAACAAATCTCTCTCTCTCTCTCTCTCTCTCTCTCTCTCTCTCTCTCTCTCTCTCTCTCTCTGATTATATACATATAGATGCATATACATAGTTACCAACCCCTCCGAACGACTAGGATGTGACTGAATGTCAATTTCTTAAACTGAGTTTAACAGGTGGACTAAAGCTATCTGGAAGATTTTCCTCCGACTTAAATCATGTCCCCCATTTCTTTGCTTGTCTTGTTTATTCTAAGCCCTGTCATCTCTTTGCAGGTAGCGCCCTGCAATCCATACCCCACAACAGCTTACTTCATTTGGCTCACAGTCATCCGCTAACCATAGATTCTGGATTATTCTACCATTACAAGGTATTTTGGGAGGTAAAAGTACTTTGGATTATAAGCTCTTACTACGTGAAGATATGGCAATTTGTTGTAGAGGTCATAGCTCGGAGCAACTGTCCACAATTTAATACAAAAACTTACCAAATACCGCAATTGGGGCAAAGATGACTATCAATTAAAAAGCGAATTTCAAGATAGAAGAAGAAGAAGAAGAAGAAGAAGAAGAAGAAGAAGAAGAGAAGAAGAAGAAGAAGAAGAAGAAGAAGAAGAAGAAGAAGAAGAAGAAGAAGAAGAAGAAGAAGAATGGTAGCAAAGAAGAAGAAGAAGAGAAGAGAAGAAGAAGAAGAAGAAGAAGAAGAAGAAGAAGAAGAAGAAGAAGAAGAAGAAGAAGAAGAAGAATCGTTGCAAAGATGACTATCAATTAAAAAGCGAATTTTAAGATAGAAGAAGAAGAAGAAGAAGAAGAAGAAGAAGAAGAAGAAGAAGAAGAAGAAGAAGAAAAGAAGAAGAATGGAAGCAAAGAAGATGAAGAAGAAGAATCGTTGCAAAGATGACTATCAATTAAAAAGCGAAGAAGAAGAAGAAGAAGAAGAAGAAGAAGAAGAAGAAGAAGAAGAAGAAGAAGAAACGACTGAGAGACGAAAACCGAGAAAGGTTATTAACAATAATCCTTGGTAATTGGCATAGAAAAATGATTACGGGTTTGAAAACAAGGCGGGAAAAATATCTACGTGTGAAAATCTCTTTAGTGTTGACTCGTTGAATCATGTGATTGATATGACCGGAGGGAGAAGTTCAAGATATCAGAAGAATAGAAACACGATAGAGGCTAATTCAAGAAGAGGACAGCTCAACACAACTAACAATAATTATTAGCTAACAGTTATATATATACCTTAGAAAACGAATAATTTCGTTATTATTTTAATGTTCACAGGATCACTAACACGGCAGTTCTAGAGATAGCTCAACTCCCCAGCCTGTACTCTCTACTGAGACAACGGCGTCTCCGATGGTTGGGTCATGTACGTCGGATGGATGATGGACGAATCCCTAAAGACTTTATGCAGAGCTTACGTCTGGTAAAAAACAGATTGGTCGCCCCCTGCTGCGGTTCAAGGATGTCTGCAAAAATGATCTCAGGTGCTTTGGAATTGTACCTTTCAGCTGGGAGAATTTGGCTCAAGACTGCCCTCGGTGGCGGCAGAATCTCCATAGAGGACTGTACATGTCAGAAGTCACCCTGATACAACATCATGAAGCTAAGAGGTCCATAAGAAAGCAACGGCAACAAAGCATCGGAACATCATCATCTACAGGGACAACCTACAAATGCAAAATCTGTGGTCGAGCATGTTTCTCAAACATCGGACTTCATAGTCACAGAAGGCGCTGCAACTTCAGGGGCACACAAAAACTTTATCATAGTCTTTCGAGACTGAATTGCCAATGGATGAATGATTTTAATGTTCACAATATCTCTGTAAGGCTTGCCTGTGTCTTCGTGCAGCGTTACAATTTTAGTACGCTTCCTTGGAATAAAGTCAATCGCAGACAATGGACGTAGAACAATTAATCTACAGTCAATACAATAGTGTCTGGGCGTGATAAAAAATGTGATGCAATCACGGTTGACGCAATATTTTTCAAGGCCAAACAAATTTCATCATACGCACGGAAAATAGATTCATATTACTGCACACCACTGCAAATGACCAAATCAAGGAAAAATAGAAATCGATTACATCTTGTCACTCCAGTGGGTCTAAAACTGGCCGCATCATGAAAGAAAGGGAATTAAAACCGTTGTTTCAATTAATTTGTACAAGGGTATATATTCAATCAACTATTCCTATTAAATTGCCATACCTTTTGTAATGGTCGAGGTTTGATTATAACACGCGTAAGCACTTCACCCTGATTATCATGTTGCGCTGATAACACGGATTCCCGTCTCTCTCTCTCTCTCTCTCTCTCTCTCTCTCTCTCTCTCTCTCTCTCATACACACACAACAATGACTGTCCCTATCAGTCATCGCCCTTGCCAGGTTCACCACACAGCATCCAGAATCCGTAGAAAGCTGATTGGTGTATGTATTTAACAACCCATCCGCACGAGCACGATGTGACACAAGGTCAATTTATCAAGCGGGGTTTAACCGGTTTTAATTCATAATTATTTCTTCTCCTATACTGGTTACCTAGCCAAGGTTAAAGAGGCCAGTCTGTCCTACTATTTACCAATAGCTGGAGGGAGAGTAACTGCATACCTTTCCCAAGGGTTTTAGCGCTATGCGAAATGTAAACAGCGTCGTCTAGAATTTGAACTCGGGTCAACGAGTCCATTTCCTACGACTCTAATCATTACACCACGCACCCCACTGATTGATGTAGGTTTTTACTGGTCGACCTACATTGATGTGTGCATGTGACAGGGTCCACCGGAGAATATCACTTATGAGTTCGTCCTTGCTTATCCTGCAGTGTCCAGCATGTCTTGTTTGTGTTACTTGTATGATTTGTGTGATAGGAGACAAGTGGCCATACAGCTGCTTTCTTGTGTGGTGCTGCTTCCAAAATTTGTTCACGACAGCACATAGTATTCTTGTGTAGTTGTCTAGCACATAGTATTCTTGTCTAGCTTTTTCTCGCATTTAGTTAGAGTCCAAGTGGAGCAATCATACAGTAGCATTGACATTGCTACCGCTAGGAAGAATCGTCCCTTTATCTTAACAGAGAGATCAGATTTCCATATGGTCGATTCCTGTTTAATAAAAGTAATAATTTCTTTGCGCACAATTATTCCTATCAAATACTAATAATTTGAACACCGATCTATTTGACCCAGAGATAGTACCCTAACAGGCACCATCGCTCTAGGTCAGAGCGGACCTAGGAGTGATCACAATAAATGGTACTTCACACTCCCCAGGACTCCAGAATTGGAGACTCAATGACGGTTGCAGTTTAATGTCATACCCAGGACACGAACATTCTGGCATTAATAATATATTCTTCTATATGTTTCAAAGAATTTCTCTGAATGTTTGAGATGAGGCTTGATAATTAGTATTATGTACGTTATTCGGACTATTGTCCTCATCTTCATTGTTATCTGTTCAATGTTTCGGTCGATATGCCCTCCGGCATTTTTCAGGTATTTCTTGTCGGACTCGGGAACCCTCTTCTTGGGCTCGGGAACCTTCTTTTTGGACTCGGGAACTTTCTTGTCGTAATCGGGAACCTTCTTGTCGTAATCGGGAGCCACCACGCCCCTACCACAGCTATGGTTAGTGGAATGAGAACAGGATACCTCCGTGGGCTGAATAAAAGGTTAGGTTCAAAGTTCCGTGATGGCTCCCGATTACGACAAGAAAGTTCCCGAGTTCGAAAAGAAGGTTCCCGAGTCCGAGAAGAAGGTTCCCGAGTCCGACAAGAAATACCTGAAGAAGGCCGGAGGACATATCGGCAGAAACGTTGTACAGATAACAATAAAGATGAGGGCAATAGTCCGAATAACGCAGATAATACTAAGTTTCAAATGATATTCCGATAATGTACAAAGTATGAAGGATTCGATAAGAAAGACTTCCAGCGTAATGACTTACTTTATCTGTCCACAGACCACGACACCATTGGGGCCGTTTTTTGACACAATGATTTGATGTTATTGGGAGTCAAATATAATTTTGACACGAGAGAAAATATATTTTTGTGCAAAAGAATTTTTCAACGAGTTCAATTCAACAATGTAATGGATTTAAACTAGCAGTAATAACTTTCAGAGTAAAATACAATATAGGCCTCCATGATGTCACGGAGTTGTAAACAACTCATATGGGGTTAATATGCCGTTGAATAGATTAAGCCAAACTAATTTTAGCGACTTCAGACAATTATTTTCTTTCTTAAAACTGCATGCTGACCATATAGAATGTTAAACTATGTAAATTGCAATTTTTTTTGTTGGTGGGCGAATAATGGTGTGTCCATGTGCATTGGAAAAGGTTGCTTATGAGTTCGTCTTTGCCTTCTTCAGTAGAAATGTGTGTGTGTGTGTGGTGTGTGTGTGTGTGTGTGTGGTGTGTGTGTGTGTGGAACAAACTACAAGTAAAAACTTATTGAGTAAAACACAAAATAGGCCTCAATGGTGTCGTGGACAATCAATTTTTTTGTTTTTTGTTGCTGTTTGTTTGTTTGTTTGTTTGTTTTGCTTTTGTTTTGTTCTTGTTCTTGTTTTTGTTTTTTGTTCTTGTTTTGTTTTGTTTTTTGGTTTTTTTTTTTGTTTTTTACTTTTTTTAACTTTTTCTATACGAGGCCTTGCATTGTCATGTTAGAGGATAACACTATTTCTGTACACCAAGCTGCACATTTTGCGTATGCAATACCCAACTGTGGTGATGGTGGTGGTGGTGGTGGTGATCGTGGTGGTGGTGGTGATCGTGGTGATTGTAGTGGTGGTGGTGGTGGTTTTTCCAGATTCAATCATATGCATACAAAAGCGTTCTATGAATAACTTGCATTGTATACTTTTAATTAAGCCTTATTTAGTGGAATTGCGTAGCACAATCTTTCTACTTCAATCCACCCCCCAACCCCTAGTTGGCGTTGATATACTAAGATAAGCATAAGAAATGTTAAATCAAAAGTATAGATACGCTTTATCCACAGAAGGTCTTTGCGTGCATTTGGTTCATCGTCGAGAAACCATTACTTTACGCCTTTAATATATTTACCAACTCCCCCGCATGAGCAGGATGCGACACAAGATCAATTTCTTAAGCGGAGGTTAACAGGTTTGAATTCAGAGTTTTCCTTCTCCTAAACCAGTTGCCTAACCAAGGTTAAAGAGCCCGGTCTGCCCTACTATTTATCCATAGCTGGAGGGAGAATAGGATTCATACCTTTACCAGGAGTATTAGCGCTAAGTGAAATGCAATCACCACGTCCAGGATTTGAACTCGGGGTGACGAGTCCATTTCCTATGACTTTAACCATTACACCACGCGCTTCCCACTTCACGCCTTTATAAGACACTAGCAGTGGTTACCCGGCGAAGCCCGGCTAGAGGGGAAAAAAACATGGTTTAATAATCGTTTTCAAATCTATTACTACTGAATAGCGAGTTCGATCCTCGCAGGATGACCCATAAAAATCACCACGTAAAAAAAGATCTTATTTTAATCCGGCCTGACGAAAAAAAATTCCCTGACCTCCCGTCAGGGAATTTTTTTTTGTCAGGGGGAATAACATCACATATTGATATAGTAAGAAATTTTAATTCATTGATTAACTATATTTTTTAAATAAAATATAAATGACACGGTTTGCTAAATTTCAAATTAAGATTTCAAAGCAAAAATAAATAAATAAATAAATAGATAAATAAATAAAGTAATCAAATTAATGTAAAACGATAAATAATCTTTAAAAAAAATAACATTATTAATTCAAAGCCCGGATAGAGGGGAAAAAAGAAGAAACGTGGTGTAATGGTTAGCAAGTTAGTTTTGCAGATCCATTACTACTGAATTAGCAAGTTCGATCCTCGTAGGATACCCCATAAAAATCCCCACGTAAAAAAACATTCTGTTCTAATCCGGTGGGGGGGGGCAATTTTTTGTTTTCGTCAGCGTAAAAGAAATGACATAACATATAACGATATAGTTAGAAATTTTAATTAAATAATTAACTATATTTTTTAAAATAAGATATAAATGAGGCGATTTGTTAAACCGATATTTAAAAAAAAACGTACACACACATACAAAACAATTAAATACAGTATTTAAATTTAAAATAATTCTTTAATTTTAATTTTAATTTTTATTTATTTATTGCATAAAAAGGCAACCGTATTTAAATGGAAAATGATTCTTTAATTTCTTTTTTTTTTCTTTTGTATTATACAAAATTTAGTAAATAAATATGCAAAGACGAATTGTATGTTATCTTTTAAATTGAAAATTAAAATTAAAAGAAAATTCATGTCTCCTACCATATTAAATGCAAAAAATGTGTTTTTTTAGAAGTTTTAATTTGTTTAAAAGGTAAATAAAAAAAATGACTTAAACATTGTTTCTTTACATTTTCGATCGAACAGACACAGACACAGACACACACACACACACACACACACACACACATATATATATATATATATATATATATATATATATATATATTAATGTATAGAAATAACTATAGGATGCCACACTGGGGTGTAGGATTGGGTAAATATCATAATTACACCCACCCCCAGGGCAGTTGGGAAAATACACAACTACCTCATTTTCTAGTGGAAGGTTTCAGTTTCATAATGAAAAGTCCCCTGTCATCATTCCTCTCCGGGTGAGTTGACCTTTTCAATGAGTTTCCAACCATCATTCATAGGGAGGAAAATATTTATGTTGAAGACTCTTTAAGGGGGCATTGAAACGTTAAAATCCTTAAAAGCAAGACCGACCCTGTCTGTCGTTCTCACAAACCCAAACTGGTTAGAATTCGTATCTCTCGAAGCCTTCAGCTATGAACGAACGCCCACGTGATTACTTCGGCAGTGATGAACTTTGACTTATCAACCATCAAATACACCTCCGCAGATCATCGACACATACGCTCTCCAGAGTGCCGAGGGTGGTAGGGTCATTACGTCACACACCAGTCTGTCTTGAATATCAGCAATCGAAGTTTTAATGTTATATGCCCACATCGTCGAGTATACAATCGGGAGAGGAACTCGGGTGATACAGAGACAGAGACAGAGAGTAGAGACTTAGTTGTCCATCATTTCTGTTTGACTGCTTCAGCTATGATCGTAATCTTGTCGTTTACTAGTTGCTATGTTTCCTCTTCTTCTTTTTTGGCCGTCTAACTGCTTCTTCTAAGGGCTAACCTTTTAGTCATGCAATTAATTAAACCACAAGACATTTTTCCTTCATTAAGATTTATTTAACCCATTCTTATTCGCAGCGCGGGAGAATCAACCTCGCAGTGGCACGTCTACCCTGCGTCGATCTCAGGTTGAAACTAAAATCTAAACTAACTAAATCACATGACGCGCGAGATTCGCGCCTTTGGGGGTCAAGGTTACCAACAGACCTGGTATTTTTCCACTTGGCTCCCTTGAATTCTCGCTACAGGGTCCGTCAACAATCCATGCTACCACATATAATATGTAACATTACGATTTACCTGAACTAAAACACTGACCACCGCGGACACTATTCGGAAATACTCAACTATCTCAGCCACTGGTCCATTATTTAATACACCATTAAATTTCATGTAATATATTAACGGGCTTATGTACAGATTGAACGTGTGGCGGTCCTTCAATCAAAAGATAGGAAAATACAATGTGATGTTTTATATACAATGGTACCAAGACTGACGTCACTAATTGGTCCTGTGTAGATGGCGCTGTAAGCAAGCAGGGTGACATTTCCGCTATGCTCGCGTACTGCTGCTTTAACAAGGGGATAAAATTAACTTGGACATTCTAATTTAGTCATAACGCCCAGATACTATACTCTGATCCGTAGTTTAATGCCCGTAATATAAACATATATAAGAAGTAGGTAATCAAGATATACAAGGTGTGTCAAAAAAGTATGGAGATTTTTTTGTCCTTTTTGACACACCTTGTTTTCTGAAAAAAAAAAATTCCATTCATTCTTCATTTCTATCTTGGTAAATACAGCTTTAAACTTGGTACTTTTTGACACACCTTGTATTCTGAAAAGAATTAATGAACGGAACGTTATTTTTTTTTCAGAATACAAGGTGTGTCAAAAAGTACAAAAACCTCGATACTTTTTTGGCACACCTTTTATATAGAGAGGGAGAAAGTGACAGGCAAAATGTGGTGTAAGAGACGGGTCAGTTTTTTTAATTAATTGCAAATCAGAACTAATTAGAACCAATTAAAATGGACGACAAAATCCACAATATTATATTGATCCTAAGTGACACACACAAACGCCATGAAACATTTTTTACGGGTATTATGCCAATAAACTAATAAAAATACCAATTTAGAGGGAAACAGGTAACTACACAAACATCCTGAAACCGAGCGGACTTTCCAAACAGGATGGAACAAGTAAAAAAAAATTAACAAAGATTAACAAAAAACAAACCCTGACCAAATGAAAGAGCGTACAATGGGGGATATGTGTTGCCGGTGTGGGTCGAGTAGGGTGAAAATGATTACGGGTGGCGAGCGGGTCAGAGAGTCGAGAGCCAGGAGAGGTAACGCTGAGGTCGCGGTTAAGGGTGAAGCTATAAAAAAAAGAAAAGAACGGAGTACGAGGTCAGTTTGAAATGTGTGAGCGACGTGCTTTATAAGGAACAAAAGACGAGGAGAGAAAAAAAACGAAAATAAATTCTAAAAAAAAAAAAATTCTAAAAAAGATATTAAGTCAGGAAGAAGAACGCGACATCCCCATACAACACCTTCGTCCTCAACACATGTTCATTAATTTACGCCTCTCTCTCTCTCTCTCTCTCTCTCTCTCTCTCTCTCTCTCTCTCTCTCTCTCTCTCTCTCTCTCTCACACACACACACACACACACAAAGACACATACATACAACTACACACGATATATCACTGCTATTTATGTTAATCACTTAGTCTCTCTCTCTCTCTCTCTCTCTCTCTCTCTCTCTCTCTCTCTCTCTCTCTCTCTCTCTCTCTCTATCTATCTATCTATCTATCTATCTCTCTCACACACACACACACACACACACACACACACACACATACACACACACACACAAAGACACATACATACAACTACACTTGATATATCACTGCTATTTATGTTAATCACTTAGTCTCTCTCTCTCTCTCTCTCTCTCTCTCTCTCTCTCTCTCTCTCTCTCACACACACACACACACACACACACACACACACACACACACACAAAGACACATACACACAACTACACACGATATATCACTACTATTTATGTTAATCACTTAGTCGCTCACATTTCAATCACATCTTCTTTCTCTCTCTAGACAGACACAGAGAGTGGAGAGGTGGAACAGATTTGATAAAAAAATGTGATAGAAACTGGCAATATAGCTAGAAAGCACACATGATCACATGTAAATATATATTATATATATATATATATATATATATATTATTATTATTATTATTATTTTGCTTGAAGGCAATTATAATGCATGTATCGCATAAAATTCGATAATTATAGAAAATAATCTTGACAAGTGAATCCCGGCAAAGGATGGCTTACTATGCAGAACACCGTACAGACTGTTTCGACTTTATTAAGTCTCATCAGCAATGTATACTAATGACTCCCCTTCGACAGGAATCGAAACCGGGACCTCAGCAGGCATAGTCAGAGACCATATCGCTTCGGCTGTCGGTACATAGCGAACAATCCCTGCGAAATTAACCTTGTCAATGATACTTACACGCCTCTACCATAGTAGGTAAGGGGACGTTGATTGAGTAGTAAACAAACAGGCCGTAAGCTCTTCGGCGAAGTGAATAAGATTTTTGGATGTTTGTTTTTTAGAAGCATTGTTGAATAAATTATTATTTATATTTTGCTTGAAGTCAATTATAATGCATGTATCGCATAAAATTCGATAATTATAGAAAATAATCTTGACAAGTGAATCCCGGTTTTGTTGAACTGTACAGACAATTCAACATGTTCTTAAATGCTTATAATTTCCCGCCTATCCTCCTTCCACTATACCCCTCCCCTGCTCACAACTTGTGCCCCCCTCCCACAAAAAATCACTACTGCATCGCTCGCTCGAACCACTACCATTCCTACAACCTCCCACTACCAATTGTTATTACCTCCCACTTCTAATTCCTTGCTACTACTCGTTCTCCTTAAAAACGAGACACGAAACCATACCATCGTTTCCTACCTGATGATGGCAAACTGTATTGCCGAAAGCGCTCGTTTTGAAACCTTTGGTGGACTATTACACCAGTTACACCCCGACGCCAAAAAGATGGCCCGAAAATTAGAAAGGATCAACCAAAAACTTGTCCGACAAGAATTGTCTGTACAGTTCAACAAAACTTGTATAAAAGAAAAAATACTGCCAAAATACACTTATATATATATATATATATATATATATATATATATATATATATATACGTGTAGTCATGTGTGCTTTCTAGCTATATTATCAGTTTCTATCACTAGTTTATATATATATATATAATCTCCTGAGAAACTAGCATTATATAACGAGGAGGTAGTCAAGAGATACATAGAGGGGAAGGAAGACATAGATACAGAGTAAAGTAAGAGATTGGTCAGTTTTTGACGTAATTGCAAATTACGACTAATTAGAACCATTACATTATTTTTTAAAATATAATTCAATCCTAAAAGTAATGAATAATTTAGTATAATGTTCGTGTCATTAAACTAAACAGTAAAAAAAGCCTTTAGGAAGCAAAGGTTGATTAACTCAGCTTTAGTATATATATATATATATATATATATATATATATATATATATATATATATATGGAGAGAAACAGAGACAGAGACATACATAGAGAAAGAGAGAGGGTGAGAAGGGGAGAGGGAGAAAGAGAGGACAGACAGTGATAAAGAGGGATAGTGAGAAGAGATTGAGTGATAAGAGCAAAAAGAAATAATTGAAATAGAAATATAACGTTAGGAGGTAAACAAGTGACAGAAACAGTAACAATTATTTACATATATATATATATATATATATATATATATATAGAGAGAGAGAGAGAGAGAGAGAGAGAGAGAGAGAGAGAGAGAGAGACCGTCTCATATACCTTGAAAAAGGGTAAAGGTTCACCCGAAATATCGGAATTGATCAAACCAGGAACAGAACAACAATTGAATATTAAAATTCTGATTTTTTTCTGTTTTTCTTGTTTTTGTTCTTTTTTCCAATGCTTCAAAAGACCAAACAAACAACGTTCACAGGAACATAACATGCATAATTATATATATATATATATATATATATATATATATATATATAAATGACGCAGCCATACAGTAGTACTGATACGGCTACAGCCTAGAAGAATACAATATTATTGATGCAAATTAGATACAAACGGCCAAAAAGAATCCATAGATTAACCCCAGTACTTTTTAGGGTCAGTTAAGAAGGTTCCAGGTTCGATACCGGCCAACGACAACTTGTCGCGTAAATATCAATGGCTAGATCTGTGCGGTAAAGTGTGAGGAGGCTGATGGTTGGTGTGGCGCTCTACCTCAGACGCAAAAAACATATCACTAGTGAAAAGGAGATTGACTCCCTCGCTGTCCGGCTGATACCGACCCATTCTGTTGGCTGGGGCGTAAGAATACACCGACTGCACCTCTGCAGAGGGGTAAGACTCCCCCACCTGCTGGCCGTGGGTGACGACCTGCGATGCTTAAGGATGGAACCCAGGTAGCTGAGCAGTCCATGACATGCAACACTCCACTTTGGCCCTTACTTGGGCTAGACGGGCAGTCGGAGAGGGCCCCTCGGTTGGTCACGTCAAGCCCTAGCACCTATATGATTGTCTCTACCTTGTTTCCCTTATGGCAACCCCCAACCCTTTTTATCATATGGTGGATGGGGGTCTTCATGTCCTGGGAATGACGTTAAACTCTATCTGATGGTGAGGTTCCAGTTTTGGAGGTTTGGAGAATGTGGAGCACCCCTTCATCACCATTGCTCCCTGGTCCACTCTGACCCGGAGTGGTAGTACTTGTTAGGGTCTCATCTATGGGTTAAATAGAAAAACATGAGTTTATAAAAATGGAGTATCCATTAAGAGTGGATTTATTTCAAAACTTTGCCGGCATTAAATGACCCACTGAGGTTGATATGCCGTAAAACAAAGCTAACCAAACCAAAGCTGATACCGACAATAGGCCACTCCACCTACTTTACTTTACTTTTTATTTACTTCATCTCAAAACTTCCAAACCTTCTGTCTTATAGCAACCGCCTCAAGGGATTTCTTAGCATTTCAATAGCAATAAATTATATTTATTTGGGCTTTTGTCGAATCCATTACCGGCATAGTATCGTACGAATGGCCTTTTAATAATAGAAATATTGATCTCCGCTTTGATAAGCGTCCTGCTGGCTACACAGCTCCCTAAAGACGAGTCACAAATCTAAAACAGTAACTTCAAAGATTAAGCCTTATAAGATAAATGCGCCCGTTGTGTAATGGTTATCGTCGGTGACCCGAGTTCAAATCCTGGATCAGGCTGTTTGCATTTCATATAGCGCTAATACTCCGGGGGAAAAGTATGTATTATTCTCTCTCCAGCGATGGTTAAATAGTGGGTCAGACTGGGCTTTTTTACCTTGGTTAGGCAACCAGTCTACGTACTCTGAATCCAAACACCGATTAAGAAATTGACCTTGTGTCACATCCTACTCGTGCGGAGGGGTTGGTATGTATATATATATATATATATATGTG
>CM042156.1:42039132-42046632 GCA_023376005.1 Doryteuthis pealeii | reverse complement strand
AAATAAATATTAGCTCTTACAAACTGTGATTGAGCACTGTATTTTCTTTGTTTCATCGCAAAAAAAAAATTTTGTTTTTACATATACCTATATATATATATATATATATGTGTGTGTGTGTGTGTGTGTGTAAATGCATAGCTCTCCTTAAAACACATAGAGCCCTCCCTAGTGGCGTAGTATGTTTAAACAGTGATGTAATCCCAAGATCATTAGGCGTTTCGGGTCTTGCAACATCATACGTCTTCACCTCGGTGACTCAGCTAGTGTTGATCAGCCACCAGCTTGTGGTGTTCATTCATCTGTTCTTAAACATATCTGTCCTGTTATTTTTGCGTAAAGACATTAATAAAAATTTAAATGTGGGAAAATGAAATATTGTCACAGTTTGTTTTCTTACTTTGCAAACGAATATACATGTATTATTCCATTTTGGGCTTTTTTAATTGCTTTTAGAATTTTGATGGGTGTGCCAAATAAACATCCGCCCCGGGTGGCATTTGTGCTAGGTACGCCACTGGGATTGGTAGAAAGCGTCCAGGTGTTTTACACTAGTCTAAAGAATTAGGGTGCCTACCATCACCCTATCCTTGGTGGACCTCCCTCTTCGCTGACTCCCAAGCAACAAAAGGCCAAACAGCTAAAAGTGCCGAAGCGGATATGTCATTACTATTACAATTATTTCAGACATTTTTTTTTTATGATACGAGCTAAATTCGCATTTTTAACCCAGTTTCACTTTTTCTTATGTCCAGTTATATTTCGACCAACTACTTATTTCCGGTAAAATGGGCATTGATAGCTACTCTCAAGGAGTAAAATGGGGGGGGGACTAGAGGGACTGGAAATCAGACGATGAATTGAGACCACCCAGACAACAGCATTGTGGTTAGAATACTCAGAAGAGTCCTGGAGACCTGAGGAGACAAGAGTTTGAAAGAGCTTGGTGAATTGGAAATTAGACGAAGAATCGAGACCATCCAGATAACAGCATTGTTAAGATCGGCAAGAATACTCAGAAGAGTCATGGAAATCTGAGGAGACTCCAGTGAAAATACCACCAGCTAAAGCTGGCGTGAAAAAAAAAACCCCGGAAGAAGTGATATAATAATGGACGTGGTTGTGCAGAAGAAACCTAAATAGAGAAACTGAATCATTATAATAGTATCTGAGAATATATATATATATATATATATATATATATATATATATATAGGGCCAGTTAAGCTCAGTCGATAGAGCGTCCACCTAGGAACCACAAGACCCTCGCTAACTCAGCGTATGAATATCACAGTGATCTGTGCTGTAAAGTAAGGAGTTAATGGTAGGTGTGGCGCTCCACCTCAGATGCTAAAATAATCTCCTTGGTCTAGCGCTAGTGAAAAGAGGATAGACTCCCTCGCTGTCGGGCTGACACTGACTTAAGACCACCCTGACGACTTTACTACTATTGCTTTAAGCATGACTTTATCATAAGTTTTTGGAATTCTTTTGATTTTAATAGCTTCGATATTTTGAAATCAGTGTTTTTCTTCTCCTAGACTGGTTGCCTAACCAAGGTTAAAGAGCCCAGTATACCTTACTATTTACCCCTAGCTGGGGGTAGAATCGTTGGATTCATACCTTTCCCAAGGTATAAGCGCTTGAGAAAGGTATAAATCCAACTATTCTCCCTCCAAGCTATGAGTAAGTAGTAGGGCAGACTGGGATTTTTAACCTTGGTTAGGCAACCAGTCTAGGAGAAAAACTCTGAATTCAGACCTGGTCACTACTAGAATAGTAATGATCTATTCCAATTAAAAACAATTTTTTTAAATCGGTTCCTCGTACAATACTTGGGAGTTACCCCGTTGCTTAACTGGAATTAAGACAATAATTGCATATTGAATACTAATGTTATTAAATCTTTTATAGATTTCTTTCTTTCTTTCTACTTTTTTTCTTTCTTTCTTTTTTTCTTTCTTTTTTTTCTTTCTTTCTTTCTTTCACCTAATAGCGTTGACTTCGTTGTTCAATTCTATTTTCAGTTAACGCTTGAGGCTAGTCTTGCTCTCCCTAAGTGACCCTGTCACTCAAATGTGACAAGCTATAATTAAATGACCTAAAATTATTTGTTTGATCTTTTATTTGTCGTAAAGTCCCCGAATTAGCAAAATGAGTGCAAAATGGTCAAACAAGAACAACAATTTGCCAAGATATGGACAACCATATGAGAAAGTCACATTAGCGAAATAGGCGGACAGAACACAAATATGAATATAAATAAAAAAAATCAATGCATTGTTTATTAAATTAATAGCTTGGTTTGGTTTGATTTGATTTGATTTGTTTAATGGCATACCAACCCAGTGGGTTATTTAATGCCAAAACTCTAATTAAGTTGGGAATTAACCGAATTTAATGAAATTTTTAGTGTTGATATATTAATGAATAAAAGATATAATGCACCGGTTATTTTATTTTAAAAAAACTTTTACATTTTTCAGGTCAGTTAACTTTGAACCACGTATCTATGGGGCGTAACACAGATTCTCAAAGATACGTTGTTCAAAGTTAACTGACCTGAAAAATGTAAAAGTTTTTGAATAAAATAACTGGTGCATTATATCTCTTATTCCTTAATATATCAACACTGAAAATTTCATTAAATTCGGTTAATTCCCTGATTTTTGGTATTTTTTTTTCTTTCAGCGGGGTGACATACGTTGGTGGAATTTATATCCGTTAGATTCGATTTAACCGTCAAGTTACTATGTAAACTCAATTCACAATCAGATTCAAAAGAAGTTGTGATGTGACGGAATAATTAAGTTAATTAAGTTTAGTTGGTTGATTGATTGATTTTAACGGCATACCAATCCGTCTGGGGTTATGTCATGCCTAACGGTTAGGAAGTTATACATATCGTGTATTTATATTTATAATTAATAGCAAAATAAAAAAACGCCCTCTGGGCGACGTAAAATAAATATTGCCTCAGGGGATGGGAGTTGAAAAATTTAATATCAGAGAGTTTGTATCATAAGTAAAGTAAAATCATCAAATTTATTAAAGGAGTAAAAAATAAAAATAAATTTATTAAAGGAGTAAAAAATAAAAAATTTGAAATGGAAACTTAGTTCTGATAATTTTAAATATATATTAAAATAAAACGAACTATATATAGATAGATAATACCAGGTATGTCTTTATTAAAACTTGTTTAAAAAAATAATGAGGACTGTCTAACATTGCATGCTCAAATTTGGAGTGTATTTATTCTATGTTATGACGATTTTAGGTAGTGTGATGTAAGCAGTGAAGTAGTTTTTGTTACAGACAAAAACCGGAAGCGAATCTCCATTATTAATAGATGTAGGAATTGGTTTTAATAATGTATTAGCATTATTGGGAATCATGGTGTATGGTATTGATTATGCTCATGTCTATATTATATAGTATAATTTTATTTCCTTCAAAAAGGACATAATGTCTTCTATGTTGACATTTTCAAATAGATTTTTCATATTGGTTGAATTAACATAACGGTTTCTGATGAGAGCAAAAAAAAACCTGCATTCCATGAATAAGTGTTTAACTGTCAAAGGTGTTTGACATGCTTCACATTGTGGTTGTTGTTCTTGTTTGAGTATATAGGAGTGCGTTAGTCTTGTGTGACCAATGCATAATCGGGACACAATAACTTGTTCCTTTCTAGACTTTCTTAAAGTTGGTCTCCGGTCTCCCAAAGTGGGGTTGATTAGGAAGAGTTTATCGTGGATGTTGTTATTCCAGTGTTGTTGCCATTTTGTATGGCATTTATCATATAGGTGCTAGGGCTTGACGTGACCAGCCGATTGATCGGAGGGGGCCTCTCCGACCGCCCGTCTAGCCCAAGATAGGGCCAAAGTGGGGTTTTGCAAGTCATGAACTGCTCATCCACCTGGGCTCTATCCTTAAGCATCACGGGTCGCCACCCACGGTCAACAGGTGGCCCCATTGGGGGAGTCTTACCCCTCTGCAGAGGTGCAGTCGGTGCATTCTAACGCCCCAGCGACAGGGCGGGAACTGTTAGAGTGTAAAACAAAAGTTGTTATACAAGTTCTCTTTACTGGTGTATTTTCGTAGATAGTTTTGTGGATGTATTTTTATATCTGATTAATAAATATATTTTTATTTCTCTCAAGAAGGATAAAATGTCCCCCATGCTCATATTCTCAAACAGATCCCTTATATCATTTGCGTTGAAAAATTTATTTAGGATAGGAGCGAAACGTCCTCATTCTAAGAGGAAATGTTTAACAATGCAGGGTATTTGACATGTTTTGCGCCGTGGTCAATCCTCTTGTTTGAGTAGAAAAGAGTGCGTAAGTATGGCCAATGCGCCGCCGATCCAGTATTACTTTTCTCGGGATTTTTTTTATATTCCGGCTTCCATTCTCATACTGTTGGCTTAATTGATAATAATTTGTTCGGTTCACTACTATTCCAACGTTGTTGCCATTTTTACTTGATAAATCTTTTTATTTAGTTCTTTAGATCTATATATGGTGTTGCATACTCATACACATATACCCATGTTGGGTACATACACAAGTGTTCTTTTACTGGAGAGAGGGGGAGAGATAGTGACAGGTAGATAGAGAGATGCATAACTTACTTCTTTGGCTATTGGTGATCTTTAGTCGTTTCTATTCTTTCTCTGTGACGTCTATTTCTCTGTTCTTGCTGGTTGGTCGTCCTTGATTCATTTCTTCTTCTAGGTCAGTCTTGCTGCCAAGACATTCATCAACCACAAAACCATATTATTTATTCAAACTTTTATTTACTTAACTAAACATATTCCTCTAACTAAACACAACGGGCGTGTGCAAGTGAGACCCAGTTAAAGCAGATACATCTTCTCTGCCTGACGTCCAAGCTGAAAACTAACGGGTTAACTTGGTCCCACGTGACATCGCGGGCTTTCTGTAATATTCCATGGAAATTCCCGTCCGTGATATGAAAAGGGGCCATCACTTCAGAAATACAGGGGATTGACTATAATCTTATACAACCGCATAGTTTATGCCACAATGGGACTTTTTTTTATCAATTCATTTATTCAGGATATATTTTTGAAGTTGAATCGGCTTTGTCATTTCCCGTTATTCCAACACATCACAACTTCTTTTGAATCTGACTGTGAATTGAGTTTACATAGTAACTTGTCGGTTAAATCGAACTTAACGGACATAAATTCCACCAACGTATGTCACCCCGCTGAAAGAAAAAAAAATACCAAAACTCAGGGAATTAACCGAATTTAATGAAATTTTCAGTGTTGATATATTAATGAATAAGAGATATAATGCAACAGTTATTTTATTTTTTAAAAATTTAACATTTTCAGGTCAATTAACTTTGAACCACGTATCTTTGAGAATCTGTGTTACGTCTCAAAGATACGTGATTCAAAGTTAACCTGAAAAATGTAAAAGTTTTTTTAATGAAATAACTTGTTCATTATATCTATTATTCATTAATATATCAACACTAAAAATTTGATTAAATTCGGTTAATTCCCTGATTTTTGGTATTTTTTTCTTTCGGCGGGGTGACATACATTGGTGGAATTTAGGCCCGTTAAGTTCGATTTAACCAACTTGACAATTAATTGGTTGTCAAGTGTTTTGTTTTAGCGTAATGATTATGGATAATGAATTAGAAATATGAAATTTATTGCTATTATTTAGCCAACACGTGTTTCGATCAGGTTTAGTTGACATGTAAGGAAAATATTCTACTTAAAATTATTTTGAATATAAAACGAAGAAAAACAAAAAAATCGGCCATGCAAGCTATAGATCTTCTTCAGGACACAGCGTTGTCTATTTTTAAAACGTGTTTTTAAAAAATCACTCGTTTTAAAAAAAATCGACAACGCTGTCTCATGAAGATCTATAGTTTGCATACCCAATCATTTGTGTTTATTTGTTTTATATTTGAAATAATTCTAAATAGAATATTTCCGAACTGTTGTATAGGATTACCTACCCCCCCCCCTCTAGACTGTAAAAGAATGCGTCTACCTTATAAATTATCTGTCGGATAGACAAGCGGGGAGTTAGTATGTATATAAATAATAAATATACTATTACCAAGTATTTGACTTTGCCTCTTATTCGCTATTATTACATATCTCCTACTTTCTCTTTGTGTGCGAGTAATTGGCCGTCCTTATCCACGACACAAAAGTTCTAGAAAATGAATCTTAGAATTCTCTGAGATAAAAACGGATGTCCCAATTCCGACCAGGAGACCAGACCTAGTATTGACTAAAAAGAAAAAAGAACTTGTCAACTAGTGGATTTTGCTGTTACTGTTGACCATAAAATGAAAATAAATGAAAACGAAAAGATAGACAAGTACTTGGATCTTTCGAGGGAGCTGTAAAAACTGTGTAACATGAACGTGACGATGATACCAATTGTACTTGAACCCTTGGAACAGTCCCCAGATGCCTGTAAGGAGACTGGAGAAACTGGAGTTCAAAGGAGGAATAAGTGAAAAACCATCTGTTAAAACTAGTCCATATAGAATGAGTGAAATAATAATAATAATAATAATAATAATAATAATAATAATAATAATAATAAGTTAGTATGTATATAAATTCCTGATCGAATAAATATACTATTACCAAGTATTTGACTTTGCCTCTTATTCGCTATTATTACCTATCTTCTCCACTTTCTCTTTGTATGTGAGTAATTGGCCGCATTTACTCACGAGACAAAACGTACTTGTAAACACGTATTGACTAAATAACAGCAATAAATTTCATCCTAATCAAATAATTATTTTCTAGAATATGAATGCATAACACATCCCTCAATAAGTCCCGAGCCTAACTAATAAAACAAGAACTTTTGGTGTTTTCCGGGACAACTGCCGAATTTGGGCGACCTGAGCGTTCAGCAACATTTTCGTCTGTACGACCGCGTTTAAAGTCAGCATACCACCTTTTAACCGTTGTTTCCGACGGAGCAGAGTCCGAATAACACTTATTAATCCATTGCTTTGCTTGAACAGTATTAAAAGTACCGCAGTTGCAGTTTCAATTAAAAGGAGAAAATTAATACTTGGGAGATCAGAAAGATATTTTTAGGTAGAGCATTCATTAACCAGGAACGTACCAGTTGATTAATATCCTTGTACACACCAATGTATTAGCTGGTATTTTTTCCCATCAGAAAGCAATGCTTCATCAACACACGAAATTCAGATTTTTCCACTGTTTTGAAAATTTGCAACAGAAGCTTCACTTAAATAACTGTAATTTTAAACTAATAATCTGATTGGGCTCCAATTTTGACACGTGCCATTTGAAGATTAGTTTTTTTATAAAAGTTATATGGATTTTTTTTATTAGTGGTGCCATCTATATGTCAGGCCCGGGACTTATTGAGTGCTGTCTTAAATCAATACATTGCTCATTATACTAACAGCGTTCTTATGGCCATTGATGATTATCACGTA
>CM042156.1:42029132-42034132 GCA_023376005.1 Doryteuthis pealeii | reverse complement strand
TCTTTTTCTTGATACATATAGTCAGTCTGTGTTGTCTCTCTGATGTAATGTCTTGTACATTGTCATAAGCTTGCTTGTCCTTTGGTCCATCTGTCGAAGCTCCTCTCTTGTCCATTTTAAGAATGGGCCAGTGTATCTTACAAGGGGGACAGCCCAGGTGTTTATGACCTTGTTGAGATTTCTGCTGCAGAGTTTTGTTTCTAAAAGTTTTCTCGTCTTTCTGAGGTACTCTTTCCTTACTCTTTCTTTCATCTCTCCTTGTTTAATGGTGTCCGCTTCCAGTACTCCCAAGTATTTATAATTTTCCTTTTCTCACAGTGTCCTTATTTCTTCCTTATTCGGTAGTTCTATTCCTTCCGTTATTTTTGTTCTCCTTTTTTTATAACTATCATTGCACACTTGTCGATACCGAATTCCATCCCTATGTCCTGACTGTATATTCTAATTGTTTGTAACTCTTTAAGTGTTTCTAACTCTTTTTCATCCATGTACATAAGGTGATTTATTATTATTATTATTATTATTATTATTATTATTATTATTATTATTATTATTTACTCCTTTTGAGTTTTCACATTAGCGTCAGCTGATGGTCTTTCACTGGAGTCTGAGTGACAGCAAGTCTCCTCAGGTCTCCAGGACTCTTCTGAGTATTCTGGCAGATTGCAGCAGTGCAGTGTTCTTGAATGGTTTCAATCCTTCCTCTGATTTCCAGATTTTCCAAACCCTTTTCCAATCCCTTTGGGACCGTTCCAAGTGCACCAACTACAATTAGTATCACTTTGACTTTCATATTTCATAACTTTTTCAGTTCTCTGGCAAGGTCCAGGTATTTGTCCATTTTTTCATTTTACTTCAGCTTCATCCTGTGGTCTGCTGGAACTGAAAAATCTACCAGTTAACAAGTTCTTTCTTTTTTATTAATCAGCAATAGGTCTGGTCTTCTTGTTGAGATAAGGTGATCCGTTTTTATTTCAAAGTCTCAGAGAATTTTATGCATTTCGTTCTCAAGAACAGATTATTATTATTATTATTATTATTATTATTATTATTATTATTATTATTATTATTAAATAGCCACACTTTCCTAGCCATATTATTGTTTGCAAAAAAAAAAAAAGACTGATCTCTGCATAATATTTACTGTTGAAATCAATCCCAACAAAGGATGACATGCTGTAAAACCATCCAATCACCCGTACTGTCAGTTACAATATATATGTATGTATACATTATCTATTTATCTATTATATCTACCTATATATTATATATATATATATATATATATATATATATATATATATATATATAGTCTGGGATAGTTACCACTACAGTTTTCACTGGAATGGTGCGCCAAATTGCAGTAGTATTAGGAGAGTGCTCGATATAAAGAATAGAGCTATCATATAATATAATAAGAATAAATATCTAAAGGTATTACATATCTATTTATTTGATGGCAATAGAACAGTCACAACCCTTAGGTTTCATACATGCAAAAATCGCATGCATTCATCAGGTGACGTTGATACGAATACAAGGAAAATCGAAAAAATCGAAAAATGCAAAAGGTTTTTACGGGCATAAGAAGTTTATGATTGGATGAAGTGATATGCGTATGCATTTAGTGTATTAGGGGATGCGTCTGTGTTTATGGACAGTGCAAAGGATGTGTATACAAATCGGTGGGTTCCACACACATTCACATTGATTTACTATGCAACGACTCAACATACTGAAGTGTGAGCGTTTGTATTCGCATGCATATGTGTGCGTGGTGTGTGTATTTTGTTGGACGGATATTGACATGTAAAAAAAAAATGGATACTGTCAACGGTTTGGGTGGGTGTGTGTGGGTGCAGGCGATACATCAAGGATGTTAAATAATTCTTTTTATTTTATATATATATATATTATATATATATATATATATATATATATGCGAGTAAATACACAGCGATGTGTTTTATGATATGCCTCATCAGCAGAGCTATTAGATAGGAAGGACCGCCTTGGTGCGTGATTCGAACACGACTGTCAAGCTGACAGGCGAGCATCATAACCCCTAACCAACCGGACTTACTTAGATTTTTCGTTTTGTTTAGAAGTAGGTTTATATTCCTCTTATAGTGATATATATATATATATATATATATATATATATAAGAGAGAGGAGAGAGAGAGAGAGGGAGAGATGTACTGAAGAATGTTTTATTATCAAAGATAAATAATTTATTATTGTTTACATTGTTATGAAATAAAGTCAGTTCCCCATTAGTTTCCACTTACTTCTTCTAATAATTTGAAATTCAAGTAAATTGCTCGCCATTACATTCTTTCTCATGGATGCGCTCGATTGTTATTGGCGACAGTGCAATTTGGGTCAGTGTGTTTTATTACATCTCTCATCTCTATAAACCTACATTTCATATTAACCTAAATAAAAATATGTTTTTATTTCTTCCAGTAAACAACTATCATTAACTAGGTATCTCATTTTTTTTTATTGTTATTTTCATGCTTCACTGCTGAGCAATACTTTTTGCTAGTAAGAAAATTTCATACATGCGCCATTAACAGACGCCACGATGAGCTGCAACATTTTAAACAGATATTGACAACATTGCATGATCTCAATCAATTTGGTAGCAGGAGTATTGTAGGATTACCTGCCTTTAAAGTTTCCGTCTTTCGGCTCTGATTACTGATTGTGTATCAACGAAAACGGAGTGAGTAGAAAGAGAGATGTTGATCTTGAGGTTAGGCCTCGCCTTTGCCTCTATGGACATCACTGTGCCCTCTCTTCACTTGATTTTCCTTGTATTTTGAAAAATATTTATGAAAAAAATAAAAAACAAAACAAAAGAAAACTAGTGGATATATTACCATCGGTCGCTACTGAGCTAAAGGGCTCACGGAATTTCCGAAATTGGCCGTCAAGATCGGATTTTCTGCATCAACATTGGATTGCAGGGTTTCTATATTTGCCGAAAGTCTAGCCGAATGCCCACGTTGTGTTTAGATCTCAAACGACTAGAAATCTGCTATAGAAACTTATTTCCAAAGTTAACGGCGGCCTAGTGGTCACATAAAAAACAACGACTCTTTTTCTTCTTCAAACTATCTGTTTTGACCTTACTCCGACTCAAGTTTATCGGAAGATTTTAACTTCCGATTTCTTTCTTTCTTTCTTTCTTTTTCTAATTTCAAACCAAGGAATCAGGTCACAGATAGAGATTGGCTCTTCAATCGATTTAGTTGTTATGTGACCTGCTCTTTGCTAAGTCCGCCCATAATATCAGCAGTCATATAGGTATTCAGAAATCAGCTCATGGCGATTACTTTTTCTTTTGTGCGAACTCAATGGTTGAGCGCTAAGTACAAAATTTGTGATGGATTTTGTGATTTGTTGAATTGTTTATTTAATTATTGAATTTTAATTGGACCATATGACCTTTAGGCACCCCTTTTTGATCTCGTTTAAGAAAGGACATGTTTTTCATTTACACCGTCAATATCCGGTTGTTTTAACAGACGATTTTTAGATTTTTTTTAAATTATAAAACTAACGCCTAACCCTAACCCCTAACCCCTAGCAAACAACCGGATATTGACGGTGTAAAGAAAAACATGTCCTTTCTTAATCGAGATAAAAAGGGGTGCCTAAAGGTAATATGGTCCTTTTAATTTGTTATTGACTTGGTGATTTATTTAATTGGAATGTTTAGTTCCTATTTCATCAAAAGTAATTTATGAAGTTTCGTGCTTTTTTCTGAATGATGTTCGTGTTATCTATTGATCAGTGTTCAAGTTTATCTAAAGGTCAACAAATTAAATTTCTCAAGCAGTATTAAACACGCTTACACTTCTGTTTGACAATGCACTATATACATGTAAAATATAAAATAATCAAATGATCTCTCCTCTCTCTCTCTCTCTCTCTCTATATATATATATATATATATAATATATATATATATATATATAAAAGCAAGTTTTTGGTATGTACGTGTCGACCTATAACTCAGAAAAAAGGAGTCACCCAGATTCAAAATCGTGCATATAGATTAATATATTTCTAACTAAGAAACACACCAAATTTGGTTATTGATTTTTACTGATTTAAGGATATAATTAATTAATCAAACAAAAATCAAACGATTTTCGGAAACTATCGCGTAGTTGCTCTTGCGGATAACAAAACAATCCAATGAAAACATTACATACGACGCGGTATGGCGTTAATATCCTAAAAATATCTAATTTGATTGTTGGTTATCTAAGTAGCTTTGATGAATGATTTCTACACAAGTAATAAAATCCTACAGGATTTAACGTAGCCAAAAACAAGTTAAATGTTTAAATATTGGGTAAGAAAAACCCTAATTCAAAAAATATGATTCACACTAAAAAAAAGGGAAGATTTACATCGGGGTTCAATGCTACATTGTTCAATATAAATGAAAAAAAAACTGCCTAGTTTTATGCTCAATTTTTGTGGAAACAATTCTCGTTTATCAAAAAACGTTTGTAAATTTAAATGTAAAAGATAAAAAATCCATCAATCAAGTTAAGGATTTTTGCATCAAAATTAAATTGAATTTCCAAATTCCAAATGTTATTCTGCGTACTGTCGGTTACAATACATATGTATGTATACATTATCTATTTATACATATACACTTATAGGTAGATATTTATATCTACCTATATATATATATATATATATATATATATATATATATATATATATATATATATATATATATATATAGAAAGAGAGAGAGAGAGAGAGAGAGAGAGAGATATACAAATGTACTAAGATAGATAAATGGATGCATAGAAATGAACTAAAATAGATAGATAGGTGGATAAAAATGAACTGAGGTAGATAGATAGATCGATAGATAGATAGATAGATATGTATGTATGTATAAACTGATTGGATAGATAGATAGATAGATAGATAGATAGATAAAAATGAACTAAAATAGATAAAT
>CM042156.1:41989132-42024132 GCA_023376005.1 Doryteuthis pealeii | reverse complement strand
TCTTAACCGGTGGTCTTTCACTGGAGTCTAGATGACAGCAAGTCTCTTCCGGTCTCCAGGACTATTCTGAGTATCTTGGCAATATTGTTGTCTGGATGGCCTCGATTATTTTCTGATTTTCAGTTCCTCCAGTCTTTTTCCGAACCTTTGGTGACTGTTATACGAACACCAACAACAACTTTCAACTTATTGTCGCACAATTTTGGGGGGCTTCTTTTTTTTTTCTTTTTTTTTTTTTTCTGACCACGTTTAAGTATTTGTCTCTCTTTTCGTTTTCTTTCATTTTCACTCAGTGGTCCACTGTAACGGCAAATTTCACTAGATAACAATTCTTTATTTTATTTTTATTTTTATTTATTTATTTTTTTTATTTTTTTTATTTATTTTTTTATTTTTTGTCAATTAACACTAGGTCTGGTCTTCTGGCCGGAATTAGGGGATCTCTTTGTATTTCAGTCACATAGAATTGTATACATCTCATTCTCTAGGACGGATTCTATATTATTATTATTATTAGTAGTAGTAGTAGTAGTAGTAGTAGTAGTAGTTATCATTCACCCTATATTTCAGTTATTGCAATTCGGGGAGTATCATTTTGGCTTTGTTACTCTTATATACTCGTTCCTCATCGAGTACATAAACGGGGAGAGAGAGATATTCTTGGGTGTATAAGAGAGAGAGAGGAGAGAGAAGAGAGAGATGAGATTATATGAGATTATTATTCTTACTTTATAACTTCGCTTCTACTTGTTACTTCTTGCTGTCTGGTTCTCGTCTAGGTCATCTAACTCATTTAGTTCGTCGACCGCCATGTTATCTGGTTGACTTCTATTAAGAGCTGGTTTTCTTTTTTAATTCTTCTTACAGGGCTGGGCTGGACATTGCTTGTCTAATAATTTAATTAACAAACACAGCAACTTGTTTGTTTCTTGATCAAGTTTTATTTCTTAGCCCATGATTCCACCGCGGGTGAGACCAACCCGTTAGAGCCGACAGTTGCTTCTGCACTCCTCCAAACCTGGATCAAATCTGCTAACAAAAGTAAATTCTCGCGCGTCCGTAATGGCGCGTTTTTAAGGGGTCAAAAGGTTATTAACCCCGTTATTTTTAATCTAACAGACCTAATTCAAATTCTAACTACAGGCACGTTCACAATTTATAAATGTTCATAAATTGTAAATTACAACTTCAGTCTATTTTTCAATGTTACCGGTAAAATATTCCCAAATAAAAAACGGTATCAAGATAACACAAACTTGAATAACTAAAAGCTCTCTCGTTCTATAAACTGAATAGTTGCCTCAGAAAATACAATGAGTCTTTATTAAACATTACCAGCTAAACCTGAAGCTGAAATTCCACTTGCTTGATAAGTATATACAAATGCAATAACTCTCCCTGTACCAATCTCACCTCTTCTGTTATCTTGTGCAGGTGTGGATATATTGACATGCAGGAAGGGGTCAAAAGCTGACCTTGATATGAAACGCGATGAGAAAGTGAATTTAGGTGTTTCAACAGTTGGTTTTTCGACGAGTGAACGGGCTAGACGTCTGCGATTTGCATTGTAAGAATTATTAGCCAACCACCACCACCACCCTCACTCCCCGTGCATGTGAGTGTTCTAACTGTTATAAACTGCAAATACATGGGTATGAAGTTAGGGTAGGTTGGCTTCCCTTCCTTAGCGTGACGCACGCCAAATCAGGAGAACAAAGGTATGTAGGTATATCGTCATATAGATTATTTTTATTTGTATTTCTTTCAATTGATTTTTTGGTAGTTCGATTAGTTACAATGAAAAATTACAATAATTAAGATGAAAGTGTAATGGTATTAGTAAAAAATTGATAATAGTTTACAAAGCTTCATATAATAATAATAATAATAATAATAATAATAATAATAATAATAATAATTAATAATTATAATTATAATTATAATTATATAATGATGATGCCGCTCAGTCATATACTTAAAAATGTACAGGGGGATACAAATTCTCTAACTCACAAGAAAAAGATAAACCACCCTATGTACATGGATGACATAACAAATTTTGCAAAAAAATGAAAAAGAATTAGAGAGCCTAATACAACTATTAGAATATATAGCCAGATATAGGGATGGAATTTGGAATTGAAAAAATGTGCTATGCTAGTAATAAAACGCGGTGAAAAGAAAACTAATGGCTGGAATACAACTGCCAAATCAGGAAAACTATAAAATCACTTGATGAAAATGGAAGCTACAATACTTCGGAAATTTTTAGGCGGAAAAGGTGATCCACCCGGTAATTATGCAAGAGGTTAAAAATTAAAAATTTACCATATAGAAAATGCTATATTGCCACAAAATAGAATCTGTCCTAAGTAAATGAGGCATGGCATTCTCTTGGAATTTGGAGATAACAACACAAACGGATCCCCCAAATCCGGCCAGAAAAGAGCAGGCCTATTTTTAATTAACAAAAAAAAAGGGGGGACTTTTTATCTAGTGGGATTTTTTTCGTTCCAGGAGATCACAAAAAAAAAAAGAAACAAAATGAAAGAAATAGATAAATATTTGGACCAATGCAAAATAATCAAAATAATTGTGGAAACTTGAAGGGAACTTTGGGAAGAGCCTTGGAAAAAAAATCTGAAAGGATTGGAATTAGAGGTAGAATTGAAGACCTCCAGACCACAAGCATTTTTAAGATCGGCGAGAAATACTCAGAAGAAGTCTGGAAAACCGAGGAGACCCTTGCTGTCACTCAGACTCCAGTGCAAGGTCAACATAATCCTCTGTAAAATTTCGGCAAAGATTGGATAATATTATAAAAGCATTAATCACATAATAAGCGAATGAAAACTGCTCAAAGGAAGGAAAATACAAGAGAGGGCATGGACTGGGTAGGAAAGGTGAACCACTGGAGGTTGTGGCAAGAAAACTAACAAATGTGTTCATGCGTTATAGGAACGGTCTTCTAAGGTCCTAGAAAGAGATTTTGAAGAAACTGGCAGATAATCAGAGATGAAATTAAGATCACACAAACAGCTAGAATACCTTAGCAAGAGTCCTGGGAGACCTAGTGATTTGTTGTCAACTCAGATTTTCAGTGAAAAACTTCCAGTTAAAAACTTGGTGTGAAAACTCGCAGGAATTCAAAGCCAGAAGCTGGATATTCGTATATATCCACCAACCCCTCTGCAATCTAGTAGGGTGTGGCAACAAAAGTAAATTTCTAAAATGGATTTATTCCCGGTTGATCCTCCAACCTTTTCAAGTTATCCTTTCTTCTCCTTCTATTTTGGTTTTCGCTTCTCCTAGGACTGGTTACCATAAGAACGTTTTTAAAAAAAAGAGCCTAGGAGGAATGGCTACTATTTGTTTCATAGTTGGAAAGAAAAATGGCGGATGCAATCACCTTTCCCAAGGGATCGGCAATTTCTGAAATGTAATGCCCTCAAAAAAAAACAGCTGTACGGGTCCTTACCTCCCTATCAAAAACAAACCATTCAAGTAAGACGAACAAGACATGCTGGAATACTAGCTGGAAAGCAAGGACGGAATCAATTAAGGGACGTTCTCCTATGGACACACCAGTGTTTGCTAACACCAGTAAAAAAAACCTCATCAATGTGCCGAGTGACCATGACCAAAAATGGGTGGGTGAACGACAAATGGGTACTGGCACTTTCAGCAGCGCGAACTAACGAATGATTTATTTTTAATTAATTTGTTTTTTTATTTTCTTTCCCTTATTATACTGTTTATTTTTTTTCCAGTTATATAATAAATTATAGTAATATATATATATATTACATATATATATATTATATATGAGAAGTAAAACAAACAAAACCAATTGTTTGAAATATGGCTTTTTTTAGCCGGACAATTTTTTTGGGGAAGATATGTGCTTAATTGGAAGTCGTACGCTAATATTTCCGAAAGTTAATTAATTGAATAATTAATGAATAGGCGGGGGCAATACCTTATCAAATGTAAGGCTAAACAATCGAGAAAATCAATCTCTGTATGTACATTATTTCAGGCCTATTAAGGCCTCGTCAGCAGAGCTATAGGACAGGAAAGACCGCTTTGTGTCGTGATCGAACCCTGACTGGTCAAGCTGACAAGGCGGGGACTCTAACCGATTACAACCCACTTGTTTTTCCTCCGATTATATTTATAAAACTATATATATATATTATTATATATAATATATATATATTAATATTATATAGATATAGAGAGAGAGAGAGAGGCGAGAGAGAGAGATGAGTATTATATCTTATTTATAGTAGCTTTTCAAAAAAATGAAGGAATAAAGTTTTAAACCCTGTCAGGTGTGTGGATTTTATTGAATTTTGGTCTTTTTCTGGTCTCCACCAATTTTTCCTTATATAAAAGAAGACATGCAACTCGGGTCGTTGTACAAACGATACTGAAAGCAGACAAACCAGAATCCTTCTTGATATATAATATAAGATACTAGCTGGCTAGAGCCAAGTAACAATACAGTGAATGCTGAGGTAGACTTGAAATCAAAGGCCCGACTGCCACGCCCCCCCATCGCATGCCACTACAACCATTCAAAACTGTTAAAGCAAGCCGACTTTGTTTTTTTTTTAAAAAAAGAAGGGTCTGGAGCGGGTTGGTTTGTGTTTTCTAAACTTTTTATAACTAAACACAACAAACTTGTCAATAAGATCGCCGTTTTTAAAAGACGGGAAAGGCTGGGCGAGAAGACGGATTTCATAATAAAAACAATTTCCAACTTTTCTTTCTATAAAAGAAAAAGACGGAAAGACGAAAACATAAAAAAAAGAAAAAGAACGTGTTGCTCGTCCGAAAAGATAATTTTAAAACTAGGAATTCTCATTTTTATATGGCTTTAAAAATAAGAGTTGGTTGAGGGGAGAAGGTGGAGACAACACACAACACACACACAAAACAACCAACACACATATCATATTAATATAATATATATTAATAGATATATATTATAATATTATATATATATAAATTTATATAATCAAAAGTCCAGAGGAAATTTCCTACGCATAGAGTTTTTTTTAAAAACAACTGTCGCAGTTTGAAGAGCTCAAGTGTGTGCTTCTTATTTGTTAGAGTCAACAGAGCAATTTATATTTAAGAAATAACAAAGCTTAGAGGATTTTGCATTATAGCTCCATCCCCTTCCCGAAATAGTCTAATAAAAAGCAAATCTCTATCTCTTAGTCTTTTGTGTTATTTCTTTACATATATATATATATTATATATTATATTTATATATATATCTATATACTTTTCCTCTCTCGTCACGCCTGCACATAATATAATATTTTATAAAGATATATATAAATATACATATATAAAACACACACAATGCACAAACGCGCACACCATCGACGAACTATGCACCTCACAGTAAGCATATATATGTGTGTGTGGTGTGTGTGTGTGTGTGTGTGTGTGTGTTGTGATGTAATATATTAGGAGTGACAGATTCTCAATTGTAGGTTGGGCATGTTTTAAATATAAGAGAAGGATTGGTGTTTAGCTTTTTTCAATTTTCAGTTTTTCTTTTTTGGCGAACGGAGATCTTGCAACTGTGGTTGTAGGGCAGTTAAAATACGTCCCCAAATGTCAGTTTCCCATCAAAGGAAGTCAGCTGGTCGTAAGATACTCTCTCTTCCCTATCGATCCATCACTTCTCCTCTCTCTTCTCTTCTCTCCTCCCCCCTCCTCTCCTCTCCCCCTCGTCCATTGCTCTCTCTCTCCTCCTCTTCTCTCNCCCTGTAAGAATGAATTAAAATAAGAAAACCAACTCAATAAAGTCAACCAGATAACATATGGCGGCCCGACGAACTAAATGAGTTAGATACCTAGACGAAGAACAGACAGCAAGAAGTAACAAGTAGAAGCGTATCTATATAAGTAAGAATAATGTAATCACAGTATATATTCATCTCTCTCTCTCTCTCTCTCTCTCTTTCTCGTCTCTCTTATAACCAATATATCTCTCTCCGCCGTTTATAGTACTCGATGAGGGACGAGTATATAAGAGTAAAAAGCAAAAATGATACTCCCGAATTGCGAATAACTGAAATATATGGGGTGAATGATAACTACTACTACTATATACTACTACTACATATATAATGAATAATGAATATAGAATCCGTCCTATGAGAATGAGATGTATACCTAATTCTATGTGACGAATACAAAGAGATCAATCCGGCCAAGAGACCAGACTAGTGTTAATTGCAAAAATTAAAAAATAATAAAAAAATAAAAAAAATAATAAATTACAAAATAAAATAAAAAGAATTGTATCTAGTGAGAGTTTGCCGCTTACAGTGTGTTATACTCACGATAAAATGAAAGAAAACGAAAAGAGAGACAAATACTTAAACGTGGTCAGAAATACTGAAGAAAAAAAAGAAGACAAAAAAAGAAGCCCCCCAAAATTGTAGCGAGACAATTGAATTGAAAGTTGTTGTGGTGAGTATCAGTATAATATCATGGCTCGACACCAGAATTCGCAGATTCGAAAACGAGACATCGGGAGGAATCTGAAAATCAGATAAAATAATCCAGGCCATGCCAACAACAATATGCCAAGATACTCAGAATAGTCCATGGGAAACCGGAGAGACTGCTGTCATCTAGGACTCCAGTGAAAGACACCGTTAAGACTACATGATGAACAACTCAGGAGTGAAATAATAGATAATAATATATAGATAATAAGTAATAATAATATTAATAGCCCACTTGTCATAAATAGCGTCAGCAGGAGTGTGCTCTCGTTCTCTAGTTTCACTATTAGAGCTCATCTAAATCAACGTATCCCAGTCTCTGACGTAAAGAATGTTCTTTTACGACCGGAGGTATGCAGCCACAAGTATTATAATATTTGAATGTGTTTGCTTTATTTACCGTGTGCTATCACCTTATAAAAAAAAACCTGTTTGAATAAGAAAAAAAATCTTTATTTAAAATTTCATATATAACGCTTTGACTATTTACGCAGTGACCCAGTGACAGTCAAAAACGAACAAACATAAATAGCAAATAAACAACGACTCCAATTGAAGAAAAAAACCGAATGCTTGAAAGAAAAAAGAAGATTTTCCACACATTTACTATTATTGACTGATCAATGCCAAAAATTACAGAAATCTAGTATAGGCAGAACAATAAATGGGTCGTATAGACCCTAACGTTAATCGGACTTAATGCTAAAAATATTATAGGACAAACAATCAGTCGAATCCTAAAGAATGCGGAAAAAAGACTTGAACTGAACCTCGAACAAGGGCAACGTATACCCAAGAGAACAACGCATGGTAAAGCTCCATATACCGTACAGAAGGATCATCAGAGCACCAAACGCCGACAGAACGACACTGTACAGGACACTAAAGAAGTCCAGCAAGCATACGCATTGCGGGCCCATGAGTAGGCATAGGAGGGAAGTCGCTAATCAACAATTCCAATTAAAGTGAAGTCTCGAGGAGAAGCTGAAAAGATAAATTAACCACAAAAAGATAAATTTTCTGTGATCATATTAGCTTAATGGGCACCGAGCCACTTTTCAATTACCGTAGCATTAGAGTCAGTTAGCTCTTTCACTATTACGATCCCGGCAATGATCCGGTTGTCTAGTGAATGTTACGGAGATTACGGGTCTTTAGGAGTTGAGGTTCTGAACTAAAAAAACAGCCTATAGGAAATGGACCGAATGACAAATATTCGAGAAAATGGGGTGCCTTAAGGAATATGGGGCTGTCACCGATTTTCTTCATATAGATCTGTAACACTTTGGTTCGCCATTGGTGCAGAACAAATTAAAACACGCTAAAATAAATGTTTTGATATAGCACAAACACATGACTCGGAGACAAGTCATAATAGGGCTTAGTGTGATCAGGCCCGATTGATCAGTAGGGAAATACTCTCACGCCGCATGCCTCCTAACACTAAAGTAAGTCCAAATTGAAGTGTTTGCATTCAGCATGACTGTTTCAGCCTACCAAGGATCCATCATTTAAGCAGTCAAGGGTCACTACGAATACCCCTCTATCGAAGTCGCAGCGCGGTGATTATCACTGCACAGTGCAACAGGACGGTAATCTCTTTGATTCTTTCGAGACCCGCCCCACTCAAGCTCTTTTTAGGCGTTCGCTGTGATTCCTTTCTAGTCTCAATCACTAATTACTGATTCATCCATTGTTCTGGGATTGCTTGCTACTACTGTGCCTAGAGGCCCCTCTCGTCTTATTTACTCTTATTTAAGAATTTATCTTTAAGATTATACAACACTCGTTATTGTAATCTTCATTGTAATTGTTAAACAAAAATACAATGGATAATTAGCCGTCACCTATAATATCTACTGATAATGGAGATGTGTGCTTTTTTGTCTGTAACCAGCGCAAAGCACGTAATCAGCCGTTACTCAGAGTTCATATTCACCTTCAAGATGACATTAATTGCACGTGGATATTCGGACATACATCAACTATACATGTTATTATTTTTTTACCTCTTTGTATTTATTAAAATGGTTTTACGGATTATTAATGATTTTAACCAACATTACATGTGATATTTTATCCGCGCGTACCTCCACTCATGTACGGGTCAGGCAAAAGTCCCTATTAAGTGGGGAGCGCTACTCAAACGAGGCCGAAAGCCCATGGAGTGTGGCAGCGTGAAAAATTGCGTCGAATCGCCGTCGGCATTCCTCCTCACAAGGGGTGCGCTGCCTCAGCACTGGGCTCAATAAAAACCCAGCAGCCTGGCACTTTATATATCGGGAGGGCAGACGACGTGTTGCCTAGGTCGGGATGGCCTCGCACACTTTTGGATGTACGGAGCTCATGTTGTGATGCGATTTACTTGAGTCTAATGGGTATGCCAAGAGGCCGAGCCACTGCTAGAACGCCGACATATCTAGTGGTGCATACTATAACACATAGCAATTAGTTTGACTATATTCAGACAAGATTGGCGGTTGGACAGGGTGTGTAAGGGGGAACAGCTAATTTGCATGATTTGATATATTGAACAGAAAATTGAATTTATAAATATGTGCTTGAGTGATTATTGTGATTTCTGAACTGTGTTGGTTTTTATTTTAATGAAATAGAGCAGAAATCTCTTCAAGTGAATCTTTAAAAATGAGAAATCCATATAACTAAGAAAAATAAAATGTTGTCAATTTTTATTACTTTACTTCTCTTTAACTAAATACGCTTAAATTAGAAAAGAACAATGAAAGACAGAGAGGTGATGGAAGGCAGTAGTTTCAGTTGTTCTATATTGCATATAACACTCCCACTCTGTTTCAAAATTTTTATCTGCCATCTTATTTATTTCATTGGCCTTTCTAATTATGATATTTATTACATAAAAGACATTAGATACTTGCCCCGAGGGAGCTTCCATAGATTGCTATGATATATTAATTGGATAGAAAAAGGCTGAAAAATGCTCGGTCATTTTGCGGTTATGATTATCTAATTATCTGCCCACGATGTATCTTCATATTTCATGGCAGAATAGATCTATACCCGCCAAAGATTACTTGATTTAAAAGCCTTTTTCTTTACCAATATATTTGCTCTGTTCCCAATTAATAGATGGAACCGATTGAGCTCTCACTTTGATCTTGAACAACTCTAACATTACGGCTGGTAACCATCTATGGATAAGGTTAATATATATAGTATATATATATATATATATTAATATCAAAACGTCACAGAAAAATCTTTCCTACGACATAAGAGTTTATTTAAAAAAAAAACCGTCTCGCCAGTGTTGAGAGCTTTCAATAGGTGGCTCTTAATTTAGAGTCACAGAGCAAATAATTATATAGTAAAGAAATAACAAAAGACTTTGAGGATTTAGCTTGTTATATAAGTCTAAATTCAGGGAGCTAGACAAATGTTCTAACTCTTCCGATCATACAATGCGAAGGCGACCCGGCATCTGATAAGTCTTGTGTTATTTCTTTACTTGTATATATATTATATATATATAGTAGTATTATTAATTATAATAATATATATATTTTATAAATAATAAAATATATGAAAATATTAACCAAACGAAAATGACCACATTCACAAAAGAGATTTCAAACAAATCCTCTAGTAGCAAATATTTATTGATTGGTATTAATTCATAAACAATTTCTAAACATTTTCAAAAGCGCAAAGGAATCTATCTATTCCTCCGTTTCACCTCTCCGCCTCTCCTTCTCTGTCCTTCTCTGTTATTTATTTCGTTCTTTTACCGGTGCCTTCCCGTTTTGGCTTTCACTTCTTCTTCTCTTCTTCTTTCTTTCTTCTTCTTTCCTTTTTCTTCTTCTCCTTCTTCTCTTCTCTCTACATAATCTGTTAAAATGAATTGCACAACGACTTTTCCTTCTTAAATTTTTGCCAATTTATTTAACAATCATAAACTCAAGTTGCAATGAATGAAAAATAATTGGTGTGTTGTTTGAGTGCGCAGAATGAGAGAGTAGAGAGAGACGAGAGAGAGAGAGGGAGGAGGAAGAGAGATTGAGAGAGAGAGAGGGTCAGACGAGTCAACGACAAATCCTGGCTGAGCTATAGGTATCTAGGATGGAGTGTTCGTGTGTGGTGTGTGTGTGTTTGTATGATTGTTGAGAAGAGAGACCAGGATACAGACAGACAGACTAGAGGTATCTGAGGAGTGAATGATGTGTTCGGTGCGTGTTATTGTCCAGTGATGTGTGTGTGTGGTGTTGAGAGAGAGAGAAGAAAAGAGAAGACAGACAGGACATGTGACAAGCAGAGACTACGCGAGAGCTAATCTGAGGAGATGTGAGCACGTGTGTGTGTGTGTGTGTGTGGTTGGAGAGAGAGAGAGAGAGAGATCAGAACAGACGACAGACAGACAGACTAAGGTCAATCTGAGGAGTTGATGTGTGTGTGTGTGTGTGTGTGAGAGAGGAAGAGAGAACAGACAGACAGACAGACCAGACAAGACTAAGGTATATTGAGGATGGTGGAGGGTGTGTAGTGTTTGTGCTTGGTTGTGTGTTGGTGTGAGAGAGAGAGGAGGGAGAGACTGACAAACACAGACTGGACAGACTAACGGTACTGAGGATGTGTGTGTTGTGTATGTGTGTATGTGTCGTGTGTGTGTGTGAGAGAGAGCAGAGACAGGACAGACAGACAGACATACAGACTAAGGTATCTGAGGATGTTGAGTGTGTGTGTGTGTGTTGTATGTGGTGTGTTGTTTGAGAAGCAGAGAAAGAGAGACCAGACAGACAGACTAAAGGATCAGGATGCTGAGTGTGTTGTGTGTTGTTGTGTGTGTGTAGTGAGAGAGAGAGAGGACGACAGAGAGAAGAGAGAAGAGAGAGAGGGGGGTTGAAATTGACACTGAAACAGAAAGAAGTATAGATTGAATGTGAAGTAATAGTATATATATATATATAATATAATATATATATGTGTGTGGTTACGTTGTGTGTTTGTGTGTTGAATGTGTGCAGTGTTGGTGACAGGCCTAGTCTTGATTCCTTTTTGAACTCGCTGTCGGCAAATATCAAAATAATAGATTGGCACCCGAATTTTGTATTTGGCAAAAAATGAATTCATTTAAAAGGAATTAAACGCGTTGTGCTCAGAGCGAGATTTACTATGTCCTAGTTGAGGTCAACTGAGCTTGATTGGTCACCCCAGGCCAGTTTGAGAATTTAGCTCTCATGGAAGGATTGTTAAAACTCAACGTAGACTAACAAATCTTAAAAGTTTAGAACTTTCTCGTGTTGTTAACCCAAGTAATCCCATACAATGTTCCGAAGGTTAACGCGGTTTTCGGCGGCCATGTTAATGTAAAAGTGATAAATAATGTAACATAGGAGAGAGGAGGAGAGAGAGAAGAGAGGAGAGAGAGAGAAGAGAGAGAGGAGAGACGAGAGATAGAGAGAGAAGAGCAGGAAGTATAATCCCGTTACGGGTGACATTGTATGGCAAAAGATTTTAGGTGGAATATAAGAATTACGCATTTCCAGACCCTAACATTAAAAGGGAAAAGCACAGCACTCGGTGATGTACTGGTTAGAGATCGTAGGGAAGGAACTCAGTCGATCCGAGTTCAATTTCTGGAGGAAGACACGAGTTCACATAAGCGACTAATACCCTTAGAGAAAGGTATGAATGCAACTATTCTCCCTCCAGCTATGGCAAATAGTAGGATAGACTGGGCTCTTTAACCTTGTAGGCAACCAGTCTAGGAGAAGAAAAACTCTGACCATTGCAACAACCTGGTCACTAGCTTAGAATAGATTCAGCCTTACTTTAGTGATCCTATTTAAAAAAAAGAAAGAAGGGGAATTCCGAGCCAAACTCAACATCACAATCCAAGCACGCCAGTTCCGAGCCTCTCCAAGTAGTAACCGTCCAGAGTTAAGTATACGGCGATTATTTCTATTATGACAGATCATCACTCCATTCGAAAATGAGCACGTCATAACTACACAGTCAATGAGGCCTAACAAACAGTTAAGGAATAAAGTAACGTGTGCATACAAGTAGACGTGTCTGGGGTGTTTATTCTTCATAGGCGAGAAGGATCGAATCCCCGCCGAACAAGATGGAGCGGCAAAGAGGGTAAGAACATGAAAGAGATGAGGATAAGATTTTATGTAGGGCATATAAAGAAAACATTGTGACAGTAACTTACGATAGTATCGAAAGAAGGAGTCTCAGAGATTGCTTCGACCAATAGAAAACTCTCAAGAATACGTGTTTGAATTTCAAAAGGAATATCCTTGGCAGAACATTAACGTTTCACTCAATGTTTAAATTATACCTATCTATCTATCTCATTCGAATCCATTATTATCTATCTATCTATCTATCGTATCTACTATCTATCTATCTAATTTAGTCCATTATATCATTATCTATTTTAGGTTCATGTTTTATCTATCTAAATCTATCTATCTATCTATCTATTCCAATCAGTTTTTTACATATCATACATGATCTATCTTATCATCTATCGATCTATCTATTCTACCTCAGTCATTTTTTTATCCACCTACTATCTATTTGAGTTCATTCATACTGCATCCAATTTAATCTATCTTATAACATTTGTATATCTCTCTCTCTCTCTCTTTCTAATATATATATATATATATAATATATAAAAATTATATAATCTACTTATACTATTATATATACACTATATATATAGGTAGATATAATATATACACCATAAGGATATGTTATAAATAGATAAGTTAGATTACATACATATGTATTGTAACCGACAGTACGCAGAATAACATTGGAATGTGGAAATTCATTAATTTTGATGCAAAAAAATCCTTACGTGATTGATGATTTTTTATCTTTTTTACATTTAAATTTACAAACGTTTTTTGATAAAAGAGAATTGTTCCGACAAAATTAGCATAAAACTAGGCAGTTTTTTTTTCATTATATTGAACAATGGTAGCATTGAACCCCCGATGATAAATCTCCCTTTTTTTAGTGTAATCATATTTTTTGGAATTAGGGTTTTTCTTACCCCAATATTCTAAAACATTAACTTGTTTTTGAGCTACCGTTAAACCTGTTAGTGATTTATTACTTATGTAGAAATCATTCATCATAAGCTACTTAGATAACCAACAATCAAATTAGATATTTTAGATGATTAACGCCAATACCGCGTCCTATGTAATGTTTTCATTGGGATTGTTTTGTTATCCGCAATGAGCAACTACCGATAGTTTTCCGAAAATCGTTTTATTTTTTGTTCTGATTAATTAATTATATCCTAAATCACGCTAAATGCCAATAACCAAATTTGGTGTGTTTCTTAGTTAGAACATATATTCAATTATATGCACGATTTTGAATCTGGGGACTCCTCTTTTCGAGTTATAGTCGACACTGTACATACCAAAAACTTTGCTACGACTATATATATTATACTATAATTATGTATATATATTATAATAAATAGAGAGGAGGAGAGAGAGAGAGACGGAGAAGAGATCATTGATTTATTTTATATTTTACATGTATTATATGCATTGTCAAACAGAAGTGTAAGCGTTGTTTAATACTGCTGAGAAATTTAATTTGTTGAACCTTTAGAAAACTTGAACACTGATCAATAGATAACACGAACATCATTCAGAAAAAAAGCACGAAAACTCATAAATACTTTTTGATCGCAAATAGGAACTAAACATTCCCAATTAATAAATCACCAATGTCAATAACAAATTAAAAGGACCATATTACCTTAGCACCCCTTTTATCTCAGAATAAGAAAAGGAACATGTTTTCCTTACACCGTCAATATCCGGTGTAATGCCTAGCGGTTAGGGTTAGGTTTAGGCGTAGTTTTCATAATTTAAAAAAAATCTAAAAATCGTCTGTTAAACAAACAACCGGATATTGACGGTTTGTAAATGAAAAACATGTCCTTTTCTAAACGAGATTCAAAAAAGGGGTGCCTAAGTCATATGTCCAATTAAAAATTCAAATAATTAAATAAACAATTCAAAAATCACCAACAATCCATCACAATTTTGTACTTATGCGGCTCACCAACCATTGAGGTTCCGCACAAAAGAAAAAGTAATCGCCATGAGCTTGATTCTGAATACCTATATGTTACTGCTGATATTATGGCGGACTTAGCCAAAGAGCAGAGTCACATAACAACAAATCCGATGGAAGAGACCAATCTCTATCTGTGACCTGGATTCCTTGGTTTGAAATTTAGAAAAAGAAAAGAAAGAAAGAAAGAAATCGAAGTTAAAATCTTCCGATATGAGTCGCAGTAAGGTCAAAAGATAGTTTTGAGAAGAAAAAGAGTCCGTTGTTGTGAGAGAGATTCAAAGCGCACTAGAAATCTGCCTATAAGAAACTTATTTTCCAAGAACCGGCGGCTAGTGGTTCACATAAAAAACAACGACCTTTTTCTTCTTCAAACTAATCGGTTGACCTTACATCCGACTCAAGTTTATCGGAAATTTTAACTTCCGATTTCTTTCTTTCTTTCTTTCTTTTTCTAATTCTAAACCAAAGAATCAGGTCACAAGATAGAGATTGGGTCTTCAATCGATTTAGTGTTATGTGACCTGCTCTTTGCTACGATCCGCCCATAATATTCAGACAGTCATAATAGGTATTCAGAATATCAGCTAACATGGCCGAATACGTTGTTTCTTTTGTGCGAACTCAATGGTTTGGAGCGCTATCAGCTACAAAATTTGTTGACTGGATTTTTGAATTTGCTTGAATTTTATTTTTATTATGAATTTTAATTGCGAGCCATATGACCTTTAGGCACCCCTTTTTGATCTCGTTTAAGAAAGACATGTTTTCATTTACACCCCGTCAATATCCGAGTTGTTTTAATCAGACGATTTTAGATTTTGTTTAAATTATAAAAACTTAACGCCTAACCCTAACCCCCTAACCCCTCAGCAAACACCGGATATTTGACGTTCTTGTAAAGGAAAAAACATCTGTCCTTTCTTAATCGAATAAAAAGGGGTTGCCTCAAAGGTAATATGTCCTTTTAATTGTTATTGACTTGCGCTGATTTATTTAATTGCGAATGTTTAGTCCATGTCATCCAAAAGTAAATTCTTATGACAGTTTCGCTGCTTGTTTCTGAATGACTGTTCGTTTCTATCTATTGATCAGTGTTTCAAGTTATCTAAAGGCAAACAAAATAAATTTCTCATAGGCAGGTAAAACACGCTTACACTTCTGTTTTACCAATGCACTATATACATGTAAAATATAAATAATCAAATGATTCTCTCTCTCTCTCTTCTCTCTCTTCTATATATATATTATAGTATATAAGTTATATATTATAAATAATATATTATAAAAGCAAGTTTGTTGGTATGTTACGTGTCGACCTATAATCAGAAAAAAGGAGTTCACCCAAGATCAAAATCGTGGCATTATAGATTAATATATTTCTAACTAAGAAACACACCAAATTTGGTTATTGATTTTACGATTAAGGGATAGTAAGTTAATTAATCAAACAAAAATCAAACCGATTTTCGGAAACTATCGCGTTTAGTTGCTCTTGCGGATAACAAAACAATCAATGAAAACAAATTACATTACGACGCGTTATGGCGTTAATATCCCTACACAAATATCTAATGTTGATTGTTTGGTTATCTTAAGTAGGCTTTGTATGAATGATTTCTACATAAGAATAAAATCCTACAGGATTTAAACGTAGCCAAAAACAAAGTTAAATGTTTAAATAATGGGTAAGAAAAACCCTAATTCAAAAATAGATTCACACTAAAAAAAGGGAAGATTTCATTGGGTTCAATGCTACATTGTTCAATATTAAACTGAAAAAAAAACTGCCTAGTTTATGCTCAATTTTTGTGAAACAATTCTCGTTTATCAAAAAATCGTTTGCTAAATTAAATGTAAAAGATAAAAAAATCCATCAACAAGTTCAAGGATTTTTTGCATCAAAAATTAAATTGAATTTCCAAATTTCCAAATGTTATTCTGCGTACTGTCGGTTACAATACATATGTATGGTATAACATTATCTCATTTTATACATAGTACCCAACTTATAGGTAGATATTATAGGTTCTACCATATATATATATATGAATATATTTATACTAAACTATATATATAAGTATATACTATATATAAATGATATATATAGAAAGAGAGAAGAAGAGATAACAAGCTACTCAAGATAATAAAATGGATGCATCAGACAATGAACGTAAAATAGATAGATTAGGTGGATAAAAATCGAACTGAGGTAGAAAGATTAGATCCGATAGATAAGATAGAAGATATGTATGTATGTATAACTGATTGGAATAGATAGATAGATAGAACTAGATAGATACGATAAAAATGAACTAAAAATAGATAAAATAGATATAAATGGACTAAATTAGACTAGATAGATAGAAGATAGATAGATAGAAATAGATAGATAGAAATGGATTAGGAATAGATAGATAGATAGGATAATTTAAACATTGAGTGAAACGTAATGTCTCCAAGATATCTTCCGTTTGAAATTCAACACACGTATTCTTGAAGTTTTTCCTCATGGTCGAAAGCCATCTCTGAGACTCTTCTTTCGATATATAACGTAAAGTTATGTCACCATGTTTCTTTCTAATGCCCTACATAAAATTCATTATCCCTCCACTCTTTCATGTTCTACCCTCTTTTGGCCGCTTCCATCTTTCGGTCGGGATTCCGATCCTTCCGCTATGCAAAATAAACACCAAGAGCATCTACTTGTAATGCCACACGTACTTTATTCACTTCACTTGTTAATGCGTTACTTGGCATCAACCTTGACAATGCGCGTATGTAACGTTATGACTCCTCATGTTCGGAATGCGAGTGGTATGATCTGTCAGTAGTAGAATATATATCGCCCGGTTATAACTCTAATACCTGGACCGGTACTACTTGGAGAGGCTCGAAATCTGGCTGCTGGATTGATGGTTGTAGTTGACTGGAATTCCCCTTCTTTCGTTTTTTAAATAGATCACTAAGTAGGCCTGCCTGAACTCTATCCTAGCGAGTGACACAGGTTTGAATTGCAGAGTTTCTTATCTCCTACGACTGGTTGCCAACCAAGGTTTAAAGCCCAGTCTATGCCTTACTATTTGCCCATAAGCTGGAGGGAGAATAGTTGCAATTCGATACCTTTCCTAAGGGTATTAGCTCATGTGAACTGTGTCTCATCATGAAATTGAACTCGGATTCGACGAGTCCCATTTCCTAACGACTCTAACCAGTAACATTCACGTGCTGTGCTCCTTTTAAGTTAGGAGTCTGGAAAGTTGCGTAATTCTTATATCCCACCTAAAATATCTCTTTCCATACCAATTCATCATCGCTAACAATTTACTTATTCTGACCTCTCTCTCCTCTTCTCTCTCTCTCTTCTCTCTCTCTCTCTCTCTCTCTCTTCTCTCCTCTCTCTCCTATGTTTACGATACTTATAAAACTTTACATACCGCCGCGTAAACAGAACCGCGTTAACCCTCTAACGGAACAGATTGGGAACCTGTGGGTAACACACCGAGAAAGTTCTAACTTTAAGATTGTAGGTCTCGTGAGTTTAATAATCCTTCGATGAGAGTAAATTCTAACGGCTCTTGAGGAGTGACAAATCAGCTCAGTTGACCTCAACTAGCACATAACAATCTCGTCTGAGCACAACGTTATTTAATTCCTTTTAAATGATGCACTTTTTTGCCAAATACAAATTCGGCCAACTCTATTATTATTTGATATTTTGACAGAATAAGCAGGCAGTTTCAAAAAGAAATCGAAGACTAGCTTCAAACACTCACAGCACACAACACTACAAACCACGACACATCACACACACACATATATATAGTATACTATATATATACTATATAATATATATATATCACGATTCATTAATCTTCTTCTGTATCCCAGTTCCAATTTCCACCCCCCCTCTCTCTCTCTCCTCTCTCTCTCTCTCTCTCCTCTCTCACACCACACACACACACACACCACAACACACAACTCACATCTCAGATACCTTAGTCTGTCTGTGCTGTCTCTCTCTCCTCTCTCTTCCTTCACACCACACCAACACACATTACACAAACACACACAATACACTCACATCCTCAGATATCCTTAGGTCTGTATCGCCCGCTCATGGTCTGTCTGTCTCTCTCTCTCTCCACCACACACACAATCACATACACAAACACAGCAACACACATCCTTCAGCAATACCTTAGTCTGTCCAGTCTGTTCTCGTCAGTCTCTCCCGTCTCTCTCTCTCACACCACACACACACCACCACACTCACCTCCCGATACCTTAGTCTGTTCGTCTGTCTGTCTTCTGTCCTCTCTTCTCTCTCTCTCACACACACCACACACACTCCACACACTCACATCCTTCAGATACCTTAGTCTGTCTGTCTTTCTGTCTGTCTTGTCTTCTCTCTGCTCTTTCTCTCTCACACACACACACACACAACACCACACGCTCACATCCTCCAGATATCCTTTATCGTCTGTCGTCTGTCCGTTCTGTCCTCTCCTCCTCTCTCTCACACACACACACACACACACCACATTACACACACACACACACAGCACTCAAATCCCTCAAGACTACCTTAGTCTGTTCTGTCTGTCTGTCTCTTCGTCACGACACATACACATAACACACACGACACACACACAGCACACTCACATTCGCTCAATACCGTTAGTCTGTCAATCTGTCTGTCCGACTGTCGTGACTGCGCTCTCTCTCACTCCCTCTCGTCTCCTTCTTCTTCTCTCTCTCTAATCGTCTTCCGTTCTCTCTCTCCCTCTCTCTCCTCTCTCCACTCAAAACCGACACAACCAAGTTTATTTTATATTTCTTGAGAACTTGATGTTTACTGATTGTTAAAATTAAATTGGGACAAAATTTAAGAAGGAAAAAGTCGTTTTGCATTATTTAACAGTATGAAGAGAAGAAGAAGAAGAAGAAGAAGAAGAAGAAGAAGAAGAAGAAGAAGAAAAGAAGAAGAAGAAGTGAAGTAGGCAAAAAGCGGAGGCAACGTTTACTAACACCGAAGAAACTTAAATAAACGAGATGATCGAGAAGAGAGGGAGAGCTGAACGGTGGAATAAGTAGATTTCCTTTGCGTCTTTTAGAAAAATGGTTTTAGAAAATTATTTTTATGAAAATAACAATCAATTAAAATACTTAGTCATGAGGCATTGTTTTTGAAAATTCTTTTTTTGGAGTGAATGTCCGGTCATTTCGTTTGCGTTACATACATTCTTTTATATATATATATATATAATATATATAATAGATATATATATGTATACTAATATATAATATTACTGATATATATATACAGTAGTAATGAACATAACAAAAGACTTACAGATGCGAGCGCCCTTCGCATCTATGAGTCGGAAGAGTTTAGAAACTTGTCTACAGCTCCCTGAAATAGACTAGAACGCTAAATCTCGAAGTCTTTTGTTATTTCTTTACTTATATATTTGCTCTGTGACTCTAACATTAAGACACAAATGTGAGCTCTCCAAACTGCGACAGTTTTTTTTAAATAAAATCTTTATGTCGTAATAAGTTTCTTCTACTCGCTGGACTTTGGAATTAATAGTATATATACTATATATAATTATAGTACTATATATATACCTTTCCATAAGATGGTACCAGCCTTTAATGTACCCGTGTTCCAAGCCAAGTTGAGTACGGCTCAATGTCATATTACTTGAAAACAGTTCAGCAATATAAATGGGTAATAGAAAAAAGGCTTGTTAAAAACTCAGAATTTTGCGGGCTAGCAGTAATTGTTCGGATTTCTGCCTGAGAATAATATGGAATAGATACCATCGTGGTCAGCATGTCGTTATCCTAGCAGAAATAGACTACTTAACCCGCAAAAGACCGATTTTCTTATACGGCCTTTCTTCTAGTACCAATTATATATACTAGCAAATATAGCACCCTCGGTTTGCAAGTTATTTAAGTTTAACTGTTCAATAAAATATCATGTATTAGAAACGGCAATGAAACTACCAATAAGACATCAGATATAAAATATTTGAAAACAGAGGGGGTATAACCGAAAATATAAACACTGAAAACTTTACTCTTCCATGCACTCTCGTTTTCATTGTTTCAATTTTATAGTGATTAGTTAAAAGAGGAACAGTGAACAAGGGTCAATATAGAATGACAATTATTTTTTCTTGGTTTAATGGATTTCATTTAAGATTCATTTGAGAGATTTGCTTATATTCATTAAAATAAAAACCAAACAGTTAGAAATCAATAATACTAGCACATATTTATTAAATTAATTTTTTTAGTATGCCAAGTACGTGCAAATTAGCCTTTCCCTTCACACTGTAACCGCCCATCTTGTTGTATATATAACATAATTGTATGCTTGTAGTATGTAGATGTGGTTAATCAGTGCTTCGGCCTCTTGACCATTGATATAAATTTAATACGGTCGATGCCCACTGGGGCCACTCCCCCAGGCAAACACCTGCCCCCGTCTCGATTTAACCAGGGGCAAGCGCTGCGTTTATTGCCCCAGTGCCGAGGCGCCCCCCCTTGAGGGGGAAATGCCGCCGGATCGACGCAATTTTTCACCTGCCATCTCCATGGGCTTCGCTCGTTGGTGGGTTCCCACGTTAATAGGACTTGTGCCTATCCCGTACAAGTGGGGTACGCGGGTAAATCATCATTGTAGATGTGGTTAACCAGTATAATAATGTAAAACAATATTAATAATAGAGGTTAAAAAAAAATAAAGATCATTGTGTAGTGGATGTCAATAACTAAGGGAATGTAACTTTGAAGTATGATATAGTTTCGGTTACAGACAAAAAAAGCACACCAATCTCCATTATAATAAGATATATATATGTGACGGCCTAATGTCATTCCGTATTTTTTGTTTAACAATTACAATGAAGATTAGCAATTAAAGTATATATAATTACACAGATAATATCTTTAAAATAAGAGTTAATAAAGAAGAGAGAGTGCCAGTAGCAGTTCAGCAAATACCAGGAAGCAACAATGATGATCAATTAGTGAAAAGACTAGAAAGAATTCACAGGACCCTAAAAAGATCGTTGAGTGGGGCGGGGTCTCGAAAAGAAAAATCAAAGAAGCATTACCCGTCCTGTGGCCTGTGGACCAGTAGTAATACCACCGCCTGCACTTCATTAGAGGGGTATCGTAGTGACCCTTGAATGCTTAATGATGGAATCCTGGGTGGCGAACAGTCCCATACATGCACACACTTCCAATTTGACCGTTACTTAGGTTAGACGGGCCGGTCGTGAGAGTTCCCCTCTGATCAATCGCTGATCAACATCTAGACACCTTATATGATTGTCCCCGAACGGTAATTGTGATACAAAACAATTTTTTTACGGTATAATTGTCTCACAATGGGAACAAAAGTTTCAATTTATAAAGAAACGTGAACCATATACCTTAAGGCCACCCCTTTCGATGTTGTGTCAAATTAGGCCATTTTTTTTAGTTAGCTAACCCCTAACCCCCTAACGCCTAAACCCCTAACAAACCAACGGATTATGACGGGTAAATGAAAAGAATGACCTAAATGACACGGAATTCCCAAAAGGGGATGCCTAAGCTAATATGATCCAGAAACATTATCTTATTGTCGTTAATTATCTGTTCAGATTCTCGTCGAGGACTCTACCTAATTTAATGAGAATTGTTGACTTAGCGACTATCCCTGTATGCCTACTCAGACGGGGGCCCAATAAAACTGTCTGTCTGCCTGCTTGTAGTGTATGGGCTCCGCTTACCGACTTTTTTGTCGGTGTATTGGCTTTCTGCCCTCCCTGTTCGTTATGGGAGTTATCAGGATTCTTAGTGCTTTTCCCCCACTTTTCGATTCTCGACTGATTTTTGTCCATAACTATTTTTGCATTAGTCCATGAACGTTAGGGTTATAACCCATATTTGTTTCTGACTAATTTCGTAAATCTTTGGCAAATATATAATAATAGTAAAATAGTGGAAAATCTTCATTTTTTCTTTAACTTCTCAACAGGTTTTTCTTCATTGGAGTCCGTTGTTATTTGTATTTTGTTTGTTCCGTTTTGATGGTACTGGGTTCACGGTAATATAAAAGCGTATTATGAAAAATTTTAATAAGATTTTTTTTCTTTTAAAACAGGTTTTTTTTATAAAAAGTGATAGACACGTAAATTAAAAAGCAAAACATTCAAATGTTTATAATAATTGTCTGGGTTGCTGCCCACCTTACCGGCGTAAAAGAAACATTTTCTTTACCGTCAGAGATCGATAGACGAGTGACCTTATTCTACGATGGAGCAACCGAATAATAGTGAAAACTTAGAACCGGGTGAACTTCCTGGCTGACGCATTTATGAACATATGGCTACTATATTTATATTTATTATTATTATTGATTATTATTATTACTGTTACACTCCTGAGTGTTTTACCAGCTAGTCTTAATCGTGGTAATTTCACTGCGAGTCTAGATGACAGTCAAGTCTCTTCCGCGTTCTTCCAGACTATTTCTGTCAGGTATCTTGGCCAATATTGTTGTCTGGATGGCCTCGATTACTCATCTGAATTTTCAGTGCCTCCCTCCAGCGTCTATTATTCCGAATCCATTGGTAATGTCTACCTGTTATCACAGAACACCAGACAACAGACTTTCCGAACTTAATTGCTCGCCACCAGATTAATTTGTCGTGTGGCTTCTTTTTTCTTCTTTTTTTTCAGTTTTCTGACCACGTTTAATACTTTGTCTCTCTTTTCACGTTTTCTTTCATTTTCACTCGATGGTCCACTGAACGGCAAATTTCACTTAGATAACAATTCTTTATTTATTTATTTTCTTTTTATTTTTTTTATTTTTATTTATTTTTTTATTTTTTGTCAATTAACACTAGGTCTGTCTCTGCCGGATTAGGATCTCTTGTATTTCAGTCACATAGATAATTAACATCTCATTCTCTAGGACGGATTCTATATTATTTATTATTATTTAGTAGTAGATTAGTAGTAGTATAGAGTATATCATCACCCCTATATTTCAGCTATTTGCAATTCGGGAGTATCATTTTGGCTTGTTACTCTTTATATACTCGTTCCTTCATCAGTACATAAACGGGAGAGAGAGATATATTGGTGTAAAGAGAGAGAGATGAGACAGAGAGAGAGAGAGAGAGAGAGATGAGATATATGGTGATTATTATTCTACTTTATAACTTCGCTTTCTACTTGTTACTTCTTCTGTCTGGTTCTCGCTAGGTCATCTAACTCATTTAGTTCGTCGCCGCCATGTTATTCTGGTTGACTTCTATATAAAGTTGGTTTCTTTTTTAATTCTTCTCTACAGGCTGAGCTGGACATTGGTGTCTAATAATTTAATTAACAAACACAGAACTTGTTTGTTCTTGATCAAGTTTATTTCTTAGCCCATGATTCCACCCGGGTGAGACCAACCCGCTAGAACCGACAATTGCGTATGCACTCCTCCAAACCTGGATCAAATTGCTAACAAAAGTAACTTATTCTCACCGCGTCCCCTAATGGCGCTGTTTTTAAGGGGTCAAAAAGGTTATTAACCCCTGTATTTTTAATCTAACGCGACCTAATTCAAATTCTAAACTACATGCACGTTCACAATTTATAAATGTTCATAAATTGTAAAATTACAACTTCAGTCTATTTTTCAATGTTACCGAAAATATTCCCAAATAAAAAACGTATCAAGATAAACACAAACTTGAATAACTAAAAGCTCTCTCGTTCTATAAAACTGAATAGTTGCCTCAGAAAAATACAATTAGTCTTTATTAAACATTACCAGCTGAAACCTGAAGCTGAAATTCCACTGCTTGATAAGTATTATACAAATGCAATAACTCTCCCCGTACCTCACCTCTCTGTATCTGTTGCAGTGTGGATATATTGACATGCAGGAAGGGTCAAAAGCTGACCTTGATATGAAACGCGATGAGAAAGTGAATTTAGGTGTTTCAACAGTTGGTTTTTCGTACGAGTGAACGGCTAGACGTCTGCGATTGCATTGTAAGAATTATTAGCCAACCACCACCACCCCTCACTCACCGTGCATGTGAAGTGTGTCTAACGTTATCAAAATGCAAATTACGATGGTGTATGAAGTTATGCGGTGAGCGTGGGCTTTCCCTTCCTTATGTCGAGACGCACCCAAATCAGGAGAACCGAAATGTCATGTTAGGTATAATCGTAGTATATCTCATATAGATTACTTTTATTTGTATTCTTTCAATTGATTTTTGGTAGTTGGATTAGTTACAATGAAAAAATTACAATAATTAAGATGAAAGTGTAATGGTATTAGTAAAAAATTGATAATAGTTTACAAAGCTTCATATAATAATAATAATAATAATAATAATAATAATAATAATAAATAATAATAATAATTATTATAATTATAATTATAATAATAATAATGATGCCGCTCAGTCATATACTTAAAAATGTACAGGGGGATACAAATTCTCTAACTCACAAGAAAAAGATAAACCACCTTATGTACATGGATGACATAACAAATTTTGCAAAAAATGAAAAAGAATTAGAGAGCCTAGTACAAACTATTAGAATATATAGCCAGGATATAGGGATGGAATTTGGAATTGAAAAAATGTGCTATGCTAGTAATAAAACGGGGTGAAAGAAAACTAATGGCTGGAATACAACTGCCAAATCAGGAAACTATAAAATCCCTTGATGAAAATGGAAGCTACAAATACTTAGGAATTTTAGAAGCGGACAATATCATGCAAACAGAAATGAAAGGAAAAGTTAAAAAAGAATATGAAAGGAGAACTAGAAAACTTAACAGCAGAAATTTGATTAAAGGAATCAATACCTGGGCTGTCCCCATTATAAGATACCCAGGACCATTCTTAAAATGGACAAAAGAATAACTCAGGCAGATTGACCAAAGGACGAGAAAATTAATGGCAATGCACAAGGCTCTTCACCCTAGAGATGACAGAGATAGATTATATGTGTCAAGAAAGGAAGGGGGAAGAGGTCTTGCCAACATAGAAGACTGCGTAGAAACCACTATCCAACAACTTGAGGATTACACAAGAAAGAGCAAAGACAAATTACTTATGGCGGTCGACAATAGTAGAAGTGACAGATGGACAAACAGAAAAACAACAAAGACTAGAAAACAAAAATGGGAAGAAAAACAATTATATGGACACTTCAAATGACAAATCGAAGAGGTTGCACATGGAAAGACTTGGACATGGTTAAGAAAAGGAAACCTCAAAAGAGAAACAGAATCCTTAATAATTGCTGCACAAAATAATGCCATAAGGACAAACTATATAAAAGCGAAAATTGATAAGACCCAACAAAATAGTAAATGTAGACTTTGCGGTAATAGAGATGAGACTGTAAACCATATATTCTGCGAATGTAGCAAACTAGCACAACGAGAATACAAAACTAGACACGACTGGGTTGGGAAGGTGATCCACTGGGAATTATGCAAAAAATTTAATTTTGACCACACAACAAAATGCATAAACCAGAATCTGTTCTTGAGAACGAAACGCATAAAATTCTCTGGGACTTTGAAATAAAAACGGATCACCTTATCCCAGCAAGAAGACCAGACCTAGTGTTGATAAACAAAAAAGAAAGAACTTGTCAACTGGTGGATTTTGCAGTTCCAGCAGATCACAGGGTGAAGCTAAAGGAAAATGAAAAAGTGGACAAATATCTGGACCTTGCCAGAGAACTGAAAAAGTTATGGAACGTGAAAGGGAAAGTTATACCAATTATGGTTGGTGCACTTGGAACAGTCCCAAAAAGATTAAAAAAGGGTTTGGAAGGTTTGGATATCAAAGGAAGGATTGAAACCATTCAGAACACTGCACTGCTGCAATCTTCCAGAATACTCAGAAGAGTCCTGGATACCTGAAGAGACTTGCTGTCACTCAGACTCCAGTGAAATACCATCAGTTAACACTGGTGTGAAAACTCAAAAGGAGTGAATAATAATAATATTAATAATAATAATCTGAGGAGACTTGCTGTCACTCAGACTCCAGTGAAAGACCATCAGCTAATGCTGATGTGAAAACTCAAAAAGAAGAAATAATAATAATAATAATAATAATAATAATAATAATACAGGAGACCAGATCTGGTGTTGATAAACAAAAAGAAGAGCACTTGTCATCTCTTGGATTTTGCCGTCTCGGTCGATCACCGAGTGAAAGTGAAAGAAATTGAAAAGATAGACAAATACTTGGATCTGGCCAGAGAACTAAGAGGGTGAAGATCGTGCCAATTGTAATTGGTGCCCTAGGAACGGTCCCCAAAACTCTGGAAAAGAGTCTGGATGTACTGGAAATCAGAGGAAGAATCGAGACCATCTAGACGACAGCATTGTTGAGATGGTCTGGAAAACTCAAATGAGTCCTAGAAACCTGAGGAGACTTGCTGTCACTCAACCTCCAGTCAACCACCGGCTAAGGCGGGTGTGAAAAACTCTAATGGAATAATAATAATAATAATAATAATAATAATAATAATAATAATAATAATATCAAAGGTTTAATTGTGAATTTTTTCACATAAGCGTAAGTTGATTGTCTCCAGTGAAATACCATCAGCTTACGCAGGTGTGAAAAACTCACAAAGAGTGAAATGATAATCTTATTATAATGGAGATTGTGTGTTTCTCTGTCTGTAACCGAAACTATATTCCTACTCAAGACACAATTCTCTTAGTTATTGTCATCACATTCTCCATGATTTTATTTTTATCTAAACCTCAATTATTAACAAAATTGTCTTACATTATTAATACTGTTAACTATGTCTACATACTGACAACATGCAATTATATTTATATATACAACAAAATAGCGGTTTACAGTGTGAACGGGAAGGCTAATTTGCATATTAATATCAAAAAATCAAATTTAATAAATATGTGCTTAGTATTATTGATTTCTAACTGTTTGGTTTTATTTTAATGAATATAAGCAAACATCTTTTCAATGAATCTTAAATGAAATCCATTAACAAGATAAAATAACTGTCATTTTATTCTTTACTTCCTCTTATAACTAAATACTTAAATTAGAAAAAATAACAATGAAAGACGAGAGTGATGGAAAAGTAAGTTTCAGTTGTTCCATTTTTTATTATACTCCCTCTGTTTCAAATCTTTTATTATACTCCCTCTGTTTCAAATCTTTTTATCTGTATTCTTATTTAGTTTCATTAGCCTTTCTAATTTAATACAATATTTTATTACATTAAAACTTAAATACTTGCACCCGGAGGGTGCATATATTTGCTAGTAACAATAATAATATAAACGTGACAGAATATAAAGTGTAGGTTATGTGGAGAGAGGGATGAAATGGTTAATCACGTAGAAGTGAATGCAGCAAACTAGTACAAAATGAGTACAAGCCTAGTTACGATTTAGCGGGAAAGGTGATCCACCGGTAACTATACAAGAGGTTAAAAATTTGACCATACTAGAAAATGCTATATGCACAAAATAGAATCTGACCTAGAAAATGAGGCATGACATTCTCTTGGAATTTGAGATACAAACGGATCTCCAAATCCCGGCCAGAAGAGCAGGCCTAGTTTTAATTAACAAAAAAAGGGGGGGACTTTTCATCTAGTAGATTTTTTTTTGTTCCAGGAGATAAAAAAAGAACAAAAATGAAAAAATAGATACATATTTGGACCATGCAAAATAATCAAAAAGGTTGTGGAACATGAAGGAACTTTGGAAAATAGCTTGGAAAAAATACTGAAAGGATTGGAAATCAGAGAAAGAATTGAGACCATCCAGACCACAGCATTTTTAAATCGGCGAGAATACTCAGAAGAGTCCTGGAAACCTGAGGAGACTTGCTGTCACTCGGACTCCAGTGCAAGGTCAACAGATAATCCTGCTGTGTAAATTCGCAAAGATTGATCTATTAATAAACAGTTAATCACATAATAAGCGAATGAAAACTAGCTCAAAAGGAATACAAGAGTAGACATGACTGGGTAGGAAAGGTGAACCATTGGAAGTTGTGCAAGAGACTACAATGTGGTCATGCTAGTATATAGAACGGTTCCCTAAGTTCTTGAAAAGAGATTGAAGAAACCGCAGATCAAAGATAGAATCAAGATCACACAACAGCTAGAATACTTAGAAGAGTCCTGAAGACCTAGGGTGATTTGTTGTCACTCAGATTTCAGTGAAAAACTACCAGTTAAAACTGGTGTGAAAAACTCGCAAGGAATTCAAAGCCAGAAGCTGGAATTCGTATATATCTACCAACCCCTCTGCACTAGTAAGTGAATTTCTAAAATGGATTTTATCCGGTTTGAATCCTCCATCTTTTTCCGTTATCCTTCTCCTTCTATTTCGGTTTTCCTTCTCCTAGACGGGTTACCATAACAACGTTTAAAGAGCCTAGGCGGCTCTACTATTTATTCATAGTTGGAAAGAAAATGGTCGGATACATACCTTTCCCAAGAGTATCAGCACTATCTGAAATGTAAATGCTCCTCAAAAAACAGCTGTACGGCCACTTACCTCCTATCACACAAACCATCAAAGTAAGACGAACAAGACATGCTGGATACTGCTGGAGAAGCAAGTACGAAATCATAAGGGACGTTCTCCTATGGACACACCAGTGTTTACCGACCAGTAAAAACCTACATCAATGTGTCAGTGACAATGACCAATAGGGATGGGTGGCGACAGATATATGGGTATCCGCACTTTCAGCAGCGCGAACTGATGATGATTTATCTTTTATTTGTTTTTTATTATTTATTTCTTTTATTATATTGTTTTATTTATTTTCAGTTTTTAGATTATATATATATATATATATATATATATATATGAGAAGTAAACAAACAAACAATGTGTTTTGATACGGCTTTTTTAGCCGACAATTTTTGGGAGAATATGTGCTTAATTGAAGTCGTACCTAATTTTGAAAATTAATTAATTAATAATTAATGAATTAGGCGGGCATACCTATTCAAATGTAAGGCTAAGCAAATCGAGAAAAATCAATCTCTGAATGTACATTTCGGCCTATTAGGCCTCGTCAGCAGAGCTATAGACAGGAAGACCGCTTTATGTGTGATTCAAACCATGACTGTCAAGCTGACAGGCGCGGACTCTAACCATTACACCAGCTGTTTTTCCCAGATTATATATATATATATATATATATATATAGAGAGAGAGAGAGAGAGAGAGAGATTTACCAACCCCTCCACACGAGCAGGATGCGACACAAGGTCAATTTCTTAAGCGGGGTTTAACAGGTTTGAATACAGAGTTTTCCTTCTCCTAGACTGGTTACCTAGCCATGGTTAAAGAGCCCAGTTTGCCCTGCTATTTACTCCTTTGCTGGAGGGAGAATCGAATTCATACCTTTCCCAAGGGTATTAGCGCCATATGAAATACAAACGGCTTCGTCCAGGAATTGAACTCGGGTCGATGAGTCCATTTTCTCCGACTCTAACCATTACACCACGTTCATATATTATTAGTATATGATTCATTTATACCCTTATTTTATTTTTTATTAAGCTTTTCTTGTAGAAAATGAGTAAAAAAATTTTAACCACCTCTAAGACAAAAATAAAGTTTGGATTTAATTGAAATTTGGTCTTTGCTGGTCTCCACCAGTTTTCCTTTATAAAAGGACGTGCGTTTGGTCGTTGTACAGAATGACATACAGAATCTTCTCTAAAAATACATGTAAATGACAATGTGTCACATTTTTCAACTTTACTCCTAGAAGCCGTAGCCCATCATACTATTTTGAAATCAGGCCAATTTCATCCTTGTTGAAGAGCACTAGTGGTGCAATTTAAGCCATAACTGGAGAGGGGAGACGGTATTTGTACGAAAATGAACGTAATAACGCGACTGGGGTCCGAACTCGCTTAACTACAATAATGTAACCACGTTAGTAAAAAAAATGAGTAAATGTCTGTCTAACAAACTGTCATGTATATTAATTTTTTACTTATTTGCTGGTCTCCACCAGTTTTCCTTTATAAAAAGACGTGCGCTCGTTCGTTATACAAACATCCAGACAGACAGATATACGGAATATTTATTATATATACTAGCAAATATATGCACCTCCGGGTGCAAGTATTTAAGTTTTAATGTAATAAAATATTGTATTAAATTAGAAAGGCTAATGAAACTAAATAAGAATACAGATAAAAAGATTTGAAACAGAGGGAGTATAATAAAAGATTTGAAACAGAGGGAGTATAATAAAAAATGGAACAACTGAAACTTACTCTTCCATCACTCTCGTCTTTCATTGTTAGTATTTTCTAATTTAAGTATTTAGTTATAAGAGGAAGTAAAGAATAAAATGACAGTTATTTTATCTTGTTAATGGATTTCATTTAAGATTCATTGAAGAGATTTTTGCTAATATTCATTAAAATAAAACCAAACAGTTAGAAATCAATAATACTAAGCATATATTTATTAAATTCGATTTTTTAATATTAATATGCAAATTAGCCTTCCCGTTCACATTGTAAACCGCTAATTTGTTGTATATATAAATATAATTGCATGTTGTCAGTACGTAGACATAGTTAACAGTATTAATAATGTAAGACAATTTTATTAATAATTGAGGTTTAGATAAAAATAAAATCATGGAGAATGTGATGTCAATAACTAAGAGAATTGTGATTTGAGTAGGAATATAGTTTCGGTTACAGACAGAAAAACACACAATCTCCATTATAATAAGATATATAATATATATTGCTGTGAGACCTTATAGGTCGAAATGTACATTCAGGGATTGACATTTTCTCGATTTGTTTAGCCTTACATTTGAACATATATTCCCACCTAAATTCATTAATTATTAACTAATTAATTTTCAAAATTAGGTATGACTTCAATTAAGCACATATCCTCCAAAAATTGTCAGCTAAAAGCTATATCAAATAAACATCTTGTTTATTTACTAACTCATATATATATATATATAATATATATATATATATAACATATATATATATTAATTTTTACTTGAAGGCACTTACAACGCATGTATCGCATAAAATTCGATACTTTTTCTTATAGAAAATGAACTTGACAAGTGTAATCCCAGCAAAGGATGGCTCGATGTGTAGAATACCGTACAGTAGAATACCGTTTCGACTTTATTAAGTCTCATCAGCGGTATATATACCGCTGATGAGACTTAATAAAGTTGAAACAGTCTGTACGGTATTCTACACATCGAGCCATCCTTTGCTGGGATTACACTTGTCAAGTTCATTTTCTATAAGAAAAAGTATCGAATTTTATGCGATACATGCGTTGTAAGTGCCTTCAAGTAAAAATTTAATATATACTTTATTCAGCAACATTTCTAAATAAACAAACATCCAAAAATCTTATATATATATATATATATATATATATATATATATATATACAGGTGGGTGTAAAAGTAGGTATACAGTAATATAAACAAAACTTTACCTAAAACTAATAGAAGTATTATAATAAAAATTATGAAAGTAAAAATATTAAAAATCATAATAATGATTCTAATGAATAAAATGAATTCTAGTTCTAAATGAATCCTCGTACCAATATTTGAAAACTGGTATAATCTTTACCTTGTAACTTATATTATTTGCAGGTAAAGTTTTGTTATCATTACTGTATATCTACTTTTGCACCACCCTGTATATATATATATATATATATATATATATATAGGGTAAACTATAGACACGTGTTTCGAGGTTTCACCTCTCATCAGTATAGTTATACGATTTTTAGCAGTTGCCTCTGGCTGGGTTCGAGACCCAAACGAACTTACGCTCGCCAAGCCTCTTACCCACACATCCACAGTCAGTCGCCAAGTATAGCAGGCTATTTAATCGCTATATTTCTAAGCGGAAATGACCTTCACCTAGAGTTCTCAAACTTTGTAAACAAAGTGAGATTTGGCTGAGCCGAATACGGTGAATTTTTGCAATCATATACCTCCTAAATAGAGTGCTCAACCGAAATTGGGAGCGTATAATAGGGTAAACTATAGACACGTGTTTCGAGGTTTCACCTCTCATCAGTATATATATATATATATATATATATATATATATATATATATATATATATATAGAGAGAGAGAGAGAGAGATTATATTCTTATTTAGCTTTTCAAAATATGAGGAATAAAAAGTTTTTAAACCCCTGTCAGGTGTGTGGATTTTATTGAACTTTGGTCTTTTCTGGTCTCCACCAATTTTTCATAAAAGAGACATGCACTCGGTCGTTGTACAAACATACATGAAAAAGACAGACAAACAGAATCCTTCTTTGATATATATATATATAAGATACTAAACTGGACTAGAGCCAAGTAACATTACAGTGATTGAGTAGAACTTGGAAATCAAAGGCCCGACTGACAGCCCCCCCCCCTCCACTACACCATCTACAAACTGTTAAAGCGACTTTGTATTTTTTTTTAAAAAAGGGGTCTGAAGCGGTTGGTTGTGTTTATTTCTACTTTTTACACAAAACTTGTCATAAGATCGCCGTTTTTAAAAGACGGAAGGTGGGCGACGGATTTCATAATAAAAACAATTCCGCTTTCTTTCTATAAAAGAAAAGGACGGAAGACGAAAAAAAGAAAAAAAGAACGTGAGTTGGTCTGAAAAGATAATTTTACTGAATTCTCATATTTTTATGGCTTTAAAAATAAGAGTTGGTTAGAGGGAAGAAGTGGAACACACACACACACACACACACGCGCACACACACATACACGCGCGCACGCACACGCACACACGCACACGCGCACACACACACACACACACACATATATTATATATATATATATATATATATTTATATAATCCAAAAGTCCAGAGAAGAAATCTTCCTTACGACATAGGAGTTGTTTTTTTTGTAAAACAACTCGTCGCAGTTTGAGAGCTCAATGTGTGCTCTTATTGTTAGAGTCACAGAGCAAATTTATAATTAAAGACTTAGAGATCTTGCATTATAAGCTCCCCGAAATAGTCTATAAAGCAAAATCTCTAAGTCTTTTGTTATTTCTTTAAATATATATATATATATATATATATATATATATATATATAATATATATATAACACTCACACACATATATATGTGTATATATATATAATATACGTATATACACGCACACACACACATATATATATGTGTGTGTGTGTGTGTGTGTGTGTGTGTGTGTGGTGTGTGTGTTGTATTTAGGTGACAGATTCTCTTGTAGGTAGGCATGTTTTAAATATAACAGAGAAGGATTTGATGTTTAGCTTTTCATTCAGTTTTTCTTTTTGGCGAACGAGATCTTGCAACTGGTTGTAGGCAGTTTAAATACTGTCCAAAATGTCAGTTTCAGCTGTCCGAACATCTCTCCTCTCTCTCTCTCTCTCTCTCTCTCTATATATATATATATATATTATATATATATATATATATATAGTTTAGCAAGCAAAAACAGGCTTAAATACTGGCCATATTAGCAGTTATAAATTTTATTCCACCGACACACACACACACACACACACACACACACACACATATATATATATATATATATGTTTGTGTGTGTTTATATATATATATATATATATATATATATATATATATATATATATATATACACACACAAGCGATGTGTTTATGATATGGCTGTACATACAGAGATTGATTTTTCTCGATTTGTTTAGCCTTACATTTAGATAGTTATGCCCGCCTAATTAATTAATTATTAATTAATTAACTTTCAAAATTAGGTACGACTTCAATTAAGCACATATTCTCCCAAAAATAAATATATGTATATCAGACTGCTTTATCAAACTGCTGATTTTATTGAAATGGTCTTGAGAAGGGGAGGTTTCTTCTATATATTCGAAAATTTTGACATTTTTGAAAAAAACAAAATCTATGTCCTCCTCTCTATATTCCCCCGGAGGAGCAGTTGTTTAAATTTAAGAGGGAATCACGCAGGTTGTCCATTGTGATGAACCATTACGTCCATGGGTTGGCTTTCTCGAAGCCGTAAACCTCATTAAGGTCTAAATAAAAGTACTGGCCACTCTCACAGATGTTTTGGTTATCAACACCCAATCCAGACCATAAATCAAATCCTGGTGTCAATAGTTTTTTTTCCAAAATCTCACAAAGCCATTACATTCATAAACTTACATTTCTAAAGTTCACAAAATTACAATACAACGAAGGCTAAAATTAAACGAAAATAAAGATTATATA
>CM042156.1:41976632-41979132 GCA_023376005.1 Doryteuthis pealeii | reverse complement strand
TACTACATCTGAAACTAAGGATGCCGACCAAATACTTAACAGCATCTGTTACAGACAAGTAGGGACCTAATCTCCATTATTAATACTAGTACAAAATAAAAAACGTCCTCCGGGCGATGTAAGAATAGATTTTGAAACATATTGCCTGAGGGGTGGGAGTAAAAAAATTCAATGTCAGCGAGTTTGTACCCTAAGTAAGTAAAATCATCAAATTCATTAAAGGATTAAAAAATAAACAATTTGAAATGTAAACTTTAATATGTATTAAAATAAAACAAACTATATATAGATATATAATACCAGTCATGTATTTATTAAAACTTGTTTTAAAAAACAATGAGGACTGTCTAATGTTGCATGTTCAAATTTTGAGTGTATTTATTCTATGTTATGACGTTTTGGGTAATGTGACGTAGGCAGTGACGTAGTTTTTGTTACAGACAAAAACCGGAAGCGAATCTCCACTATTAATAGATATATTCAACGACCAACATAATCCTGATCAATTCTATCTGACTCTGACAGTTATTTACTGCATATATATATATATATATATATATATATATATATATATATATATATATTTACCAACCCATACCCCCGCACGAGCAAGATGTGACACAAGGTCAATTTCTTAAGCAGAGTTTAACAGATTTCCTTCACCTAGACTGGTTACCTAGCCATAGTTAAAGAGCCCAACCCGCCCTACTATTTGCCAATTGCTGGAGGGAGAGTAGTTGGATTCATACCCTTCCCAAGGGTATTAGCACTATGTGAAATGTAAACAGCTTCGTCCAGGATTTGAAGTTGGGCCGACGAGTCCGTTTCCTACGACTCTAACCATTACACCACGCGCCTGCATAGTAATTTTTAATATAAGTTTCCCGAGGTGCTAAAGAAAAGAAGTAATATTATCAAAGAATAAAGTCGTCGGGCTGACCTAAAGTCGGTATCAGCCAATCAGCGAGAAAGTCTATCCCCTTTTCACTAGCGCCAGACCAAGGAAATCTTTTGCGTCTGAGGTGGAGCGCCACACCTACTATCCTTACTTTACCGCACAGATCCCTGTGCTACTCATATGCTGAGTTGGCGAGGGCCGGTATCGAACTCGGAACCTTGTGGTTTCTTGTCGAACGCTCTACCGACTGAGCTAACCTGGTCTTTATTCTTATTAAAGAATAATGACAGAAATTATGGGATATGTTGGCATAGAGCAAGGGTTTGCAAGCTAAACTAAGACTAATGTAGTAAAAAAAAAAAGCCATCTATTAAAAATGAAACTTTTTGCTCTCTATAGTCCTTATTCAATGGCAGAACGGAAACACTCAAAACATAAAAGTGCAATTTTTTAACTGATTTTGTAGCTTCGCTTCTGAGTAAAAAAACAAACTATATTTTTGGTACAGATAATGTTCAGTATATGTAAAATGATTTTTTTTCTTAAATTCTCATATATACAGTGCCTCATTGAGATTTTCCCACATATTGATCTTGCTATGAATAAATCAGAAATCTTTAATAACTTAAAAATGGTTGTTTTTGTACCTATTTTGATAGCATTGTTTTTATTCCTCGGGCCAAAAGTTTTTATAAACCAATTATTAGAAGTAGGGAAGCTCTAGAACTAATTTTACCGACAAAATTAGATTACAAAAGGTCGCCATTTTTGGCGTCCACACCAAATTTTTCGAGTTTAAAATCGATATAACTCGGCCAATTTTTGGAATTGGAAGCTCAACTTTTTGGGATTGTCTTACTTTAAAATAGTCCCCACCCGGACAAAATTGAAAGGATTGGGTGACAATTTTATTTTTTCCTGGATGATTTGGCATGGAATTATCCATGGTAGTTTGCTATAAGCGCAACAGAGTTGGGACAATCATATAGGTGCTAGGGCTTGACGTAACCAGCCGATTGATCGGAATGGGACTCTCAGACCGCCCGTCTAGCCTAAGTAAGGGCCTAAGTGGAAATATTGTATGTCATGGACTGTTCATCCACCAGGATTCCGTCCTTAAGCATCAAGGGTCACCACCGACGGCCAACTGGTGGCCCCATTGTGGACGTCTTACCCCTCTGCAGAGGTGCAGTTGGTGTATTCTAACACCCCAACTGACAGGGATGGAAACTTATGGGGATCATGTCGAGTTCAGCCAGCGATCTGTGCATCCAATGGATGCAAAGGAAAGATATGAATCATACGATCTACACCAGGTATGGGGCTCCCCTCGGGGTGTAATGTGTTAGCAAGCTAGTCTCGCAGATTCATTATTACTGAATAGTGAGTTCGATCCTCGCTGAATGCCTCATACTTGTGACCTTGTGTCACATCCAAGCCGTGGCGAACGGGTTGGGTAAATACCTACACTAAGTATGGGAAAACTGCGGCATTTAGATTGTTTATCCGCCTTGGAACCACAAGGTTCCGGGTTCGATATCCACCCTCGCCAACTTAGTGCATAAGGAGGGTGGCTTGAATCTGTGTGGGAGATGATGGTAG
>CM042156.1:41951632-41971632 GCA_023376005.1 Doryteuthis pealeii | reverse complement strand
ACCGTCACCAACTTATTCCACAATGTATCAAAATTACAATTTCGTTGGTTTGTTTAACAGCATATTAACCCTTTATGGGTCATTTAATGCCAAATCAATTCATGTTTGATAAAGGACTCGGGTTGATTACAGTATCTTAAAATTACAAGTATCTTTGTCCATTAAAAAAATCTTTAAGTATAAAAAAAATCTTTAGAAAAATAATAACCTATCCATCCAATTAAATATAAACAAAATAAAGTTTTATTACAAATAATTGCATACAAAAATAACTTTTATATAGAGTAGAAAATTATATTTCAACCTGTGTAACTGCATTCAGAATTCCTCTCAAAAATACAAGGAATTTTGAAGAATCAATATACACAGTAGGAATTTCCAGATTAATTTAGTTCTTTGACAATTCAATAATATTTACAGGTTGGCTTTAAGCTGCCTTTCTTTGAAAAGTCTCTGAAAGTCTAGACTTTTGCACAATTCCCAATAGACCCCTTTCCCACCCAGTCATACTTACTTTTATATTCCTTTTGAGTCAGTTGGCTGAATTTTCTCATAAGATGATAACTGTTTCGTCGCTGTCTCCATATAGCAAGTAATTTAAACGGTAACTCTCTAACTCTCTGAAATCCTTAATGACCCCCGCAATCTTGGGCAACGATGTTGTCTTTGTTCAAATCATCATCATTATCATCATCATCATCATGTCCCGCATGCAGCACGGGTATCCATGACAATCTTTCGCCAACCTTCCCTATCATTCATTACACCTGGGAGCTCCTCTGCGGAGCAGCCAGCATCTTCACATAACTTGTCAATGTAGGTCCTTGCTGGGCGCCCCACCTTGCATGTCCATGTGTTGGCTTCCGCAGGAGAACCTCGCTTATGAGTTCATCCTTGCTTCTCCAGCAGTGTCCTGCACGCCTTGTCCGTCTCACTCAGATAGTTTGTGAGATGGGGGGGGGCAGGTGACCGTACAGCTGTTTCCTTGTGGAGATTCTATAGCGCCTCGCGTAACGGTTATCGCCTTCTTACTTTTTACGTTCTCGGCTATATATTCTAATCTTCTAATCTTCGTCTCGGATTGTATCGTGTTCTCCATCTTCATCAGTTGGGGATATCTTCATATCGCGACTGCATGTTTCTCTGTTCTATTTTAGTTCTATTGCGTTAGTATAGAATTTATTCTAAGACTAACAGCAACAAATAAATGAATTAAAACTTAGTTCAATTCCAACAATTTATTTAAGAACAAAACAATGACTAGCAATATAAACGTTCTTCCTGTGTATAGAGTCAGGTTTGGGAGACTTACCACTCTGGTGGAGAAGGAATTTTGGGATATCTGGTATCTTCTGTTTTAGTCAATCCTCTTAGATAATTTCTGGTCGATTGTTCTTAGAACTGGTCCGAATGCCTATCTGATCATGGTGGCAAAACTTTTGGGCGCATCACGTGATTGCTGTATCAGCTCCACACATAGAAATAAGCGTATTTTATTGACCCAGCAGTTCTTATAAATCGGGAACACGGAGACATATTCTTTTGGTGTATACATAAATTTATTTCCCCGATACCATACTTTGTTCAAATCTTAGATGAGAATGTTTGCGTTCACCTCTTGAAAAATACATGAATCCCTCTCTTCTTCTAGCCATCCACACAGCTAAGTGTAAATAGTAGGACAGACTGGCCTCATTGGCCTTGGTAATGCAACTGGTCTAGGATAAAACTCTGAATTCAAACCAGCTCTACTTTACTCTATCGCATCTTGCCTGTAGGGGAGGGAGTTGTATATATATATATATATATATATATATATATATATATACACCACTACCAAGAACTTTACCCTTCTTCCGTGACCTACCCCTGTGCCCATCTACTCCCAACCTCTGTCTACTTCCTGTAAACTTCCCCACACTTCTTTCATGTCAGCCCCTATCCTCCCTCCCTTCACTTCCGCTACTAACTCACCCTCCCTCACAGAATCACATGTACTTGCACGTAATTTTGCTTTCAATAAAAATCTTTGACTGAGGATGTCCGTATAAATCAGACGAAACGTTTCAACTCTTAGATTTGTTATGAGTTATCATTTCTTGTTCACTATCCTTTTACCTACCTCATACTGTCAGATTCTATTACATCCATCCTATCTTCATATATATATATATATATATATATATATATTTACCAACCCCACCGCACGAGCAGAATGCGACACAAGGTCAACTTTTTAAGCGGAGTTTAACAGGTTTGAATCCAGAGTTTTCCTTCTCCTAGACCGGTTGCCTAACCAAGGTTAAAGAGCCCAGTCTGCCCTACAATTTATCCATAGCTGGAGGGAGAGTAGGATTCATACCTTTCCCAAGGGTATTGGCGCTAAGTGAAATGCAATTACCATATCCAGTATTTGAACTCTGGGCGACGAGTCCATTTCCCATGACTTTAACCATTACACCACGCACTTCAAGCGTTGTGTGTATATATACTTCCTAGTCTGCCCTATAATTCCCCCATAACTGGATGGAGAATAGTTGGATGCATACTTATCCCAAGGTTATTAGCACTATATGAAATGCAAACAGCTTCGTCCAGGATTTGAACTCAATTCGCCGTGTCGATTTCTAACGACAATAACTGTTACACAATGGTCACCTCTATCACTTCTGTAGGCAGTCTAGTGGTTCATATCTTTAACTAAACTGCTGGGCACTCTAACATGAATCTTCGTACAGAGCCTACTGAGGATAGTCTAATACAAGGCTACGTATTGAGGTAGACAGTGAGAATCGAACGCATTATAACCGGCTTCAGGACCATCTTGTTAAACATTGCTCTACAGTAGGCGTTCAGCAAATAAGTGTGTACGTCATGAATAAATGTATATGACGGCCATAACTAATTCTTTACAATAGGAAGATGTTTGTTTGTTTTTGTTTTGTTTTTTTTTTGTTGTTCTTCTTTCTTTTTTAATAAGTTTCTGACGTCAATCCCAATTCATTCTATCGTCACGTGATGAACACGCCCATTCAGTTCATTTGTTGATAATATAATTTTTACTGAGAAAAGTTCAGAACTCTCCTCCCTTGGGCCAAAGCAACCAAGTCTTTCCCCCACCCCGAAATTTAGGACAGAAAACAGTGGGCGGTGACAGAAACAACAATTTGCAGGGTTTCTGTTGCTTTTGATTTTATTAAAAAAAGAAATATAATATTAACTTTTTAGCTAAGCATACTGACCTCGTATTACATATGAAGCCCAAGGGTTGATGCAATGGGCTGTAAACTCGCTTGACTATCACCGGGTTCTTTGTAAATTCTTTTTTTAAGTTATGCACACAGAGACACCAGTTGAATAATGGTTATCATCATAGGAAATGGACACGGCGACACGAGTTCAAATCCTGGACGACGCATTTCACCTAACGCTATAACTAAAATAAGTGTAATCTTTTTTATACACATTTTTATTTAATTTCTCTAGTCTTTCTAATCTAATATATTTCATTACATCAAAATTTAAATACTTACACCCGGAGGGTGCATATTCTTGCTAGTAAAAAGAAATAAAATTCAGTTGACTTACCAATAATTTTTACCACTGAAGTTAAAGCAATACATCTAGAATCCAAAATGTGGATTGGCAGCATAGATACGTTCTTAGGAATTGTTTACCTCCAGCTTTTCTCCCTCCAGCTATTGTTACATAATCTATGCGGTTGCATAAGATTATTGTCAACCCCCTGTATTTCTAAAGGGATGGCTCTTTTCATATCACGGGCGGGACTTTCCATGGAATATTACAGAAAGCCCGCGAAATACGTGAAGTCACGTGGGACTTGGTTAGGTCTTCAGTTTCAGTTTGGACGTCGGGCAGAGAAGATGTACTGCCTTAACTGGAACTCACACTGCATACGCGCGCTATGTTAGTCAGATGAAAAATGTTTAGTTAAGAAATAAAAGCTTACGAAAATAATATGGTTTTGTGGTTAATGAATATCTTGGTAACAAGACTGACCTAGAAGACCAAGACGAAGTCCAGACGCTAGAAGAGACGCTAGAAGAATAGAAGTAAGAAAGTAAAGAAAGAGGTATGCAACACTATGAATAAATAGTAGGGCAGAGTTGGCACATTAACCGTAGCATGGTAACCAGTCTAGAAGAAAAAACTCTGAATTCAAACCTGTTAAACTCCGCTTAAAATAAACCTTGTGTCACATCCTGATTTGTAACTATTTTACCTATTATTACTATTTAACTCATTGTATGTATGTGCATGCATGTGTGTGCGTATGTGTAGGGGTTTATTTGAACGTGGATATATTTTCTGAACATCTTTATAAAATTATCACTAAATTATCAAGAAATTGTATTTTCTATATAACTAACTTTAAAGGCCGCCATCATAAGTTGAAAGTAGAATCACATCCAAATTATAAAACTGATATCATTGTTACAAATAACTTCAAATAATCAATAGCAAATAAATCCTGTATAATTAGCATTTAATGGAATTGCGTAGTGTAATGGTTATCGTCATAAGAAATGAACTCGGACGAGGCTGTTTGCATCGGTGAGTGAGCCTAGCTAGATAGATCCGTGTAGTGATATGACCAGTTTTATCACCTCTCCTCCAAAACCAAACTTCCGGCTACATGCCGAGTTGTGTGCACATGCGCTGTACCTCATTTCCGAATAAATAAAAAGTTTGTTTGAAGTGAGTGCACGTATGTGCTCACTTCAAATAATCTGTTTGCATTTCACATAAGGCTAATACTCTTGGGAAAGGTATGCATCTAACTGTTCTCCTTCCAGCTATGAGTAAATAGTAGGTTGGATTAGGCTCTTTAATCTTGGTTAGGCAATGAGCATAAAAGAAAAAACTTTGAAATCAAACCTGTTAAACACCGTTTAAGTAATTGACCCCATGTCACATCCTACTGTGGAGGGGTTGGTAAATATATATATATAACTAGAATTTAATAGTTATTTCAAAATGAACTGGACGGGTGCAAATGCGGATCCATCGCTATTTTTACTAAGTTACATATTGCATTGGGAATTTCTTTTTTCTATATGTCCAAATATTTTAATGTACTAACACAATTTTCGCTACAGTGTGTCATTCTTTCGGTGTTATGGTATCATATATTATTATTTTTTTAATGAAAAATGCAACTGAAAACTACAAAAAATAAGATTTGAGTAGTTTATGAAGAAGGTGCTGAAAATGATAAAATGTGTCAAAAGTGGTTTGGGCTGTTTCGTGCAAATGTCACATTGGACAATGCCCCATTGTTGAGAATCCAACTATTCTCCTCCAGTTATGGGTTAATAGTATAGCATATTGGGATCTTTAAACTCTGAATTCAAACCTGTTAAACTCTACTTAAGAAAATTGACCCTGTGTCACATCCTTCTAGTGCGAAGGTGTTGGCGCACACACACACACACACACACATATATATATATATATATATATATATATATATATATATATATGTGTGTGTGTATATATATATATATATATATATATATATATATATATATATATCATAGAAAGGAAGGAAGAACCCAACACCGTAAATCCATAATAAATTTATTTTGACCAAAAATTGGGCCTATATAAATCTAAGTTGATTTAATATAGCTCCCCAAAATTCAGTCTCATCAGATAGGTATCAATTTACTTATGAAATTGCACTTCTCAAAAAACAAAAAGTAGAATTTAAAAATAAATTCAAACAAAAATTAAATTTTTTTAACAATATAAGGTTGTCACCATGGTGACAGAAGTGTGTGTGTGTGTGTGTGTGTGTGTGTGTGTGTGTGTGTGTGTGTGTGTGTGCAAAAAAAGAAAAGAAGAATCTCTTAAGGACCACTGCACAAAAATGTAAATGTGAACATACAATGAACGCAATTCCCTAACTTCTTAGCATAAGATAGCCCTAACTGGACTTAATGTGGATGATTATATATGTGTCAGCTTGACAGTCGAGGTTTCGAGTCACACACGGAGCAGTCTCCCATGTCTATAACCTTGCTGATGAGACCTAATAGGTCGAAATGTACATTCAGGGATTGACATTTTCTCGATTTGTTTAGCCTTACATTTGGACATATATGCCCGCCTAAATTCATTAATTATTAACTAATTGATACAGTGAATAATACAATGAACGCAATTCCCTAACTTCTTGGCATAAGATAACATTAATCTAATTCAAAGAATAAATTTTAAAATATTCACGAATCGAAAACAACAGAAGAAAATTGCACATGGTTCTATCGAATACGAATGATTTTTAAACTGGTCTATTTGACCTATAGATGGTACGCTAATAGGTACTACCACTCCGGGACATGCAACACTCCACAGTGACCTTACTTAGTCTAGAAGAGTGATCAGAGAGGCCTCCTTCGATCAATCGGCTGGTCACGTCAAGCCCTAGCACCTATATGATTGCCCCAAACCTATTGCCCTTATAGCAAACCCCCAATCTTTTTTACTGCATATATGGTAGAAAGCGCGTGGTGTAATGGTTAAAGTCATAGGAAATGGACTCGTCGCCCAGAGTTCAAATCCTGGACGTGGTAATTGCATTTCACTTAGCGCTAATACCCTTGGGAAAGGTATGAATTCTACTCTCCCTCCAGCTATGGGTAAATAGTAGGGCAGACTGGGCTCTTTAACCTTGGTTAGGCAACCGGTCTAGGAGAAGGAAAACTCTGAATTCAAACCTGTTAAACTCCGCTTAAGAAATTGACCTTGTGTCGTATCCTACTCGTGCGGAGGGGTTGGTAAATATATATATGCTAGAAGGCGGTGTCGGAGGGTCTTAGTGTCCTGGGTATGACGTTAAATTGCATCTGATGATGAAATTCCAATTTTTTACCCTCTGCAGAGGTGCAGTCGGTGTATTCTACGGCCCCAGTCGACAGAGAATGGAGAACAAGACGATGAACTTTGCCTTTGTGAAAATATTCACGAATTGAAAACAGCAGAAGAAAATGCAGGAACAGCAGATATTTGCACGTTGCATAACATAAAGGTCTTGTTTGATATATTGCCGATAGAATAAAACAAACAACAAGAATGAGGAGCAAACGAGTGAGCAAGAGAGAGGGAGAGGGGAGAGAGAGAGGGGGGAGGGAGGGAGGGATCAGTTTCAAAATGACGCCAGTTCAACAAACAATTCGACTTGAACATTTTTTCGAGTATGTTACTCTTTCTCATCGACGACAACGAACATAAGAAGAAGAAAAAGAGAAAAAGAGAAAAAGAAAGAAAATGACACAAGACGTCATTGTATCGCCAAGAGCTCGTGTCATGCAATCCTTTGTCGTTTTCTCTGGTTACGACACAAAAGAACGCTTTGTTGCTTGCCACATGAACAGGACATAGTCACGTGGTAGAGATTGTGCGAAAAAAGGGCGCGAAAGTGGAGCTTTTGCCGTTGTTTTCAGTGGGTTCTTTATTTCTTTTTACTTCAGATTACGTGAATACTTGAACTATTCACCTGACGCATTTATAATAAATAGATTCATATATATATAATATATATATATATATATATATATTATATATATATATGGGGGAGTGGGGTGGTTTGGTGTGAGTGTAGTATGGACAATAAATAAGGACACACATAACAATCTTTTTGTATTCATAATTACACACGCACGCGTACGCACACATAATGTATACATATCATCATCATCATCATCATCATCATCATCATCATCATGTCGCGCAAGCAGCACGGATATCCATGAAATCTCTCGCCAACCTTCCCTATCATTCATTGCCCCTGGGAGGTCTTCTGTGCAGCAACCAGCATCCTCGCATAGTTGGTCAATGTAGGTCCTTGCTGAGCGGCCCACATTAGCATGTCCATGTGTTGGCTTCCACAGGAGAACGTCACTTATGAGCTCGTCCTTGTTTCTTCAACAGTGTCCTGCATACCTAGTCCGTCTCACCCGGATGGTTTGTGAGATGGGAGGCAGGTGGCCATATAGCTACTTCCTTGTGGGGTGCTGTTTCCACGACCTGTTCAAGACTATACGTAGCATTCTTGTGCAGCTCCCATCTAGCTTATTCTCAAGGCTCTTCGTTAGGGTCCAAGTGGTGCAGCCATACAGCAGTACCGATATAACCACAGCCTAGAAGAATTGTCACTTTAACTTGTCAGTGAGATCAGATTTCCATAATATTTCCTGATAATTTGTTTGTGGCCGACCATGCCTTTCCTATTTGTGTATTAACATCACTTTCTGTGGATGAGATATTACTACCTAGGTATGTGAATTGTTCTACTAGCTTAAGAGGCTTACCGTCGAGTGTGGAGATGATGCCTTTCTTTGTGAAACTCATGAACTCAGTTTTATCGGACATAGAGGCCGATATTCTTTCCTCCAAGCTGTGTAGTAGTGACTCAGCCTGAGCCTGTGTATCTGCAAGAAGTGCGAGGTCATCAGCGCAGTCCGCATCTGTGACTGTTTGTGCGGGATATCGCCTGCTCCTTGCCTTTCTTAGTGTGAAACCTTTTTCTTTTATGGTATCTAATGATGCTCGGAGTATGTAATATAGGCATATCATAAATATGTATGGTGCTAATCTATTTCCTTGTAGGACTCCAGCTGCGATGTCAAAGAAATCTGTATCACCATCAGGTGAGCGTACCATTGTTTATTGTCTTTGAAGAGCATCATTATAGCAGCAACCGTTTCTTTGGGGAGACCGTACGCTAGTAGTGTTTGTTCCATTTTTCCTCTGTGTATGCAATCAAATGCCTTGGAAAAATCTACGAATAGCAGCGTTGCCTCTAGGTTCTTTGCTTGAACCCCTTCTATGAAATATATATATATATATATATATATATATATATATATATATTATATATGTGTGTGTGTGTGTGTGTGTGTGAAAAATATTCAACTAAGACTGTTATTATCTTAGACGAAAATAGATAGTGTTTATTAATCAGACAAATAGATAAGAAGTGGTAGAATACACGATTACATTAATGTGTCAAAATATATTAAGTTTTATTTATATATATATATATATATATATATATATATATATATATATAGTCATCCACAGACACCGTGTTTCGACATTCCACGTTTCTTCGGTGTGGCTAGACTTAGCACCTACTTCTGGCCAGGAGCCAAACCCAACTGATTTTTCATCAGTCCAATTCTTTAACCCCTCTGTCGTCTTTAGCTGCCATATATATATATATATATATGAGGTTAAGTAAACAAACAAATGTGTTTATTTTTTTATATGGCTATAAGCCGACAATTTTTGGAGGATATGTGCTTAATTGAAGTAATACCTAATTTTGAAAATTAATTAGTTAATAATTAATGAATTTAGGCGGGCATATATGTTCAAATGTAAGGCTAAACAAATCGAGAAAATGTCAATCCCTGAATGTACATTTCGACCTATTAGGTCTCATCAGCAAGGTTATAGACATGGGAGACTGCTCCGTGTGTGACTCGAAACCTCGACTGTCAAGCTGACATCTTATTATAATGGAGATTGTGTGTTTTTCTGTCTGTAACCGAAACTATATTCCTACTCAAGTCACAATTCTCTTATTTATTGACATCACATTCTCCATGATTTTATTTTTATCTAAACCTCAATTATTAATAAAATTGTCTTACATTATTAATACTGTTAACTATGTCTACATACTAACTACAGGCAATTATATTTATATATACAACAAAATAGCGGTTTACAGTGTGAACGGGAAAGCTAATTTGCATATTGATATTAAAAAATCGAATTTAATAAATATATGCTTAGTATTATTGATTTCTAACTGTTTGGTTTTATTTTAATGAATATAAGCAAAAATCTCTTCAATGAATCTTAAATGAAATCCATTAACAAGATAAAATAACTGTCATTTTATTCTTTACTTCCTCTTTTAACTAAATACTTAAATTAGAAAAAATAACAATGAAAAACGAGAGTGATGGAAGAGTAAGTTTCAGTTATTCCATTTTTTTATTATACCCCTCTGTTTCAAATCTTTTATTATACTCCCTCTGTTTCCAATCTTTTTATCTGTATTCTTATTTAGTTTCATTAGCCTTTCTAATTTAATACAATATTTTATTACATTAAAACTTAAATACTTGCACCCGGAGGGTGCATATATTTGCTAGTATATATAATTATCCACATTAAGTCCAGTTAGGGTTATCTTATGCCAAGAAGTTAGGGAATTGCGTTCATTGTGCGTTCACATTTACCTTTTTGTGTAGTGGTTCTTAAGAGATTCTTCTTTTTTTTTTCCTTTCCTTCTTTTTTTTTCCTTTCCTTTTTTTTTTTCCTTTCCTTTTTTTTTCCTTTCCTTTTTTTCCTTTTTTTTTCCTTTCCTTCTTTTTTTTTCCTTTCCTTCTTTTTTTTCCTTTCCTTTTTTTTCCTTTCCTTTTTTTTTTTCCTTTCCTTCTTTTTTTTCCTTTCCTTCTTTTTTTTTTCTTCTTTTTTTTTCTTTCCTTCTTTTTTTTTGCACATGGTCCTATTGAATACCAATAATCTTTAACATGTCTATTTGACTTATAGATGGGACACTAATAGGTACTACCACTCAGTGTCAGATTGGACCTTGGAGTAATGCCAATGAACGGGTACTCCACATACCTCAGATTTCCAGAATTGACAGACAACGGTCAAAGTTCAAATCCCCAGCCATGAGAAAATAGGATGAGTTTTTGTGGTTAGCTGTGGACAATCACGAGAAAATTAAAAAAGAGAGAGATTTTTTTTTAAATAAAAAGTCGATTTCTAGAATCATGTAACAGTGTTTATCTCTTAAAATCCTGTCCAGAGCCCAATTCCTATAACCATTTATCAAAAATAGGTAAAAATGGCCATTTCATTAAAAGTTACCTGTTATTTCCCTTAAATTAAAGACTTCTGAATATGTTTAATATTACATTTAAATAAAGGATATCATTTGGGGTAGATTAGGAAATTGAATGTGACTTCCGGCCGGGTGGAATGAGGTGGTATAGGACATTAAGAGTTAAACTAGTTATTTACAACTATAAGGGCCGGTTTAGCTCAGTCGATAGAGCAAACGCCACGGAACCACAGGGTTCGATACCGGCCCTCGTCAACTGAGCGCATGATGTAGCACAGTTTGGATCAGTGCGGTAAAGTAGGGAACTGATTTCTTAAATATGTTTGTTATTCATCTTTATGTCAATTTACCCTTCATTTTGATTGGGTGTCACCCTGATATTAACTCTGCCTCTGGGTAGGTAAGGCTTCATCCTCTTTATACCATGAATAGCACAGGGATCTGTGTGGTAAAATGAGGAGCTGATGGTAGCTGTGGCGCTCCACCTCAGACGCAAAACCAATCTCCCAAGTCTTGCGCTAACGAAAAGGGGATAGACTTCCTCGCTGTCCGGCTGATACCGACAATAGGCCACTCCCCCTACTTTACTTTACTTATTTATTTTAAACTGTATGATTTTAGATAAATTATTAGTATTTCTCTGAATTTCTGAGACATATAGCATAGTGGATAAAGGCGTTAGGTTAAGACAGTTCTAAGTGACAGTTATATCTAGGCTGCAGGTTCAATCCTGGTCAAGGGCAGCAGCAACATAGAATAATAATTTACACAGCTTAACGCCTGTACCTCAGCTATGGTTAACGGAACGAGAACAGGACACTCCCGTGGGCTGAATAAAGGGTTCGGTTCGAAGTTCCGTGATGGATACCTATTACGACAAGAAGGTTCCCGATTACGACAAGAAGGTTCCTAAGTTCGAAAGGAAGGTTCCCAAGTTCGAGAAGGCTCCCAAGTTCGACAAGAAATACCTGAAGAAGGCCGGAGGGCACATCGGCCGAAACGTTGTACAGATAACAATAAAAAATGAGGTCAATAATCTTATTATAATGGAGATTGTGGGTTTGTCTGTCTGTAACCGAAATTATATTACTATACAAGTCACAATTCCCTTTGTTATTTACATTATATTTACCATGATTTTATTTTTATCTATACCTCAATTATTAATAAAATTGTTTTACATTACTTATGCTGTTGACAATATCTACATACTAATAACATGCAATTGTATTTATATATACAACAAAATAGCGGATTACAGTATGAATGGGAAGGCTAATTTGCATATTGATCTTAAAAATTTGATTTTAATAAATATATGCCTAGTATTATTGATTTCTAATTATTTGCTTTCATCTTAATGAATATGAGCAAAAATCTCTTCAATAAATCTTAAAAGAAATCCTTTAACAAGAAGAAATAACTAATATTATTCTTTACTTCCTATTTTAACTAAACAGTTAAATTAGGAAAATTTACCAATGAAAGACGGGAGTAACGGAAAATGATGGAAGAGTTAGTTTCAAAGTTGTTCTATTTTTCAATCATACCCCCCTCTGTTCCAAATCTTGTTATCTACATTCTTATTTAGTTTCATTACCCTTTCTAATTTAATATGATATTTTATTATATTAAAACTTAAATACTTGCACCCAGAGGGTGCATATATTTGCTAGTCCAAATAATATAAATTATTCGTATTAAAAATAGTTACTTGAAGCTATAAATGTTTGCAAATCATTATCATTGGTTAGTTAAAACCGTGATATCAAATGCTTTTAAAAAAGAGTGATTTCTGCATTAAATAACCCAAAAAGTGTTGACATCCTTTAAAATCAACCAACCAAACCAAGCCAAAATTGGCGATATCATTTCTGTATAGACTAGATGGGTACCTTTTAAAAGATCATTCTTTATTTCACCCTGTCGGTGGGGCGTTCGAATATAACGACTGTACCTCTGCAGAGGGGTAAGACTCCCCCAGTGGGACCACCTGCTGGCCGTTGGTAGCGACCCGTGAGCTTAAGGATGGAACCCAGTTGGTTGAACAGTCCATGACATGCAACACTCCACTTTGGTCCTTACTTGGGCTACATGGTCGGTCAGAGGGGCCCCCTTCGATCAATCGGCTGGTCACGTCAAGCCCTAGCACCTATATGGTTGCCTCGACCGTATTTCTCTTATAGCAAACACCTACTCTACCAAAAAGGTGGTGGCTGAGGTCCTTCATGTCCTGTGAATGACGTTAATCTCTATCTGATGGTGAGCTTCCAGTTCTGGAGGTTTGGGGAACATGGAGCACTTCTTTATCACCATTGCTCCCAGGTCCACTTTGACCCGGAAGTGTTAGTATCTGTTAGGGTCCCATCTGTGGTTTAAATAGCAAAAATGTGTTTATAAAAAAAATTGAGTATCCATTAAGAAGGAATTTATTTAAAAAATCACTGAGGTTGATATGTCGTAAAACAAAACAAAACAAACATTCTTTACTTAACGTTACAATGTTATATACCCCTTTGCTTCGGGTATATAATTAGCGAGAGGAGATGGTAGAGGTTCTTGCTTTTTTCTGTTTCGTCGGTGACCATCTTCTTCTGGGTTGCTTCCTTCTGCTGGGCTGGGTGTCTGCTCATTTCTTTGTTGGAATAATTAAGCAAGACTTAATATTTTCTTTATTCTTTATTAAAAAACTCAACCAAGAGGTGAGAAGTTGGTATCCTATGAGCGAACGATCCTTACGTCTGCTCCTTCTGACTAATGGCCAAAATCTAACTAACTAAACTTAATTTCCGTTCTCACGTTTTCCTGTTGGTGGAAGCCAGGAGGTCAACTAAAGGTCATTACCTAACAATAATATAACCCCCTTCGATTTTTGAATTTCAACGAATTTTAATTCAAAATCTAATTACACTTACAGACATAATTCGTAGGCTACTCACGAATTATGTAACAACAAACATGTAGCAAAACGTGACAAGCGTTGTTTTTTTGTTTTGTTTTGTTTTTTGTTTTTTTGTATCATAAAATATCATTTATTGTATTTCTCTGAATTTTTTAGATGAGGCTTGATAATTAGTATTATTTGGATTATTCGGACTATTGTCCTCATCTTCATTGTTATCTACACAATGTCTCTGAGTTTTTTAGATGAGGCTTGATAATTTAAGTCTCATCGAAATAATACTAACCATTTATAGTATATTCCATAAATATTATTCCTTTGTACAGCTCTCCTTGACATTTACATCGACTGCACCTCGAAGTTGCCCGGACTACATACCCTATTAAAAGTCACATGTAACTGTCCCTGACTGAAGACAGATTCTGGTAGAAACACTCCTACTTTGTTGAAATACTGACCCTGCGGCTTGTTTATTAATGCTCATGGCAAAAGCGGGCAACACCGGAAATTGTCTTCTTTTAAGCACAAAATGGAAGCTCTGTTTCCCTTGGCACGATATCAATTCTTGCAATGAAGACGTTGTTATGTTTACAACTTCCACTCAGATCTGTAACATGAATAAATTGTTCATGCAACGCTTTAACAATTAGTTTACTTGCCGTTTTGAAAACTTTTCAATGGATTCAAATTACGCATAAGCATTACAATATATCCTCTTTTCTTTTTCAGTTCGAGCTTATGAGGAGGGAAGTCGAATAGTGGCGTTCAAAAACACCGTGGGATAATATATTCCTTCTTTTTAGCCGCCGCTGAATATAAAACAGACACCTTTGGGAGACACTTCTTCTGCAGGGAGCAGCTGGACTATCACATTATTAAACTTTATATTTAGGTGTGAGTATTCTGTGTGACATTTCTTGGGTTTCTTCTTCATTTGGGAGTCATAAATTTGTGTCGTAGTTTCTGTGGGAAACCACATCACGAGGTACATTTACTTTTATCACCATCAAATCCAACATTATTTGAATGTCCCTTCCCCTACCTATAACAGCCAGTGGCGTGCCTTCAGAAATATACAACTAAGACTGTTATTATCCTAGACGAAAATTGATAATGTTTATTAATCAGACATATAGATAAGAAGTGGTAGAATACACGATTACATTAATGTGTCAAAATATATTAACTTATATATATATATATATATATATATATATATATATATATATGAAAGAACAAAACTCAGACAAAACGGTGTGGCATATTTCGCTGGAACGTTAAGTTCCGCATCCTAATGATTCAATAAAGGCTTGAGGAAGCGGAAGTTAATGTTCCAGCGAAATATACCAGACATTTTTGTCTGGGTTTTGTTCTTTCATTCCTTATTTTACCTCATTCTGTCCGATTCATTCCAATCCCATTTTCCTCATATATATATATATATATAGTCATCCACAGACACCGTGTTTCGACGTTTCACGTCTTTTCAGTGTGGCTAGACTTATATATGTATATATAAAAGTACCTCCAGGTATATATATGATATGTAGATGTTATTTTCATATTTACAAAAACTTCGGATTAAATTTTATAAATAAAAAGTCGCCTATGAAAATAACTCCATCGTCAAGTTTTTTTTATATGAACCTAATTGTAATACCTTGAATTACGAGCGCCCCAACTTATGAGCGTTTCGAGTGGCAAGCAGTCACTCTGTCGATTTTATGTTTTGTGTTGCGAGCTAGAATTTGTGGTACGAGCGAGCTTCAAATATGCTTATGTTAGTAAGTTTACTAAAAACCTTTCAATTTCCAAATTTTAAAAAAAATTTATAAGTAAAATATTATTTATAAAGAAATAAACATTAAAACATATTACAGCACATAATTCATTACATTCTATTTTATTAGATCTTTATACAATGCAGTACTATTTTTCTTATTTAAAAAAAACGTAACAAAAAATAGTGTTTTGGAGACTGGAACGGATTAATGGAATTTCTGTTTATTACAATGGGGAAAATTGATTTGGTATACAAGGAAATTGAATTATGAGCGGAATAAATTTAACTCGTTAGTCAAGGTAACACTGTATTTAAAAAAGAGAAAGAACCTGCTTCGAATATGTCGTAATCGACTCTAATAGTCACTTTTCCCTACATATCTGTATTAAAAAAAATTCAAGTCCAAATTCTTGCTCCCTTAATTACAGTCGCGAATGTCCGCGTAGATATTAGAATAGCTGTGATAAAGAATTTTATAAACAGAGCCCTACGAAATTCTTCATCTCACACATTATTTTTTTAAAGAACTTAATAACACGAACAAACAATTATTAATAATAGATTCTCAAATTACATCGTCAACTCACAAATACAAGTAACCTTGAATAAAAGCAATAACAATAATTCATATAATAACCGCAACCAAAATACCATACAAAGATTTTATTGTAATTAAATATATGAGCAAGTTGAAATTGCTATTAAAATATGATACGTTGACACATATCACACGTTGATCCCAATAAACATATTAGATTCAGAATCTTTTTTTTTCTTAATTTAAGACATCTAATCTTATTATTGCCAATATAATTATTCCTAAAAACACATTTTTGCAAAATACCAAAGTTATTCACCAATTCTTCTTCTTCTTCTTCTTCTTCTTCTTCTTCTTCTTCTTCTTCTTCTTCTTCTTCTTCTTTTCTTCTTCTTCTTCTTCCAAACTTCTTCTTCTTCTTCTTCTTCTTCTTTCTTCTTCTTCTTCTTCCAAACTTCTTCTTCTTCTTCTTCTTCTTCTTCTTCTTCTTCTTCTTCTTCTTCTTCTTCGAAGAGGATGTTTCTAACATGGTCATAATTTTTTTTATAAATTGAAATAGATCATTAAGTAGGCCTGAGCCTATTCTAGTAGTGTCCACCCCAAGCAGAGATTTGAAGTTTTGAATTCAGAGTTTTCCTTCTCCTAGACTGGTTGCTTAAACACGGTTAAAGAGCCCAGTCTGCCCTACTATTTATCCATAGCTGGAGGGAGAATAGTTGGATTCATACCTTTCCCAAGGGTATTAGCGCTATGTGAACTGTGGCTTTGTCCGGGATTTGAACTCGGGTTGGCGAGTCAATTTCCTACAACTCTAACCAGTACACCACCGCTCCCCATATAAGGATGACACTTTCTCGTGCAATCACATTTTAGTTACAAAATCAAAGTGCAACCTGAGTGCATAGAAACCAATACATACAAAAGAATTTAAAATATCTCTATGATGAGTAAATAAAATCGATATTTTAAACAACATTAGTACCAATATATATGTAATATTTTGTGTTTGTGTGAGATGATTCAATAGGTGTATGTAATTGTGTGTCCTGATAATTAGTTTTTATGTATGTGTGTGTGTGTGTGTACATATATAAGTATGTGTATTGGTATATATACACATCTTTATACGTATATGTTTTGTAGTTTATTGGTTGGAACTGTTGTGTGGTAATGTAGATGTTCCTATATATAGGTATATTTTAGGCTCATTGCTGTGTGTGCGTGTGTGTCTTGTTTGTACATGTGTGGGGGTTATGATCTATTTAGGGGGGGGTATATTTGTCTATGAAATATTTTTCTTTGATTAAAAGTAATGTATAATCATCTGTTTGATAAATCGAAATTACTCTAAAATTTCCATAACTACATTCATAGAGATGTTTTGATAAGTAGAGGTTTATTTTGTTTTATGTTACTTTTGTGGAACATGGTCCTTTTATTCTAAGAAGCTGTGTAGATTTATGTGCAGTTTGTGCATTCTATTATATAAATTATTTTTTTGGAAAGGCAGTTAAGATCTCGATTTATTTTGAATGTTGTTTTGGGATTTTTGAAAATATAGAACTTTCCTTCTATCGTTATATTACAAACCCCACATCTTTTGTTTTTGCATGTTGAGACTCCTTGAGGTGTGTTCTCCAAACTAAGATGGGGTTAGTATATGTTTAAGATTTTTTGGTTGTCTTTTGCTTTTAATTATTTTTTTGTGTTTTGTAAGTTCTTAATTTTATCATTGTTATTGAAGTCAGTCAGTCAGTCAGTCAGTCAGTCAGTCTACTATTGGTTTGAACAATGTGACTGGCCAAGCACAACTGAACAAGTGTTAAGACAACTGGTACTTATGGGAATTCAGAACAGTCCACTCATGTATTTGGGTGATTCGATTCCCTGAGTTCTGATTGGCTGCTTGGTTTGTAGGATCCTCTGAGGCTCCATAAATCCTGCCATTTTGCAGTAGTCTTTGCAGCAAACCAGAATAGTATTTCAGTTACGACTGCTTGCTGTCTTGTCTTGCCAGTTCGACGGTAATTGGACTTGGTATTATTCTACAATTGTTTTTGTGTTGGTTTAATATTTTTGTGAATATTTCTAGGTTGTTTTTGTTAGGTGTTGAGACTTATGCTAGGAGTTGTTTGTTGCTATGTTTTTAGGGGTTCGCACTTATTCTAGGGGTATTTTTTAAATACCTTACTAATTAGTGTTGTTGGGTATCCTCTCTGTATGAAAGTTCTACAAGGTGGATTTGTAGGAGGTTTTTGTTAGTGTAGCTCAGTCGGTAGAGTACTTGCCTAGGAATTGCAAGGTTCCTAGTTCGGACCAGCCCTCGGCAACTCAGCGTATGAGTAGCACAGAGATCTGTGCGATAAAGTGATGGTAGGCATGGCGCTCCACCTCAGACGCCAAAACAATCTCTTGGTCTAGCGCTAGTGAAAATGGGATAGACTCCCTCGCTGTCTGGCTGATACCGACATTAGGCCACCTTGTCGACTTTACTTTACTTTTTACTATGGTGTATATTCTACGTGCGAGGGTGTGAGGAATGGATTTTATAGTTTTGTGGTTGGTGTCTCTTAAAATGAAGATATTGCCGGGTGTCCGTGGGTTTGTGGTAAATATCTGTGATAATTTGGTCATTTTGGTTTTCAATGAGGAGGTATAAAAATGAAAGTTCCTTAAAATTGTGTTCTATGGTGAATTTTATTTTAAGGTGTAAGTTTATAGTATACCCCATGAGCATTTCCAGGATATAGAATAGTCATCCAAGTATATTTTACATGATTTAATGAAATTTATTTTAGTATCGTTACGGTATTTTTGTCCTATGTTCTTATAGAAGTGTTCTTCTAAGTATGCTAAGGATAGTGTGACGTAAATCGGCACCATTTTAGTTCCCATAGCAGTTCCTCGTGTTTGAATGTAATATTTTTGTCGAATTAAAAAGGATCATATTTTAGGATTACTTCTAACTTTAAGACATTTTTACTAAAAAGAGTTTTAAAAATTAAAAAGAATTTGGTAAAAAAAATTAATTTGTTTAAAAAATAATTTAGTTAAAAAAAATTAAAATTAAGTTTTTAAAAAAGTAATTGAGTTAAAAAGAAAAAATTTAAACGAATTTGGTTTATTAAAAAGAAAAGTTTTTTTAATAATAAAGAATAAACAAAACAAAAAAGTCTAAAAAATAAAGTAAAAAAAAAGTTTTAAAAAAGTAAAAAGTGCCGTAAAATCCATCTAATCAACCCACCAACAACCAAAATAAGTATAAAAAAATTATTGGTATTAGATAGGAATATTTGAAACTTTACACATTATTTGTATTAAGAATAGTTTTTTTTAAATCTATAATCGTTTACATATGATTATTATCATTAGTTACTTGAAACCATTTAATTGTTTGCAAAAGAAAAAGGGAGAAAAGACTTTGAATATTTTCTATCCAAAATAAGATTGTTTTCCCAATTTATGGAAGATATTACTATATAAGTTTGTAACATCAAATGTTACCATGAGTGTGTCTGGATCAGCTTTTTGTGGTATGCAGTTTAGGAATTAAATGTCGTCTCTAATGAAGCTTTTTATCTTATGTATGAATGGTTGTAGTAGAATATCTATTGATTTGCTGATTCTGTTGGTAAGGCATATTGGTCCTACTACTATAGGACTAAATTTGAGGTCACTGGGATTTGAGACTTTTACATATTTGGATTTTTTTGTGTTTTAATAGCTGTTTTAATTGCCTCCAATTTGTGAACTCTGTAAAAATTGCTAGTTTTTCGAATGAAGTTGATTAGAAAGTCCTTTTCTTTTTTTTCTTTTTTTGTTAATATTTCATTGTGCTGAACAGATTTGGTTTAGTTTGGTTTGGTTCGGTTTGTTTGACGGC
>CM042156.1:41946632-41949132 GCA_023376005.1 Doryteuthis pealeii | reverse complement strand
TGAATGGATTCCTATTTTTGTTTTTTATCACACTTTTTAATAGAAATTCTAGTTATAACATAAATTTTTCATAATTTACACCTTCTTTAAGTAGTATATGTAGATTATTATTGGATCCTTTCCCTCCACTAAGGACGGTGGCGTAGTGTCCAAAAGAAAAAGAAAAAGTTATCTGCATCTGCGCAAGTGACTCTGCATGCCAATTCTTGAGTGACAGTCTTTGGTGCAATGAATGCACACAAAATGTGATGCTTTCTGGGGCTGCTGGCTTTTCTCTCTCTTTCTGGCTCTCTTTTCTGTGAGGCTGCTCTCCTCTCCGCCTCACCCCTCTCTGTGTCTTGTTTAACATTGAGGCGCCAGGCCGCTGTATTTTTTGCATCTACCTCCCACGTGTTTGTGTCAATATGGCATATCCTCATAGCTCTCCTGCAGACATCTTTAAATCGAAGGCGTGGTCTACCAATCGGGAGCCTTTTACTTATTTGTATATGTAGATACTGCAATGTTATTACGAAAGTACACATTCTATATATTGTTTTAAAAAAAGGAATTTGCAATGGTACATATATTTACCACTACGTACATCAGTAATATTGTGGTACATATGTCTACCAATGCGTAGTCAACGTGCTGAGGTTTGTTTTTGTTTGTGTGAGAGGTTGTTATGTTTGTTTAATTGGGTTTTTTTTGGTTTTTTTTTGTAAATTGAAGCTCAGAGTTTTTCCAAAAATATATTAAAAACGCCATTTTCTGGGGAAAAAATTGGATTTATGTTTTAATATGAAAAAAATTTGATATGAAAAAAATTAATGTTTTTATGATTTATGTTTTACTCGGTAATTGTCTGGATTGTTTTTGTTAAAATTTGTTTGATGAATATTTAATTTAAATTAATGTATATTTCTAAAATATATTTAAATTGATTAAATCATATTTAATCAATTTAATAAAATTTAAATTTGAATTTAAAATTAATAGCATTTAATAAAATTTAATAAAATTTAATAAAATTAAAATTAAATTATATTTCTAAAATATATTTGAATTGATGTATATTTAATTTAAAATTATTTGTAAATTTGTTTGCGTGAGAGGTTGTTATCTTTTTTTGATTGTTTTTTTGTAAATTGATGCTCAAGGGTTTTTCGAAAAATATATTAAAATCGCCATTATTTTTTTGTCTGGGAAAAAATTGGATTTATGTTTTACTCGGCAATTGACTGTATTGTTTTTGTTTGGGGAATTTTTCTATTCCACTCGTTTAAATTGGTATTCAAATTCTCTGAGGTCCCTTTTTAATTCTCCCAGATTGTTTTTTGGGGGTGGGGTAAAATCTAAGACCTAATTTTAGTAGATCAATTTGATTTTGGTTTAGTCTATATGTCGATAGAAAGATTATTTTGTTTGATCTATATATATATATATATATATATATATATATATATATATATATATATTAATGTGTATGGTTGGCACTAGTATACTAGAAAAAGTAGTAGTAATCCAACGTACAGTGTTATTAGAAGAGTGCTCAATATCTGTGATAGAGCGTTGATAGAGCGTTGATTTTACACAATTTCTGTCATTTTCAAAGGAACCGTTTCGTCTTACCTGATGAATGCTTTCAGCAAGAAACCGCTGGTTGTAATACCGTTCCCGTAATTAAATAAATAAAAGCAAAAACTTTTATTTGTTTTGATTTCTCATTGAACTATATATATATATATATATATATATATATATATATTATATATAGTTAACAGTTATATATTGTTAACTATTTTTAATACAGATAATCTGCACACAATTATATGGTTTCAAATAATTTTGAAACTGATCTATTTGACCTAGAGATGGGCCATAATATGTGTTAACACTCCGGGTCAGAGTAGACCTGGGAGTGATGGCAATGAAGGGGTGACTCCACATTTCATAGAATCAGAGCCCCACACTAGTGTTTATTTGCAGATTGGAGTCATAACAAGAACACTCATATGCGCGCACCAAAAAAAACGCGCGCACGTGCACATACACACTGACACACACACACACACACACACACACACACACACACTATATATATATATATATATATATATATATATATATATGCTCTCATATACAGCATTTCATTTTTTTTCTCCAGACCGTCTCATATCATATACCTTGAAAAAGGGTGAAGGTTCACCCGAAATATCGGAATTGATCAAACCAGAAACAGAATGACAATTGAATATTAAAATTCTGATTTTTGTACTGTTTTTCTTGTTTTTGTTCTTTTATACAATGCTTCAAAAGACCAACAAAAAACAACGTTCACAATAACAAAGTTTATACATAACATATATATATATATATATATATATATATATATATATATATATATATATATATATATATATATATCTTTTATCGCATTTCTACTTTATATTTCACTCACATTTTTCATCAGTCGTAAAATGTAAAAATGACCAAGGAGAGAGAGTTTGTTGGCTATTAA
>CM042156.1:41904132-41941632 GCA_023376005.1 Doryteuthis pealeii | reverse complement strand
GCCAATAGATGGCCATAAGGGGAGGGGGTGATTTTACCACTCTTGCAGAAGTGAGGTTGATGTATTCTACAGCCCCAACCGACAGGGTGGATGGCTGAGAAAAAAAAAAGAATGTGGTCGCTTTCTTACCTGGAAAATCTACCTTACAATTATTCCCAGTAAAAACACTTAATGACTCTTTATGTTAATTTTTCATTTATTTATTTATTCCTTTTACTTGCTTGACATGTCTTCTCAGATTTCGACACTGCATTATTTCTTGTCCGAAAATTTTTTTTTTTTTTTTTTTTTTTTTTTTGGGGGGGGGGGGTCCTCGACATTTTCGTGGCTTGTTTTATGGACGACGTTAAAAGCGAGTGCAAGAAAAGTCAAAGTTTAGATTGGCTTGGTTTTGTACATGTCCACACTCTCTATGTCTCCTTTTCTTATCCACTCACCTCTCTCTCTCTCTCTCTCTCTCTCTCTCTCTTCTCTCTCTCTCTCTCTCTCTCTCTCTAAATGAACACTGAAGCTGTCACTCTCTCTCTCTCTCTATTAAAATGAGCATTGAAACTGTCACCTCTCTCCCCCTCTGTCTCTGTCTCTCCCTCTTAAAATAGTCTCTCTCTCTCTCTCTCTCCTCTCTCTCTCTCTCTCTCTCTCTTTTAAATGAACACTGAAACTGTCACCCTCTCTCTCTCTCCCTCCCTCTCTCTCTCTCTCTCTCTCTCTCTCTCTCTTTAAATGAACACTGAAACTGTCACCCTCTCTCTCTCTCTCTCGCTCTCTCTCTCTTCTCTCTCTCTCTCTCTCTCTTAAAAATGAGCATTGAACCTGTCACCCTCTCCTCCCCTCTCTCTGTCTCTTCTCTGTCTCTCTGTCTCTCTCTCTCTCTCTCTCTCTCCTCTCTCTCTCTTCTCTCTCTCTCTCTCTCGTTCTCTCTCTCTTAAAATGTGTATTGAAACTCTCTCTCTCTTCTCTCTCTCTCTCTCTCTCTCTCTCTCAAAATGAGCATTAAACCTGTCAACCCCACTCTCTCTTTTAAAATGAGCTTTTCTCTCACACAACATACACACATTCCCTCCCCCCCTCCTCTCTCTCTCTCTCTCCTCTCTCTCTTCTCTCTCTCTCTCTCTCTCTCTCTCTCTGGTCTGTCTTAAAATGAGGATTCGAAACTGTAACCCATCCTCTCTCTCTCTCTCTTCTCTCTCTTCTCTCTCTCTCTCTCCCTCTCTCTCTGTCTCTCTCTCTCTCATTGTCTCCCTCTCTTAAAATGAGTATTGAAACCTGGTAACCCCATCTCTCTCTCCTCTCTCTCTCTCTCTCTCTCTCTCTCTCTCTCTCTCTTCAAAAGAGCATTGAAGCTGTCAACTGTCGGGTTAAAATGGGCATACAGATCGGTATTTCACGACGGGTTAGTTTCAAACAACTAACGCTGTTGTGAAATTACATATGTCAAGATTGTCACTCATATTGCTAATAATTATATATACATATATGTAATATATATATAGAGAGAGAGAGACAGACAGACAGACAGACAGGGAGAGACAGAGATGAATAAACAAAGATAGTCATTAACTAAACTTAGATTAGTTTGGCACAAGGCCAGGTGTTGAAGTCTCATTGAGTGCGCTATCCTCATGAAAATTAAAATCATTAGTATTGGAGTGTAAGCATGCATTTACCCCCCCCCCGGCACGAACAGAATGTGACACAAGGTCAATATTTAAGCGGAGTTTATATTATTCAGGTGCTTCATTTTCTTGGACCAATTGACATACCATAGTGAAAGAGCCATACTATTTACTCATAACAGGACGGAGAATATTTGGGTTCATACCTTTCCCAAGTGTATTAGCGCTATTTGAAATGCAGACAGCCATGTCCAGGACCTGAACTTCAACTATACATATATGTATCACAGTATATTAACATACACTCTCCATTTCCTATGATGTTATATAACGGTTACCATCGTAGGAAATGACCTTTAGGCACCCCTCTTTGATCTCGATTAAGAAAGGACATGTTTTTCATTTACACCGTCAATATCCGGTTGTTTTAACAGACGATTTTTAGATTTTTTTAAATTATAAAACTAACACCTAACCCTAACCCCTAACCCTAACTCCTAACAAACAACCGGATATTGACGGTGTAAATGAAAAACATGTCCTTTCTTAATCGAGATCAAAAAGGAGTGCCTAAAGGTCATAGGGTCCCAAATATGTATAGGTGAAGTTCAGATTCTGGACAAGAACTGTTTGTATTTCAAATAGCGCTAATACTTACTACGATGTCGCAGTATAGCGCGTTAGCCACTACGCTACGGGAACACCCCCTCGTGTAATATAATCAAATGGGGTTTATTTTTCATTGTATTCGCCCTTCTTCCATCGGTGTTGCAAGGCTTTGATAAAAAGTCATCAACAGCAAATATGTCGACATTAAATGAACTTTTCAGCCTATGAACTTTTCAGCATACCCTTCGTGTCTTGCAATGCAGTGATATAAGTTCAAACGCATGACAGTACTCCTTGTTGGATTATTTCGGTGATATAAGGCGTGCTGCAATCAACCACTTAAATTTATAGACTAGGCGAGGTCACGTGGTTTGAACCCCAGCCAATCAACAGCCCAAATACGTGGTTGGTTAACTATTTAATCGCTGATATTGACAGCCGTCCATTTGCACTCTATTCAACATTGACGAACGGACTTGCCTACAATACTAAGGAACACCAAACACTAAGGAGCACCAAGGAACAGCCAAAGGATTCTTCACTAAGGATCGCCTCACCTTTTTAACACAAAGAATCTCCACTGGGCAGTGCTCTTGCTTGAAACCTAAAGGATGGCCACAAAAATCGTAGCACTCCTGTATTTTGACCTTGGATCAAACGTGCGATCAATCTTCATAGATAAAGGTGAGAGTGAGCCAAGTCAAATCGTTACATAATTGTTAGTACCCTAACACTTATTTACAGTAGTGTAGAAACCAAGATGGCTGTTATAAGTTGCAGCCGGCGGCCTTGAAGAATTGAGTGACAAGGCTTGACCTCAGTCCTGATCCTCCTTCCGGTGGATACCGTGAGAATCGGTGGAGAAGACCCTCTTCCGGTTTAGATTAGAAAGAGAGTTTTAGTTCATCCAAACCACGAAAGTGGTAAGTTGTGTTAGGCACACGGCCGACTCAATCTGCGCAGGTAATCTGGTGGGGATTTCGGAATAAAATATGATCTAAAGCAAATCGAAGTCTTGGGTTATTATCTAAAAACTACCAATGACACAGGGCTTCTGATAAAGAGAAATCCCCAATGGAAGACTAGACACGAAGTCCCCAAGACGAAGTCCAGACGCTAGAAGAAGAACGTAAGATACCAAAGATGAGCAGAAGGGTAATGGATTAGAAAGAGAGTATACAATAAAATCTTGAACAATTCTTTTCACATTTCAATTCGTGCTAATGCCCTTTGAAAGATTTTTCTCTTCCCCATTTATGGTATGGGTAAATAGTAGGGCAAGTTGGACTCTTTAGGATTGTTGGAGCAACTGATCTTCGAATGACGGTCGAGTCACGATCAAAGCACCGGTTCCCGCTAGATCACCGCGATGAGGCTGTTCAATACTTAATTAGGTGACCATTTAAGCAACAGCTAGTACTGTAAGCAATCTGGGTCCTTTGTTTATCAAAATGACTTGATTAAGAATTAAATGAACCAAAAAGAGGTTGATATGCCGTAAAACAAGTAAACCACTCGATCTACAAGAAGAAAAATTTTGAATTCAAACCCGCTTAGAATTTGACCTTGTATCGCATCCTCCACATGGCATCGGGATTGAGTAAATATACACACACACGCGTGCGCGTGCACATCTCCGTATCGACACGCACGTACTCATATATATATACATGCGCAAACACACTAAACGAATCTTAGATTACAATTCATTATATATATATACATACATATATATATATATATATATATATATTAATCGCGATTATTGAACTTGCAAAATTACCGTTGGGGTCGACAAACGACTCAGTTTGCAATCTGGCTAGCAGACAACAAAAATCGAATTTTCTAAATATAGTTTATGACAGAAAGAAGAGCGGGAGGGGTAGGAGGGGAGAAAAATAATAAGAGAGGGAGAAAGAGAAAGAGAAAAAAGAGAAAAGAGAGAAAAGAGAGAGGGAGACAGAGAAAGAAAGAAAGAGAGAGAGGGAGAGAGATTTCCGTAATGTGATGATTAGCAATATAATCTGGCAACCCTTTTCACTAGAGCAGCCAGTTCGATCCGTTCCTGAATGTCCTACTATCGTGCCCAGGAGCTAGTATATGAGCTAGGTAAATCTATCTATCTATCTATCTATCTATCTATTTCGATACTTTTATGTGATTTATGTAGTCACTCACCCTGCGGTGCCAATATTTGACACTCGGCTAGATTAAGACAGAAAGCGACTAAGTGCAAAAATTCTCCGAATCCCGTCGGCATTTCTCGTTATGACGTCAGGTAATAAACCTAACCCTTACCGATTTCTATAATGGAGACACGTGCCTGAATGGACGGCTCTCTAAGACCATCCAAGTCTGTTTATATCTATCTATCTATCTATATATATATATATATATATTATAATATATATATATATATATATTTGGGAGAATATGTGCTTAATTGAAGTCGAACCTAATTTTATGAAAGTTAATTCATTAATAATTAATTAGGCGGGATTTACCTATTTAAATGTAAGGCTAAACAAATCGAGAAAAATCAATCTCTGTATGTACATTTCGGCCTATTAGGCCTCATCATAGCCGAAAATGTACATACAGAGATTGATTTTTCTCGATTTGTTTAGCCTTATATTTAAATAGGTAAATCCCGCCTAATTAATTATTGATGAATTAACTTTCATAAAATTAGGTTCGACTTTAATTAAGCACATATTCTCCCAAATATTGTCGGCTGAAAATAGCCATATCACAAACGTCGTCTGTTTGTTACTTCTCATCTCATATATATAATATATATATATATATATATATATAATATATTATGAAAAGGTGGATGAAAACATCACACAATGCTGTTAAAGAGAAAACAATTTATAATATAATCATAGCTGATATTGATCAATATTTCGATTTTACAAAAATCATCATCAGAGCTCATTTACTCCGTAGTTGTTTGGGTCGGAGAGGAATGTCAAATCGAGCTCTGATGATGATTTTTGTAAAATGAGCTCTGATGATGATTTTTGTAAAATCGAAATATTGATCAATATCAGCTATGGTTATATTATAAATTGTTTTCTCTTTAACAGCATTGTGAGATGTTTTCATTCCACCTTTTCATACTCATACTGTCGGATTCATTTCCTTTCTTTTAACTTATATATATCTTATTATAATGGAGATTGTGGGTTTGTCTCTCTGTAACCGAAACTATATTACTATACAAGTCACAATTCCTTTCGTTATTTACATCATATTCTCCATGATTTTATTTTTATTTAAACCTCAATTATTAATAAAATTGTTTTACATTACTTACACTGTTGACCATATCTACATACTAATAACATGCAATTGTATTTATATATACAACAAAATAGAGGTTTACAGTGTGAATGGGAAGGCTAATTTGCATATTGATCTTAAAAAAATAATTTTAATAAATATATGCTTAGTATTATTGATTTCTAATTGTTTGGTTTTATCTTATTGAATATGAGCAAAAATCTCTTCAATAAATCTTAAAAAGAAATCCCTTAACAAGAAGAAAATAACTGTAATATTATTCTTTACTTCCTATTTAACTAAACAGTTTAATTAGGAAAATTACCAATGAAACGAGGAGCGAGTAACGGAAAATGATGGAAGAGTTAGTTTCAAAGTTGTTTTATTTTTCAATCATACCCCCTCTGTTCAAAATCTTTTTATCTACATTCTTATTTCAGTTTCATTAGCCTTTCTAATTTAATATGAATATTTTATTATAAAATTTAACTAAAATACTTGCACCCGGAGGGTGCATATATTTGCTAGTATATATAATTATATATAATACTATCAAAAGTACCCGGTCCATGACAGGAATAAAATGATTTTGAAGAACACTAATGACTGAGAGAAAAAAAGAAATAACTTTCCTCTCTTACTACTCTCGTAAGAGAGGAAAATAATTTAGCAAATTCTCATCAAATTAAAAAAAATCGCAAAGAATTCACATATTACAATGTTTTTTTTATTTTATTTTAGGAAATGTCATCCATTTCCATTAACCTATATGTATATATAAGGAAGCGCGTGGTGTAATAGTTAAAGTCATGGGAAATGGACTCGTCGCCCCGAGTTCAATTCCTGGACGTGGTAATTGCATTTCACTTAGCGCTAATACCCTTGGGAAAGGTATGAATCCTACTCTCCCTCCAGCTATGGGTAAATAGCAGGGTAGACTTGGTTCTTTAATCATGGCTAGGTAACCAGTCTAGGAGAAGGAAAACTCTGAATTCAAACCTGTTAAACTCCGCTTAAGAAATTGACCTTGTGTTGTATCCTGCTCGTGCGGAGGGGTTGGTAAATATATATATGTATATATTGTTTAGAGATCGCACAGGCGAGGAACTGGCAGTTACCTAGCGCCGTTGTCTTTATGTATAGGCTATTACAACTTATATAAAGACAACGACGCTTGGTAACTGTCATTCCTCGCCTGTGCGATCTCTAAACAATATATACATATAGATTATATTATTATTATTATTATTATTATGAGTTTTTCACATCAGTTAACGCTAATGGTATTTCACTGGAGGCTGGGTGACAACAAGTCTCCTTAGGTCCTTCCCAGGACTCTTCTGAGTTATCTCTCCCATTGACGAATGAAATGCAAGACATTCTCTGGGACTTTGAGATAAAGACGGATCACCATATCCCAGCCAGGAGAACCAGATCTAGTGTTGATTAACGAAAAAAAAAAAAAAAGAAAAAAAGAGAACGTGTCAACTGGTGGACTTTGCGGTTCCAGCATATCACAAGGTGAAGCTGAAGGAAAAATAAAAGATGGATGAATACCTGGATCTTGCCAGAGAATTGAAAAAGTTGTGGGAATATGAGAGTGAAAGTGATACCAATTGTAGTTGGTGCACTTGGACGGTCCCAATTAAACTTGGAAAAAAACTGGAGGATCTGGAAATAATCAAGAGGAATAATTGAGACCATCCCAGGACTACCTGCACTGCTAGCGACAAATTCCAGGTTGAANCAAGAAATTGACAGTGGCGGTTGCTTCCGGTTCACTTTCCAAAACAATTTCATAACAATTGACATAATCTACTTCTTATTTTGCTGTGCTTATAGGCCACAGCCCCAAAGCGATTTTCGTTCATTTCTGTCGGATGTAAAGATGGCCAGATGATTAATTGATAAAACTAGATTCACAAAAAGAGGTATACTTTGAAAATAATGAATGACTGAATATAACTATATCAAATAGAATTTTTTACGTAATGATTAAGATAAAATCCCCAAAAGAGTAGAGTTACTTTTCGCACATAGGGTATCTTGGTTTCATAATTAATTAATTAAGTTTTTAAATGAGTAAAAAAACTATTTAGCTCCGAAATAAAAATTAGCCAATGAAATTAGTGATTTTATCTGCTATTTTTATAATCAGCCAATTAGAACTGCAGTTACGAAACAAGCAGACGAAACTAAAATCCTTTTATATAAGATAAACAAAAAGTGTTTTTCCCTTTGAAAAAGTACAAAATCTCATAATTTGTAGAATATGTCGATAATAGAAAACTTTTGGAAGGTTGACAAGCCTTAATTGCAAAAAAGTATCTGTGAACAACTTGTTTTTAGACTAAAAAATATATCTATTCTGTGTGAATAGCAGTTGCAAGGTGGTCAAAGTGTCTGAGTTCACACACAACAGCCGCTATAGCCACTTCCTAGCAGAGACTGTTTAACACTTGTCAACTACCACTGATGCTGCTATGCCTTCTTTCCTTCCCCTTTCTTTCTTTCTTTCCTTCTTCAAACAGAACGCCGTGTCACAAAAGCACGCAAAAATCGCTACACACTCTCTGCCCAAAATGGGCCACTTTTATAGTGAAAACAGGAGTTGCAATGCACCATGGCCATTACCCATAGTGCCTTTCAATACCAATAAAAGTGTCTTCTCTCTGCCCCCCTTCCAACTTTTCGACATTTCTCACTCCGACCGGACACCACGACACACCGCCCCGACCACATTCCTTTCTTCTTCGCTACATCTCTCTTGCAAGCCATGCACCGGAACCGTTTCGAGTCAGGTAAAGTTTGCCTCGTCATTACAAAAAAAAAAAAAAAAAAAAGTTTAACTTTAAGATACGAATTACTAAAATTCTATCTTGTTTAATAATTTTGAAAAATCAAAATATTTCAAAACTTGCTGGTGTAATTCAAATTTATTAGAAAATTTTAATAGAAATTGAAAGGAAAAACTCAAAAATGTTTAGAAAATTTAGAAAAATGTTTGTTTTCTTCTTCATTGTTTGGACGGTGGCTTTCAACAAATTTATTTTGATTAAGGGTATATTGTTGAGGAGGTGAAGTCTTTGGCGAATTGTTTGGAAGCATACATGTCGTTTGTTTTGTTTGTGCTCACCAAGAAAAAGACAAGTAACTCTGATATCCAGTTTATTTGGTAGATATTTTTAAATAAACACGTTTTTTTTCAGTAAAATATTAATGCGACCCTCTTACATTTTTTGCACTGCAGGGAGAAAATTCACCCCCCCTCTAATTCCAGTCTCAATCCTTTTTGTATTCTCAGTTTAGACGCCCACAATATTTTCTTTAGTACTTAAGTCGTTCTCGTTTCTTTGGTTTCTTATTCAAATTTATGAATGGAGAAAATAAATACACGAACGAAAGAATTTGAAAATAATGAATGGACTGAATACAACTATATTGAATAGAATTTTTAGTTTGTAAACTTAAAAAAAAGACATGACAATACATAATAAACAGAAATCAGGAAAATGTAAATAACTACAAAATACAATTGTAAATCGCTGTTCAGAAAGTTTCTGTTCTTTTGTGTTGAGATCGGCCTTGTTGAAATGGGATGTTAAACAATTAACTCAATGCAAATGCTTTTGGACTTGACTCTTTGTAATCAACTACGTAATCCCTTTCCTGCAACAGTCTTTCTGCCACCACGGATCCCTTTCCTGCAACAGTCTTTCTTGCCACCCGGTAATCCCTTTCCTGCAACAGTCTTTCTGCCACCACGGTAATCTCTTCCTGCAACAGTCTTCTGTCCTACAGTCTTTCTTCACCACGGTAATCCCTTTCCTGCAACAGTCTTTCTGCCACCACGGTAATCCTTTTCCTGCAACAGTCTTTCTGCCACCACGGTAATCTCTTTCCTGCAACAGTCTTTCTGCCACCACGGTAATCCCTTCCTGCAACAGTCTTTCTTCCACCACGGTAATCCCTTTCCTGCAACAGTCTTTCTGCCACCACGGTAATCCCTTTCCTGCAACAGTCTTTCTGCCACCACGGTAATCCCTTTCCTGCAACAGTCTTTCTGCCACCCGGTAATCCCTTTCCTGCAAACAGTCTTTTCTGCCACCACGGTAATCCCTTTCCCGCAACAGTCTTTCTGCCACCACGGTAATCCCTTCCTGCAACAGTCTTTTCTGCCACCCACGGTAATCCCTTTCCTTGCAACAGTCTTTCGCCACCACGGTAATCCCTTTCCGCAACAGTCTTTCTGCCACCACGGTAATCTCTTTCCTGCAACAGTCTTTCTGCCACCACGGTAATCCCTTTCCTGCAACAGTCTTTCTGCCACCACGGTAATCTCTTTCCTGCAACAGTCTTTTCTGCCACCACGGTAATCCCTTTCCCGCAACAGTCTTTCTGCCACCACGGTAATCCATTTCCTGCAACAGTCTTTCTTCTGCAATAGTTCCACCACGGTAACCCTTTCCTGCAACAGTCTTTCTGGCACCACGGTAATCCTTTCCTGCAACAGTCTTTCTTCCACCACGGTAATCCCTTTCCTGCAATAGTCTTTCTGCCACCACGGTAATCCCTTTCCTGCAACAGTCTTTCTGCCTGCAACAATCACACAGTAGTCCTCCTTCGTACCGAATTTTGTCACTGTTTACATGCCACGACGAGCTCCTTTTATCCTATCGTTCTCGTGTGGCTAATTTGCATAGGTGCCCCCCAGCTCACGCCACGAACGAGACAGAACGTGACCACACCCTATAAAGCCGCCCGTCAATGGCGGTTACATTTCTTTAGTTTGGTTCAGGCAAAACCTGACAAATCAAACAGATGCGTTTCGCCGGAGGTAAGTCAGCTCGTTCACCACAACTCATTTTAAGATGGTTTATAAATGGGTGGTGTGTTTTTTAACCGATACTTCAAATTGGCTTTGTAATAGCTACAGTTGACCATTGATTGAATATATAACATGAGAAAAAAAGGAAGACTGTTTCTCTGAATTTTTTAGATGAGGCTTGATAATTAGTATTATTTGGACTATTGTCCTCATCTTCATTGTCATTTGTACAACGTTTTGGCCGATATGCCCTCCGGCCTTATTCAGGTATTTCTTGTCGGACTCTGGAACCTTCTCGAACTCGGGAACCTTCTTGTCGTAATCGGAAGCCACCACGGTACTTTGAACCTAACCCTTTATTCAGTCCACAGGGGTATCCTGTTCTCATTCCGCTAACCATAGCTGGGTAGAGGTCTTAAGCTGTGTTAATTACTATTCGATGTTACTGCTGCCACTGACCAGGATTAAACCTGCAGTCTAGAGATAACTGTCACTTAGAACTGTCTTAACCTAACGCTTTATCCACTAGGCTATGTGTTCACAGTTCCCTGATGGCTCCCAATTACGACAAGAAGGTTCCCGAGTCCGACAAGAAATACCTGAAAAAGGCCGGAGAGCACATCTGCCGAAACGTTGTACAAATAACTATGAAGATGAGTACAATAATCCGAATAATACAAATAATTCTAAGGAAGACTGTGTTGGGGAAAAAAAGACTGTTCGTTGTTGATATCATTGCCTCAACGGTAAAAAATACATAGAAAAACAATTCACAACGAAATATAAATACCATTACTTCAGTTGAGAGAAGACATGGGAGTAATGACAACGAAAGCGTTAATTTATACTTCATTCCAGCGGTCAAAAACTGGAGCCCTACCACAGGATGCAGTTTAGTGTTATACCACGACATTCTTTTTTTTTGTGGAGGAGTCTTACTCCCTTGCAAAGGATGTCGTCAGCGTATTCTATGCCTCGCTAACAAGGCGGCTAACAATGACTTGTGAGACCAAATTGTTCACAAATCCAATACAGTTGGCGCACCATCGTGGTTCGCTTTGTAGGTGAATAGGTGTGTATGTATAATAGTGTGTTTTTGTGTCTGTCTGTCTTCTGTCTGTGTCTGTCTGTCTGTCTGTCTCTCTCTCTCTCTCACACACACACACTCTCTCTTTCTCTCTTCTCTCTCTCTCTCTCGTTGTGTACAAGTATTTTTCCATGATTATAAAATTCCTTAGAAGTGGACCCAGCGCATGTTTCAGGATGATAACAGGTTCTTTCGTTTCAACAGCCCATCCTTAAGAATCAAACGCCTAGCAATGGTAGTGGTATGATGTCCGCTAAGGAAACAAACATTTTGTGACGATGAAGTCGTCCCCAGTCAACAGTATTAAGCCCTAATACCTCAAAGTGACGCCGCACGAGAAGAGAAAGTGCACAAACCCTTGATAAATCTTCAATTCTTTTTTCTTCCTTTGAACTGTTTGTTAGACTGGTACAAGGCCAAATTAGAAGAGTGAATCAGTCTAGGGAAATCATGTTAGTTCAGTCGATAAACTAACTACTAAACTTGTTTATTATACGTTGAAGTCAGTCTTTATTGTGCAAGAGGTAACCTCCTAGGAATCAGTTTGATACCAGTCCCCACCAACTCAGCGCACGAGTAGCATAGATTGAGTAATTCCATTCTCAATATTTAGGTATCATATGACACAAGTATTCCTATTTGATGATATTCATACTAAAATCTTTTTAAACATATGGGTGCTAGAAGGCGGTGGCTGCGGGTCTACATGTCCTGGGAATGACGTTAAACTCTATCTGATGATGAGGTTCCAGTTTTGGAGGTTTGGGGAATGTGGAGCACCCCTTCATCACCATTGCTGCCTGGTCCACTCTGACCCGGAGTGGTAGTACCTGTTAGGGTCCCATCTATGGGTTAAATAGAAAAATATGTTGATAAAAAAAATTGTATTATCCATTAAGAATTGATTTATTTCAAAACTTTATCGGCATTAAATGACCCACTGAGGTTGATATGCCGTAAAACAAAACAAACCAAATCATACTAAAATACCAATGATTTTTAAACAAACTAGTAAAATAAAAAAACGCTCTCTGGACGACGTAAAATAAATATTGCCTGAGCAGATGGGAGTTGAAAATTTAATATCAGAGTGTTTGTATCATAAGTAAAGTAAAATCATCAAATTTATTAAAGGAGTAAAAAATAAAATAAATTTATTAAAGGAGTAAAAAATTAAAAGAATTGAAATGGAAACTTAGTTCTGATAAGTTTAAATATATATCAAAATAAAACAAACTATATATAGATAGATAATACCAGGTATGTATTTATTAAAACTTGTTTTAAAAAACCCAATGAGGACTGTCTAACATTGCATGCGCAAATTTTGAGAATATTTATTCTACGTATGACGTTCTAGGTAGTGGACGTAATCAGTGACGTCGTTTTTGTTACAGACAAAAAACCCAAGCGAATCTCCATTATTAATAGACATGTATTCAACAATCCCCCGGTAGTGAACCTGGATGTAATGAGCCAGTGAAAGAATGACTGCAAACTCTCCAGTTTGATCTAAACCAGGGCCTCACCATCGGGTATAATTCGGTATTCTATACCCAGAAACAGAGCGGGCTTACTCCCACTTATTAAGGGATGCAGTACCGGGGTATTGTTGAACCCCACCGACTTGGAAAGGAAAATACCGAAACTATTAAATCCAATGACCTCTAACGAAACGGGCTAAAAAATATAGAATGAATTGCTATACAAGGATTCTGCATGTTGTCTTAAATAAATCTTGGAAGCAGCACCCCACAAAAAATAGCTGTACGACCAATTACCCTAAAACTAAGACAAACAAGACGTGCAGGACACTGCTGGAGAAGCAAGGACGAACTCACAAGTGACGTTGTGATGTGGACACCTACATATGGACACACCATAATAGGTTTGTTGAATTTATTTTGGTATATAAGGTGTGTGTTGGTTCCCGGCCTATATTATAGACTAGGGCGAGATTATGTGGTCTATTCCTAGCCAATCGCTGGCCATACTGCGTGGCTGATATTTACTTAAGCGCTGATTCTTTCTCAGTCTACTAGCAGGCATCGACGAAGGAACCTAGGAATCTCTACGTGAGGGATTACAAAGTAACCAAATCGGAGGACTCTCTACCTAGAATCAACTGGCCAATTATGGCCCTTAAAAACGTTTGAGAATTCTGGTATATAGTTATTTACTAAGCTTAGCTTAGATATGCACAAGGGCCAGATTATGGGGCCCCAATGAGAATCGAACTCACTAACAAATGGTGTTTGCGAAGCGAGCTTGCTAACCATTACACCACAAGGCGTGTGCTAGATCCCAGCTCCTACTTATAGACTAGGCCAGATCATGTGATCTTTTCCTTGGCCAATCACTGCAGTACTCTGAGGTTGATACAATACTTAACCGACCCTACTGGTCATAATTACGTCGACACTCTTGACGACGGACATAGGATTAAATCACTGGACCTTTACCAATACGCAGGATAGGACTTATACGCTTACCAAAGGATCACCAAACGATTCCATAACATAGGACTTTCTTTAAGCCCTTTCAACTGGCCAAGGATGGCACTTCAAAAAACTTACAAAAACCTAACAAGGTCGACCAGCTCTGTGCGGATTTTGGATGTTGCATGGAGGATCTCCCAGTGGCGATAACCGATAGGGATGGGGGTGGTGGGTGGAAGGTAGAAAAACATGGATATCCGAGCTGTCAGCACTACCTGATGATGATGATGATACCACAGTCACAGTGTCGTGTTTAGTTAACTATCCAACTGCACCCTTTTTTTTTTTTTTTTGTGAGGAGCACCGAGTTTTCTTTCCTCGGTTTGTATTTAAAATTGGGTTTTGCATTCCAGGTGTTGAAAAGTGATACACAGAAAATCTAATGCGTATTGTTTTTTTGCTTGTATGTTGCCTAATGCCCCGAGGTTGATATGACATTTGTGCAAACTTTAACTCACACTTTTACTATATAGATCAACTTGTTTTACAACGCGTTATAAAAGGTACACTAACTCATACAGTATTATGAGACAGAGAAAGACATACACCACACATACACGCACACACACACACTGCAATATGACACACACACAAAGACACACACACAGCACACACACACACACACAACAAACACACACATATATAGTAGTATATAATATATATAATTTATATATTATAAATTCATAATAGGGAAAACTTAAAATCCCTATGGTGGTTATCATAAAATTCATTTCAACAAATTCTCCGTTTAAAAAAATAATGTTTTTAAAAAATGTTCAATATTCTCTCAGTATGTAAATTGCGTGGTATACATTGAATCCTCCAACTTTTACTATAAAATCCTCTTATATTGCCGATGTGAAAGGAAAAAAACTATATAATATATATATATATATATACTATATACTATTAGAAGAGAGCGAGAGAGAGAAGAGAGAAAGAGAGAGAAGAGAAAGAGAGAGAGAGAGAATTTTTTTCTATAGATTTATTATATATGTATATACACATATATGTATGGAGGAAAAAGAAGCCCTTTGACTTAAATCCGATTCCAAGCCAACAATATAATCTATTCTTTGGATATATATATATATATATATATATATATATATGATAATATACTATATATATATATAGATAGCCAAAAAGACCCTAAATCCTATATATTTCATCTCTCTTTCTCTCTCTCTCTCTCTCTCTCTATATATTACTATATACTTATATATATATAATATATAATCGGCTGTGTGTGTGAGGGGGGAGTGCTTAGACATGAAGTCAACGGCCATCTTCGGTAAACTGACCAGTCTTTCTCTACTATGGATTTTAAAACCAAGTATAGTTTGCGTTTGTGTTTTTTTCTCATTATATGGTGTTGAGTGGTGGATCATAAAATCGGGGTTACCTAAATTCGGTATCAGCCAGTCAGCGCAGGGACGTCTATCCCTTTTCAATAGCGCGAAGGCCAAAAGATTGCTTTTGGCACTGAGCCGTGAGCTCCACACCTATGCCATCAGTCTCCTCACTTATACCGCACTACATCCCTGTGCTACTCATGATGCTGAGTTGGGGAGGTCAGGTATCGAACTCGAACCTTTTGGTTCTAGTCGACGCTCTATTGAACTGGCTTAAGTGCATCATAGAAAAGGCCCTATCAACTACTTGATTTTAGTTTAGTGTGACTGATTTTAATAGTTCGTGGGGAGCATATATATATATATATAATATATATAAGAGGAGAGAGAGAGAGAGAGACGAGAGAAAGAGAGAGAGAGAAGAAGATGAGAGAGAGAGAGACTTGTGCCCTATCTGTTCTTAGATATTACAAAACTGCAACAGTGGTTCACTGCAAAGACAGCTATGGATAAGCTTGATACCGCCGCCACCCAATCTACCTGATAAACCTTACCGCGACACTGATGGCCAAACAGCCTAATCTGAAACAACAAGCTCCGTACAAATATGCACACGCGCATTCCCATTATCAAAAAGATTCTTGCAAATTCGGTCACGTGCTACAGATGCCGAAAAAGCATCGCGCAAAAGATCGTATGGGATTTGCCTAATGCGGATTAAAAACAACAACGTGGACGTAATGGACCGCAAAAAACTTGCTAGGTAAATTGTGGCGGACCTCCCAAAAACCATAACGGAGAACTCAAAGATCTGGTAAAGCGGTTGAGGGAAATTATGGGAAAGACAGATGCCTGTCAAATGAAGGACTTAATGTTGCTCTAAGATGTCCAAACTACTCTAACGGAAGAATACCAGTAATACTTCGAGTTACGACGGTCAGGGAGACCGGATCTAGTATTGAATAGACAAGAAGAAGAGAACCTGTCATCTTTGGATTTGCTGTCCCGGCCGACACCGAGTCGAAAGATTTGAAAGAAGCGAACAAGATAGAAAAATCACTGGGACCTTGCCAGAGAAATGAAGAAACTATGGAACACGACTGTAGGTCGTACAATGTAATTGATGCCTTGAACGGTCTCAAAGCTCTGGGAAAGAATTTGGTGATGGATATCAAAGGAATGATCGCAGACCATCACAAACTACAGCCATGTTAGAATCGGTTTAGCATACACCAGAAGACGTCATAGAAGACCTGGAGGAGACTTGCTGTCAATCAGCCTCCAGTGAATCACCGCTACGTACAGGTGTGAAACCTAATTAATAAATAATAATAAATAATTAATAAAATAATAAATAAATTACAGGAGAACGGATGTTACCCGAATGGATTGACAAAAGAACTAACCACTTTAAACCCAAAAAGACCCACAAAAAGAAACATTCCTCAGCAATTATAGACACTATTAACTTTCTGCCTAGATGTGGAATATTGACAAGCCTTCTGGGGTAATTAAACGATGCTACTTTTCACTTAATTTGGCGAGCGTTTTTCCGGAAGAAAAGAAAGGATACGGCAAGGGATTAGACATGAATAGAAGATCCATGTGCATCGATTTTACTTCTTATCATAGATTAACACATCCTTAAAGAAGTTAAAACGACAAAAAATGTAACAAAATATCCAACCCTATAACTCATCATAAATTTCTATCAAAAAGAAGTCTATGGTGTGACAAACAAGCTGGAGAGCAGCATTAAAGCATAGGAGGACCAATCAACCTGCATGAAGCGTAAAACTTCCTAGAAGAAGTATGTTCTCGCAAGGGTGAACGTTACACTTCATCACACTACAACTTGATATACACCTATACTGATCGAATGATGCCTATGCTCCACATCCACTAATACTCAGAAAATGCACCACGGGGGGTGATACAAGTATTCACTAACTTCAAGAAAAAAATAAACCTTCTATTTTGCAAATGGATTAACTCTATATATTATTTTTGTAAAATACTTTCGAAAAAGAACTAGAAACCGGGCGTACAAACCATGCCCAGAATATATAGCCAAATATAGAGATGGATATATAAGGAATCGTAAACAATGGAGCCCTAAAGCGAGTAAGTAAAAACGGGGTGAAAGCGGAGAATTACAATCGGAACATACAGCACTACCAATCCAGGGACACTATTAAAATCACTTGAAGAAAACAGAAAGTACACAAGTATAATTACATTTTAGAACAAGACAATACAAGCAACAGAGATGATAAATCAAAAGTTTAGAAAAAGAACTACCCCAGCCAAGAACAAGAATTCTCTTTAGAAACCAATCCTCAACAGCAGCAATCTTTATGCAGCGAAGGAATTATACATACTTGGGGCTCCATCCTCATAAGTATGAGCGTCTGAGGCCTTATTCTTAAAATGACAAAAGAAGAACTTCAGACAGAGAGACCAAAGAACTAGGAAATTAATACGATGCGTAAGGCTCTACACCCTAGAGATTGTATGAGAGAGGATAGTTATATGTATCAAGAAAAGACAACAGAGACAGAAGGAGGGAAGTAGGTCGTGTGCGCCCAACATAAATGTGACGGCTGTGTTGTAGAGGCCACAGATCCGACAATGACTTCCGAATAGAATACTCTACAAACAAAGCTAAGTAAAGATTACTGTTATGGCAGCACAACAGCAGATGTAATATATGGACAAACAAGAAAAGTAACGGAAAACTAGAAGAAACACGAAACAGATGGAAAGAAAACAAACCCTATAATGGCGCTCCAAAACGACAAATCGGAGAGGTTCAAACCAGCGAGTGAGAATAAGAATTTGGACATGGTTAAAAAGAGGAAATCCCTCAGAGGAAAAACTGCCCCCAAATCACTTATAATTGCTACACAAAATAATGCCTTCAAGGATCACAGAATCCAAAGCATCCGAAACTAATAAGACGCAACAGAACAGTACTTACATTGTGCCCAGCCGGTGACAAGAGATGACGACTGTAGGAACCAGTTATTAAACAATTAGCCACAACATAGAGCAAAGAGGGGAATACAAAGCTAGAGGCACGTATATGGTTGGTGCCGCAAGGTGATCAACTGGAAGCATACAACAAAAAATGGTGAGCTATACATAACATCCCTGTTGCTCTTGGAGAATGCAATATGCATTCATCGATTCTCTGGGAACTTTGAGATAAAGTGCGGGATCACGCATATCCGCAGCCCAGTGCGGTGCGAGACCAGATTCTACGTGTTGAATTAACGAAAAAAAAAAGAAAAAAAAAAAAAGAGAACGTGTCAACTGTGACTTTGCGGTTCCAAGCATCACAAGGTGAAGCTGAGAGGAAATTAAAAGAGGTAAAACCTGGATCTTGCCAGAGAATTGAAAAAGTGTTGGAATATGAGAGTGAAAGTGATATCAATTTAGTTTGGTGCCACTTGGAACGTCCCAATAACCTGGAAGAAAGGACTGGAGGATCTAAAATCAAGAAGAATTGAGACCATCCCAGGACTACTGCACTTCTGCCAATCGGCTAGAAAACTCAGCAAGATCCCGAGACCTTAAGGAGACTGTTGTCACCCAGCCTCAGTGAAATACCATTAGCAGTTAGCTGATGTGAACTGGAAAACTAAGAATAAATAATAAAATAATAATAATAATAATAATTTATATGTATATATTGTTTAGAGAGATACGCACAGGCGAGAACTGACAGTTACCAAGCGTGTGTCTTTTTTCATATAAGTGTAGTAGCCTATACATAAAAGACAAACGGCAGCCTAGTAACTGCCATTCCTCCCGTGGTGCGATCTCTAAACCAATATTACATATAGGTAAGGGAAAATGGTATTACATTTTTAGAATAAAATAAAAAAACAATAGTAATATAAATATATATTATATTTACCTATATATATATATATATATATATATATTACTTATATATAATAAGTTAAAAGAAAGAACATAAATCCGACAGTATGAGTTTATGAAAAGTGTGAATTGCGAACAACCATCACACAATGCTGTAAAGAGAAAACAATTTATAATATAATCATAGCTGATATTCATCAATATTTCGATTTTACAAAAATCATCAATCAGAGCTCATTTTACAAAAATCATCATCAGAGCTCGATTTGACATTTTTCTCCCCACCCAAACACCACGGAGTAAATGAGCTCTTGATTGATGATTTTTTGTAAAATCGAAATATTGATCAATATCAGCTATGATTATATTATAAATTGTTTTCTCTTACAGCATTGGGTGATGTTTTCATTTTCCACCTTTTCATATATATATATAATATATATATATATATATAACTGATGTCTTATAGAAGTAAACAAACAGACCGACGTTGTGATATGGCTATTTCACGCCGACCAATTCATTTGGGCAGAATAAATGTTGCCTAATTGACAGTCGAACCTAATTTATGAAAGTTATATTCATTAATTAATAATTAGGCGGGATTTACCTATTTAATGGTAAGGCAAAACAAACTGAGAAAAATCAATCTCTGTATGTACATTCTGGCTCATGACTGAGGCCTAATAGGCCGACAATTGTACATACATAAGATTATTTTTCTCGATTTGTTTAGCCTTACATTTAAAATAGGGTAAATCCCGCCTAATTAATTATAATGAATTAACTTTCATAAAATGAGGTATCGACTTCAATTAAGTACATATTCTCCCAAATATATATATTATATTATTATATATATATATATAGACATGTATATTACAATATAATATAATATAATACGATAGATAGATAGATAGTAAACGACTTGTCGCGCTTAGAGAGCCATCCATCACGTACGTGTCTCCATTATTAGAAATCGGTAAGGGTTAGGTTGTATTACCTGACTCATAACCGAGAAATGCCGACGGATTCGGAGAATTTCTGCACTTAGTCGCGTTCTGTCTTAATCTAGCCCGAGTGTCAAATATTGGCACCGCAGGGTGAGTGACTTAGATAAATCACATAAAAGTAGTTGAAATTAGATAGATAGATAGATAGATAGATAGATAGATTTACCCAGCCACTATGACTAGCTCCCGGCACGATAGTAGGACATTCAGGAACGGATCGAACTGGCTGCTCTAGTGAAAAGTGGTTGCCACGATTATAAATTGCTAATCATCAATTACGGAAACTCTCTCCCTCTCCTTCTTTCGCATCTTCTCTCTGTCTCCCTCTCTCTATTCATCTCTTTTATTCTCTTTTTTCTCTCTCTCTCTTTCCTCTTTCTCCCTCTCTTACTATTTTCCCCTCCCCCTCCCACTCTTCTTTCTTTTCAGAAACTATATTAGAAAATTCGATGTTTGTTGTCTGCCTACCAGATTGCAAACTGAGTCGTTGTCGACCCCAACGTAATTTTGCAAGTTCCAATAATCGCGATTAATATATTATATATAATATATATCATATAATATATTATATATTATATATATAATGAATTGTCAATCTGAGATTCGTTAGTGTGGTGTGCGCATGTATATATATATGAGTACGTGTGCGTGTCGATACGGAGATGTGCACGCGCACGCGCGTGTGGTGTATATTTACTCAATCCGATGCCACTGTGGAGGGATGCGATACAAGGTCAAATTCTAAGCGGTTTGAATTCAACATTTTTCCTTGCTTGTAGATTGAGTGGTCTGTACTTGGTTTACGCATATCACATCCTCTTTTTGGTTCATTTTCTAATTTCTTAATCAAGTTCATTTTGACAAACAAAGGACCCAGAATTGCTTACAGTCGCTGTTGCTTTAAATGCGTCACCTTAATTTAAAGTATTTGCCTGCTCATCCCACTTATGAGGGCTGGCACACAAGGTCTCTTTTTACGTGGCACATAAAACAATTGCGTCGATCCAGGATGGTTCCCCCTGGAATCGATGCCATTAATTTACTTTACCGGTCCAGAGCCGAAGACACTGGCACCCCAGCCGAGGCCGTCTACAAAGTCAAGTGTCCCAAAGCATAGAATCTGAACAGAGTATCTGAACACCTCATCGCGTGAGGTGCTGAGGCGGGAACCGGTGCTTTGATCGTGACACTCGACCGTCATTTCAGATCAATTGCTCAAAATACTCTACAAGAGTCCCAACTTGCCCCTACTATTTACCCATACCATAGCATGGGAAGAGAAAAATCTTTCAAGGCATTTGCACGATTGAAATGTGAAAAGAATCGTCAAGATTTTATTGTATACCCTCTTCTAATCTATATTCTTCTGCCTCATTCTTTGGCATCTACTGTCTTCTTTCTAGCGTCTGACTTCGTCTGGGGACTTCGTGTCTGGTCTCGTCCATTTGGGGATTTCTCTTTATCAGAAGCCCTGTGTCATTGGAGTTTTAGATACATAACCCAGACTTCGATTTGCTTTGAGATCATATTTATTCCTGAAATCCCCAACCAGCTACCTGCCGCAGATTGAGTCGGGCCTTGCCTAACACAACTTACCACTTCGTGGTTTGCCGACTAAAAACTCTCTTTTCTAATCCCTAAAACCGACAGAGGGTCATTATTCTACCGATTCTTACGTATCCAACGGAAGGATCAGGATGAGGTCAAGCCGTGTCACTCAATCCTCATGCCGCCGGCTGCAACTTATAACAGCCAGCTTGGTTGTCTACACTACTGTAAATAAGTGTTAGAGTACAAACAATTATGTAACAATTTTGAACCCTTTGCTCACTCTACCTTCTATCTATGAGATTGATCGCACGTTTTGATCCAAGTCAAAAATACAGGAGTGCTAACGATTTTGTGGCCATCCTTTAGGCTTCAAGCAAGAGCACTGCCCGAGTGAGATCTTTGTATTAAAAAGGTGCGCGACTCCTTTAGTCGAAGAATCCTTTGGTCTGTTCCTTGTGCTCCTCAGTGTTTTGTGTCCTTAGTGATTGTAAGGCAAGCCCAAATCGTGGCTGGTAGACCTGTGTAGAGTGCGCTGACTTATTGACCCAGACGTCCCATTGCTCTATTCAACCATTGACGACTTACTCAATACTAAGGAACACCCAAAACACTGAGGAGCACCAAGGAACAACCAAAGGAATTCTTCACTAACGATCCCGCACCCTTTTTAACGACCAAAGAATCTCCACTGGGCAGTGCTCTGCTTGTAAGCCCCTTAAAGGATGGCCACAAAAATCGTAGCCACTCCTGTATTTGTGACCTTGCTATAACGTCGGCGATCAATCCTTTCATCTATGATAAAGTTGAGAGTAGAGACCAAAGCCTCCAAATTGTCTATTATTTCTTGCTAAGCTTACACCTTAACACTTATTTACGCGAGTAGTGTAGAAGTACCAAGTAGGTGCGTTTATCAAGTTGCAGCAGGCGGCCTTGACAGGATTTCCAGTGACACTGGTCCACCTCATCATCTGATACCTCTTCGCGATTACCGTCGAAAAATCGCGTTGAGATACAGAACCCTCTTTCCGGACTTTACAGACTAGACATCTTAGAGAGAGAGAGTTATAGTTCGGCCAAACCACGAAAGTGACGTAAGTTACGTTTAGATCCACACTCCGCGCCAGCTTCCCGACTCAATCTGCGCAGGGTTAGATCCTGGTGGGATGCCACGAGAGATAAAATATGATCGAAAGCATACTCGACAGTCTTGGCGTATTAATCATAAAATCAAATGACACAGTGCTTCTGATAAAGTAGAAACTTCGCCCCAAATGGCATGACCAGACAACGAAGTCCCCAGACGAAGTGCCAACCGCTAGTCAAAGTACTCAACCAGATACCAACGTATGAGCAGGAAGAATTTAATAGATTCAAACGTAGGCCGATATACAAATTAACAATTCTTTGCACGATATCTTTCATCATCTTCAATTCGTGCCACAATGCCCTTTCGAAAGATTTTTCTCTTCCTATTAGCTATCGGTCGGCGTAAATAGAGGGCAGTTGACTCTTTAGGATATGTTGAGAATTGATCCTTGAACACTGACGCAGCTCGAGTCACCGTCAAAGCACGGTTCCGCTAGGATCACCGCGATGGAGGCTGTTCGAATACATGTCTGTTCCTAGATTTTCGCTATGCTTTGACATCACCCTGCGCGACTCGGGGGACTGACGGGGTCCACGGCTGCTTCGCTCTCTGAGACCGGTTAAAGTACAACTTAATGACATCTTCCAGGAACCTCCCTCCTGAAACACTCTCCGCAATTTGTGTTGTCGCACCACGTAAAAACCGAGACCCTTGTGCCAGCCCTTCATCAAGTGGAGGCAAATGAGCACGGCGAGATAGCCCATAGGTGACCATTTAAGCAAACAAGCTAGTACTGTAAGCCATCTGGGTCCTTGTTGGGCCAAAATGACCTTGATTAAGAATTAACATGAACCAAAAGAGAGGGTTGATATGACCTTTAAAACAAGTAAAATCCACTCAATCTACCAGCAAATCGTTTTGAAGTTCCCGCTTAGAATTTGCCTGTGATCGGCTATCCTCCACATGGCATGGGGATTGACTAAAAATAACACCCACGGCAGCCGTGCTCGCGTGGCAGCATACCCGTTGCTCGACACCCGCAGCGTTACTCAATATTAGTAGCTTAAACACAGTGCGCACACACACTAAACGAATCTCAGATTACAATTCATTACAATATTATCTAAGTAATCATATAATATATACAATACTATTTATATAATATATATATATTAACGCGATTATTGAACTTGCAAATTACCGTTTGGGGTCGACAAAGACTCAGTTTGTCAATCTGGCTAGCAGGACCAACAAAAATCGAAATTCTTCTAAATATAGTTATGACAGAAAGAAAGAGTGGGAGGGGAGGGAAAATAGTAAGAGGGAGAAAGAGAAAGAGAGAGAGAGCAAAAAAGAGAAAAGAGAGAAAAAGAGAGGAGACAGAGAAAGAGAGGTAACGAGAGACGAGGGACGAGAGATTTCCGTAATGTTGTCAATGATTAGCAACGTATAATCCTGGCAACCCTTTTCACAGAGCAGCCAGTTCGATCCGTCCTCGAATGTCCTCTATCGTGCCCGGGAGCAGAGAGGTATATGTAGCCTGGGTACAATCTATCTATCTATTCATCTATCTATCGATCTATTTCAATACTTTTTTGATTTATCTAGTTCACTCACCCTGCACAGGTGCAATATTTGACACTCGGCTAGATTAAGACAGAAGCGACTAGCAGTGCCAAAAATTCTCGAATCCCGTTGGCATTTCTCTTAGACGTCAGTAAAAAACCTAAACCCTTACCGATTTCTATTAATGGAGACCACGACGGTAATGGAATGGCTCGTCTAAGACGCATCAAAGTCATCTGTTTTATATCTATTCTATCTATCTTATCTAAATTATATCATATATATATAACTACTATACATCATATATATATTATTATATATACGTAGTCAATATTTGGGAGAATCTTTGTACTTAATTGAGTCGACACACAATATTTATGAAAGTTTAATTCCATTAATAATTAATTAGACGGGAGTTTACCTATTTTAAATTAAGGCTAAACAAATCGAGAAAATCAATCTATGTATGTACATTTCGGCCTTATTGGCCTCAGCATGTAGCCAAAACTGTACATAACAGAGATTTGATTTTTCTCGATTGTTTAGCCTTACATTTAAATAGGTAAATCCCGCCTAATTAAATTATTAATGGAATTAATCTTTCATAAAATTAGTTCGACTTACAATATCAAGACACAATATTCTCCCCAAATATTCGCTGAAAATAGCCATATCACAAACGTCGTCTGTTTGTTTTACTTCTCATACATATAAGATAATATATATATACACATATATATCACGCTATATATTGAAAGGGGAATCTATGAAAACTCACCACAAGGCTGAAGGAGACAAACAATTTATAATATAATCATCAATCACTACAATATTACGATTTTTACAAATATCATATCATCAAGAGCTTTTAACTCCGTGGTGTTTGAACGTGGGCGTTTAAAATGTCAAATCGAGCTCTTGCATGATGATCTTTTGTAAATTGAGCTCATGATGCATTGATTTTTTGTAAAAAAATCGAAATATTGATCAATTATGCTTAGATTATATTATAAAATATGTTTTCTCTTAACAGCATTGTGTGATGTTTTCATTCAGCGCTTTTCATACTCATACTCGTCGATTTACTTGTCTCCCCTTTTCTTTTTAAACTAGCTATAACTACTATATATATACTATCATAGTTATATATTATAATATATATATACATCATATATATAGTGAGTACATACTAACTTCGTCGTTTTTTTTATTTTATTCTAAAAATGTCATCCATTTCCTATTAACTATACTTTTATAAGATGTGAGAGAGCGCACAGGGAGGAAGGGCAGTTACGCTAGCGCCGTTTTCTTTTGTACTAGGCTTACTACAACGTTATATAAAAGAGCGACGACGTCATTGGAATGGGAGTCAACAGTTCCTCGCCTGTGCGATCTCTAAACAATATATACATATAAATTATTATTATTATTATTATTATTATTATTATTTATTATTAGTTTTTCACATCAGCTAACGCTAATGGTATTTCACTGGAGGCTGGGTGACAACAAGTCTCCTTAGGTCTCCGGGACTCTTCTGAGTTTTCTAGCCGATTGCAGAAGTGCAGTAGTCTGGATGGTCTCAATTCTTCCTCTGATTTCTAGATCCTCCAGTCTTTCTTCCAGGTATATTGGGACCGTTCCAAGTGCACCAACTACAATTGATATCACTTTCACTCTCATATTCCACAACTTTTTCAATTCTCTGGCAAGATCCAGGTATTTATCCATCTCTTTAATTTTCCTTCAGCTTCACCTTGTGATATGCTGGAACCGCAAAGTCACCAGTTGACACGTTCTCTTTTTTTTTTTTTTTTTTTTTCGTTAATCAACACTAGATTCGGTTCCTGGCTGGGATATGGTGATCCCTTTATCTCAAAGTCCCAGAGAATGTCATGCATTTCATTCTCAAGAACAGATTCTGGTTTATGTATATACCATTTTTTGTATGATTCCCAGTTGATCATCTTCCCAACCCAGTCGTGCCTAGCTTTGTATTCCCATTGTGCTAGTTTGCTATTCACTTAATACATGGTTTACAGTCTCATCTCTGTCACCGCACAATCTACATTTACTGTTCTGTTGCGTCTTATTAATTTTTGCTTTGATATAATTTGTTCTTAAGGCATTATTTTGTGTAGCAATTATAAGTGATTCAGTTTTTCTCTTGAGGTTTCCTCTTTTTAACCATGTCCAAGTCTTTTTATGTGCAACCTCTCCGATTTGTCGTTTGAAGTGCCCATATAATTGTTTTCTTCCCATCTTTGTTTTCTAGTTTTCATTACTTTTCTGTTTGTCCATATATTACATCTGCTGTTGTTGGCTGCCATAAGTAATCTTTCTTAGCTCTTTTTGTGTATTCTTTGAGTCCTTGGATTGTGGCCTCTACACACTCCTTTATGTTGGCAAGACCTCTTCCTCCTTCTTTTTGTCTTTTTTGATACATATAACCTATCTTTATCATCTCTAGGGTGTAGAGCCTTGTGCATCGTTATTAATTTCCTAGTCTTTGGTTATCTGTCTGAGTTCTTCTTTTGTCCATTTTAAGAATAGCTCAGAGTATCTTATAACGGGGATGCCCATATTTATTCCTTTGATAAGATTTCTGCTGTTGAGATTGGTTTCTAAGAGCATTCTTGTTCTTCTGGGGTATTCTTTTTTAACTTTTGATTTCATCTCTGTTTGCTTGATATTGTCTGCTTCTAAAATTCGTAATTTTTGTAACTTTCTTTTTCTTCAAGTGATTTTATAGTGTCCTGATTTGGTAGTTGTATTCCGTTGTAATTTCCTTTCCCCCTTTTTTATTACTAGCTTAGCACATTTTTCGATTCCTAATTCCATCCCTATATCTTGGCTATATATTCTGATGGTTTGTACCCGGTTTCTAGTTCTTTTTCATTTTTTGCAAAAAAATTTATGTCATCCATTCAAATAAGGAGGTTTATTTTTTCCTGAGAGTTAGTGAATTTGTATCCCCCTGTGCATTTTCTGAGTATATGATTGAGTGGCATCATTTCTATAATAAATTGTAGTGGTGATAGTGAGTCTCCTTGGGAAATACTTCTTTGGAGTTTTACTTCTGCCAGGGATTGTCCTCCTGCTTTTAATTGGACTCTCCAGTTTTCCATTACTTTTTTGATAAAATTTATGATGTTGTTGGATATTTTGTACATTTTTAGCCTATTTTTAACTTCTTTAAGGATGTGTTAATCTATATAAAGTAAGTCATGTGTTCCTATTTTTCCCTTGCAGCATCCTTTCTTTTCTTCCGGAAAAAAGCTTACGCCAATTAAGTGAAAAGTATATTTCTTCTTTTATTACCCGCTGTCAATATTTCCACATCATAGGCAGACAAGTTATGTGTCTATAATTGCTAGGAATATTTCTTTTTTGTGGGTCTTTCTGGGTTAAAGTAGTTAGTTCTTTTGTCATCCATTCGGGTACATCCGTTTCCTGTAATTTATTATTATTTATTATTATTATTATTATTATTATTAGGTTTTCACACCTGTCGTAGCCGGTGATTCACTGGAGGCTGATTGACAGCAAGTCTCCTCAGGTCTTTATGACTCTTCTGAGTATTCTAACCGATCTTAACAATGCTGTAGTTTGGATGGTCTCGATCATTCCTTTGATATCCAATTCACCCAAATTCTTTCTTTGGAGACCGTTCCAAGGGCATCAATTACAATTGGTACGACCTTCACATTCGTGTTCCATAGTTTCTTCATTTCTCTGGCAAGGTCCAAGTATTTGTCTATCTTTTCGCTTTCTTTCATTTTCACTCGGTGGTCGGCCGGGACGGCAAAATCCACGAGATGACAGGTTCTCTTCTTCTTGTCAATCAATACTAGGTCCGGTCTCCTGACCGTCTGTAACTCGAAGTATTTACTGTATTCTTCCGTTAGAGTAGTTTGGAACATCTTAGAGCAACATTAAGTCCTTCATTTGAAGCCACTCTGTCCTTTCCTATAAGTTCCCTCAACCGCTTACCAGATCTTTGAGTTCTCCGTTATGGATTTTTGGAGGTCCGCCCACAATTTACCTAGCAAGTTTTTTGCGGTCCATTCGTCCCCGGTTGTGTTTTTTATCCCATTACGGCAAATCCCATAGATCTTTTGCGCAGATGCTTTTTCGGGCATCTGTAGCACGTGACCGAATTTGCAAGAATCTTTTTTTGATAATGGAATGGCGTTGCATATCTTGTACGGAGCCTTGTTGTTTCAGATTAGGCTGTTTGGCCATCAGTGTCCGGTAAGAGTTATCAGGTATTTGTGGCGGCAGGTATCAAGCTTATCCATAGCTGTCTTTGCAGCTGACCAGCTGTTGCAGTTGTATATAATCTAAGAAAGATAGGCGCAGTCCTCTCTCTCTCTCTCTCTCTCGCTCTCTCTCTCTCTCTCTCTCTCTCTCTCTCTCTCTCTCTATATATTATATATATTATATATATATGCTCCACGAACTAAACTAAAATCAGTCACACTAAACTAAAATCAAGTAGTTGAGCCTTTCTATATGCACTTAGCTCAGTCAATAGAGCGTCCGACTAGGAACCAAAAGGTTCCGAGTTCGATACCGGCTCTCCCCAACTCAGCATATGAGTAGCACAGGGGTCTGTGCGGTAAAGTGAGGAGCTGATGATAGGTGTGGCGCTCCGGCTCAGATGCCAAAACAATCTCTTTGGCCTCGCGCTATTGAAAAGGGGATAGACTCCCTCGCTGACTGGCTGATACCGAATTTAGGTCACCCCGACTTTTATGATCCACCACTCAACACCATATAAGAAAAAACACAAACGCAAATATTCACTTGGTTTTAAAATCCCATAGTAGAGAAACTGTCAGTTACCAAATGCCGTTGACTTCATGTCTACACTACTCACACACACACCGATATATAAGATATATATATATATATAATATATATATAGAGAGAGAGAGAGAGAGAGAGAGAGAGAGAGATGAATATTAGGATTTTAGCGCTTCTTTTATGGATATAATATATATATTATATATATTACATATATATATATACTTATATATAATATATATATCCAAAAGAACTGATTAATTGTTGGTTGGAATGATTCTATTCAGGGCCTTCTTTTTCCTCCATACATATATGTGTATATACATATATATAAATCTATAGAAAAAATTCTCTTCTATTATATATATATATATAATATATATATATATATTTTTCCTTTCACATCGGCATATAAGAGGATTATTCATAGTAAGTTGGAGGATTCAATGAATAACAAATTTACATACTGACAAATATTGACAAATTTTAAAAAATCATTATTTTTTTAAACAGAGATTTGTTGAAATGAATTTTATGATAACCACCATAAAGGGATTTTAAATTTTCCCCTATTATGAATTTATAATATATATATATATATATATATATATGTGTGTGTGTGTGTGTGTGTGTGTGTGTCTTTGCATGTGTGTGTGTGCGTGTATGTGTTTGTGTGTCTTTCTCTGTCTCATAATTACTGTATGAGTTAGTGTACCTTTTATAACGCGTTGTAAAACAAGTTGATCTATATAGTAAAAGTGTGAGTTAAAGTTTGCACAAATGTCATATCAACCTCGGGGCATTAGGCAACATACAAGCAAAAAAACAATACGCATTAGATTTTCTGTGTATCACTTTTCAACACCTGGAATGCAAAACCCAATTTTAAATACAAACCGAGGAAAGAAAACTCGGTCCTCACAAAAAAAAAAAAAAGGGTGGCAGTGGATAGTTAACTAAACACGACACTGTGACTGTGGTATCATCATCATCATCAGGTAGTGCTGACAGCTCGGATATCCATGTTTTTCTACCTTCCACCCACCACCCCCATCCCTATCGGTTATCGCCACTGGGAGATCCTCCATGCAACATCCAAAATCCGCACAGAGCTGGTCGACCTTGTTAGGTTTTTGTAAAGTTTTTTAAGTGCCATCCTTGGCCAGTTGAAAAGGGCTTAAAGAAAGTCCTATGTTATGGAATCGTTTGGTGATCCTTTGGTAAGCGTATAAGTCCTATCCTGCGTATTGGTAAAGGTCCAGTGATTTAATCCTATGTCCGTCGTCAAAGAGTGTCGACGTAATTATGACCAGTAGGGTCGGTTAAGTATTGTATCAACCTCAGAGTACTGCCAGTGATTGGCCAAGGAAAAGATCACATGATCTGGCCTAGTCTATAAGTAGGAGCTGGGATCTAGCACACGCCTTGTGGTGTAATGGTTAGCAAGCTCGCTTCGCAAACCATTGTTAGTGAGTTCGATTCTCATTGGGAGCCCCATAATCTGGCCTTGTGCCATATCTAAGCTAAGCTTAGTAAATAACTATATACCAGAAATTCTCAACAGTTTTTAAGGGCCATAATTGGCCAGTTGATTCTAGGTAGAGAGTCCTCCGATTTGGTTACTTTAGTAATCCTCTCACGTAGAGATTCCTAGGTTCCTTCGTCGATGCCTGCTAGTAGACTGAGAAAGAATCAGCGCTTAAGTAATATATCAGCCATGCAGTATGGCCAGAGATTGGCTAAGGAATAGACCACATAATCTCGCCTAGTCTATAAATATAGGCCGGGAACCAACACACACCTTATATACCAAAATAAATTCAACAAACCTATTATGGTGTGTCCATATGTAGGTGTCCACATCACAACGTCACTTGTGAGTTCGTCCTTGCTTCTCCAGCAGTGTCCTGCACGTCTTGTTTGTCTTAGTTTTAGGGTAATTGTCGTACAGCTATTTTTTTGTGGGGTGTGCTTCCAAGATTATTTAAACAACATGCAGAATCCTTGTATAGCATCATCTATATTTTTTAGACGTTTCGTTAGAGGTCATTGGATTGAATAGTTTCGTATTTTCCTTTCCAAGTCGGTGGGGTCAACAATACACCGACTGCATCCCTTATATGGGAGTAAGACCGCTCTGTTCTGGGTATAATACCGAATTATACCCGATGGTGAGGCCCTGGTTTTAGATCACTGGAGAGTTTGCAGTCATTCTTTCACTGGCATTACACCCAGGTTCACTCTACCGGGGATTGTTGAATACATCTCTATTAATAATGGAGATTCGCTTCCTGGGGTTTTTGTCTGTAACAAAAACGACGTCACTGATTACGTCACACTACCTAAACGTCATAACGTAGAATAAATATTCTCAAAATTTGAGCATGCAATGTTAAACAGTCCTCATTGGGTTTTTTTAAAACAAGTTTTTAATAAATACATACCTGGTATTATCTATCTATATATAGTTTGTTTATTTTAATATATATTTAAATTATCAGAACTAAGTTTCCATTTCAATTTTTTAATTTTTTTTACTCCTTTAATAAATTTATTTATTATTTACTCCTTTAATAAATTTGATGATTTTACTTTACTTATGATACAAACTCTCTGATATTAAATTTTCAACTCACATCTGCAGGCAATATTTATTTTACATTGCCCAGAGGGTTTTTTTATTTTACTAGTTTGTTTAAAAATCATTGGTATTTTAGTATGATTTGGTTTTGTTGTTTACGGCATATCAACCTCAGTGGTCATTTAATGCCGATAAAGTTTGAAATAAATCAATTCTTAATGGATAATACAATTTTTTTATCAAATTTTTTCTATTTAACCCATAGATGGGACCCTAACAGGTACTACCACTCCGGGTCAGATTGGACCAGGCACAATGGTGATGAAGGGTGCTCCACATTCCCCAAACCTCCAAAACTGGAACCTCATCATCAGATAGGTTTAACCATTCCCAGGACATGTAGACCCGCAGCCACCGCCTTCTAGCACCCATATGATTTTAAAAGATTTAGTATGAATATCATCAAATAGGATACTTGTGTCATATGATACCTAAATATGAGAATGGAATACTCAATCTATGCTACTCGTGCGCTGAGTTGGTGGGGACTGGTATCAAACTGATTCCTAGAGGTTACCTCTTGCACAAATAAAGACTGACTTCAACATATAATAAACAAGTTTAGTAGTTTAGTTTATCGACTGAACTAACATGATTTCCCTAACTGATTCACTCTTCTAATTTGGCCTTGTACCAGTCTAACAAACAGTTCAAAGCAAGAAAAAAAGAAATTGAAGATTTATCAAGGGTTTGTGCACTTTCTCTTCTCGTGCGGCGTCACTTTGAGGTATTAGGGCTTAATACTGTTGACTGGGGACGACTTCATCGTCACAAAATGTTTGTTTCCTTAGCGGACATCATACCACTACATTGCTAGGCGTTTGATTCTTAAGGATGGGCTGTTGAAACGAAAGAACCTGTTATCATCCTGAAACATGCGCTGGTCCACTTCTAAGGAATTTTATAATCATGGAAAAATATTGTACACAACGAGAGAGAGAGAGAGAGAGAGGAAAGAGAGAGAGTGTGTGTGTGTTAGAGAAGAGAGAGAACAGACAGGACAGACAGACACAGACAGACAGACAGACAGACACAAAAACACACTATATAATACACACCTATTCACCTACAAAGCGAACCACGATGGTCGCCAACGTATTGTATTGTGAAACAATTGCTCACAAGTCATGTAGCGCCTGTTAGCGAGGCAGTAGTAATACGCTGACCGACATCCGTTTGCAAGGCGAGTAAAGACTCCCTCCACCAAAAAAAAAGAATGTCGTGGTAGTAACACTAAACTGCATCCTGTGTAGGCCTCCAGTTGTTGACCACTGGATCATGAGTATAAATAACGCTTTCGGTTGTCATTACTCCCCATGTCCTTCTCTCAACTGAAGTAATGTATTTTAGATTCGTGGTGAATTGTTTTCTATGGTATTTGTTTACCGTTGAAGCAAGATATCAACAACGAACGTCTTTTTTCCCCAACACAGTCTTGCCTTAGACATTATTTGTATTATTCGGAGAGTTATTTGTACTCATCTTCATAGTTATTTCGTACAACGTTTCGGCAGATGTGCTCTCCGGCCTTTCATGGATTTCTGTTCGGACTCCGGACCTTTTGTCGTAATTGGAGCCATCAGGGAACTGTGAACACATAGCCTAGTGGATAAAGCGTTAGGTTAAGGACAGTCTAAGTGACAGTTACTCTAGACTGCAGGTTTAATCCTGGTCAGTTGCAGCAGTAGTAACAGTCGAATAGTAATTAACACAGCTTAAGACCTCACTCCAGCTATGTTAGCGGAATGAGAACAGGATACCCCTGTGGACTGAATAAAGGGTTAGGTTCAAAGTTTACCGTTGGTGGCTTCCGATTACGACAAGAAGGTTCCCGAGTTCGAGAAGGTTCCGAGTCCGACCAAGAAATACCTGAATAAAGGACCGTGAGGGCATATCGGCCAAAACGATTGTACAAATGACAATGAAGATGGGACAATAGTCCACAATAATACTAATTATACAAGCCTCATCTAAAAATATCAGAGAAACAGTCTTCCTTTTTCTCATTGTTATATATTCAATCAATTGTGTCAACTGTAGCTATTACAAAGCCAATTTGAAGTATGGTTAAAAAACACACCAGCCCATTATAAACCCATCTTAAAATGAGTTGTGGTGAACGAGCTGACTTACCTCCGCGAACGGCATCTGTTGATTTGTCAAGTTTTGCCTGAACCAAAACTTAAAGAAATGTAACGCGCATTGACGGGCGGCTTTAGTTAGGTGTGGTCAACGTTCTTTTCTCGTTCGTGGCGGGAGTGATGGGGGCACCTAGCCAAATTAGCCACACGAGAACGATAGATAAAAGGAAGCCGTCGTGGCATGTAAACAGTGACAAAATTCGTACAAGGAGGACTACTGTGTGATTGTTGGCAGGCAGAAAGACTGTTGCAGGAAAGGGATTACGTCGGGTGGCAGAAAGGACTGTTGCAGGAAAGGATTACCGTGGTGGCAGAAAGACTGTGCAGGAAATGATTACCGTTGTGCAGAAAGACTGTGCAGGAAAGGATTACCGTGTGGCAGAAAGACTGTTGCAGGAAAGGGATTACCGTGGTGGAAGAAAGACTGTTGCAGGAAAAAGGATTACCGTGTGGCAGAAAGACTGTTCAGGAAAGGGATTACGTGGTGGCAGAAAGACTGTTGCAGGAAAGAGATTACCGTGGTGGCAGAAAGACTGTTGCAGGAAAGGGATTACCGTGTGGCAGAAAGACTGTTGCAGAAAGGGATTACCGTGGTGGCAGAAAGACTGTTGCAGGAAAGGATTACCGTGGTGGCAGAAAGACTGTTGCAGGAAAGGATGCAGAAAGACTGTGGTGGCAGAAAAGATTACGTGGTGGCAGAAAGAACTGTTGCAGGAAAGGATTACCGTGGTGGCAGAAGACTGTTGCAGGAAAGGATTACCGGCGGTGGCAGAAAGACTGTTGCAGAAAGGGATTACCGTGTGGCAGAAAGACTGTTGCAGGAAAGGGATTACCGTGGTGCAGAAAGACTGTTGATTGTGGAAGAAAGACTGTTCAGGAAAGGATTACCGTGTGGCAGAAAACTGTATTACCGTGGTGGCAGAAAGACTGTTGCAGGAAAGAGATTACGTGTGGTGCAGAAGACTGTTGCAGGAAAGGGATTACCGCGTGGTGGCAGAAAGACTGTTGCAGGAAAGGGATTACCGTGGTGGCAGAAAGACTGTTGCAGGAAAGGGCATTACCGGGTGAAAGACTGTTGCAGAAAGAGATTACCGTGGTGGCAGAAAGACTGTTGCAGGAAAGGGATTGGTGGCAGAAAGACTGTTGCAGGAAAGGGATTAACGTAGTTGATTACAAAGAGTCAAGTCCAAAAGCATTTGCATTGAGTTAATTGTTTAACATCCCATTTCAACAAGGCCGATCTCAACACAAAAGAACAGAAATTTTCTGAACAGCGATTTACAATTGTATTTTGTAGTTATTTACATTTTCCTGATTTCTGTTTATTATGTATTGTCCACGTCTTTTATTTTTAGTTTACAACTAAAAATTCTATTCAATATAGTTGTATTCAGTCCATTCATTATTTTCAAATTCTTTCGTTCGTGTATTTATTTTCTCCATTCATAAATTTGAATAAGAAACCAAAGAAACGAGAACGACTTAAGTACTAAAGAAAATATTGTGGGCGTCTAAACAGTGAGAATACAGAAAGGATTGAGATTGGAATTAGAGGGGGGGTGAATTTTCTCCCTGCAGTGCAAAAAAATGTAAGAGGGTCGCATTAATATTTTACTGAAAAAAACGTGTTTATTTAAATATATCTACCAAATAAACTGGATATCAGAGTTACTTGTCCTTTTTCTTGGTGAGCACAAACAAAACAAACGACATGTATGCTTCCAAACAATTCGCCAAAGACTTCACCTCCTCAACAATATACCCTTAATCAAAATAAATTTGTTGAAAGCCACCGTCCAAACAATGAAGAAAAAAACAAATATTTTTCTAAATTTTCTAAACATTTTTGAGTTTTTCCTTTCAATTTCTATTAAAATTTTCTAATAAATTTGAATTACACCAGCAAGTTTTGAAATATTTTGATTTTTCAAAATTATTAAACTAGATAGAATTTTAGTAATTCGTATCTTAAAGTTAAACTCTTTTTTTTTTAGTCTAAAAACAAGTTGTTCACAGATCATTTTTTACAATTAAGGTTTGTCAACCTTCCAAATTTTTCTATTTATCGACATATTCTACAAATTGTGAGATTTTGTACTTTTTCAAAGGGAAAAACACTTTTTGTTTATCTTATATAAAAGAATTTTAGTTTCGTCTGCTTGTTTCGTAACTGCAGTTCTAATTGGTTGATTATAAAAATGGCAGATAAAATTACTAATCTCATTGGCTAATTTTTATTTCGGAGCTAAGTATTTTTTGACGTATTTTACTCATTTAAAACTTAATTAATTAATTATGAAACTAAGAAACCTATGTGCGAAAAGTAAGTCTACTCTTTTCGTGATTTTATCTTAATCATTACGTAAAAATTCTATTTGATATAGTTGTATTCAGTCCATTCATTATTTTCAAAGTCTACTCTTTTTGTGAATCTATTTTAATCATTAATCATTGAGCCATCTTTTACATTCGACAGAACTGAACGAAAATCACTTTGGGACTGTGGCCTATAAAGACAGCAATACAGATGTAGATGTATGTCATTGTTATGAAATTGTTTGTGGAAAGTGACAACCGAAAGCAACCACTGTAATCAATTTATTCACACTTTGGCCCTATCTTGGGCTAGACGGTCGGAGAGGCCCCCTCCGATCAATCGGCTGGTCACGTCAAGCCCTAGCACCTATATGATTTTCCCAACCCTATTGCCCTTATGGCAAGCCCCAACCCCTTTTTATCATATGGGTGCTAGAAGGCGTGGCTGCGGGTCTACATGTCCTGGGAATGACGTTAAACTCTATCTGATGGTGAGTTTCCAGTTTTGGAGGTTTGGGGAATGTGGAGCACCCCTTCATCACCATTGCTCCCTGGTCCACTCTGACCCGGAGTGGTCGTACTTGTTAGGGTCCCATCTATGGGTTAAATAGAAAAATGTGTTTATAAAAAAAATTGTATTATCCATTAAGAATTGATTTATTTCAAAACTTTATCGGCATTAAATGACCCACTGAGGTTTATATGCCGTAAAACAAAACAAAACAAACCAAACCAAACCAATTTCTTCAACTGCAAAAGTCCCCTGACACAATCTTTTGCCTGCAACACTATCACAGTAGTCTTTACTCAATCCATCAAAAGTTCACTCGTTCAAACGTACGTATCTCTTCACATTAAGAAGATCAAAACACGACTTCCATGGTGTGGGAAGGTAGGCCTTAAATAACTGCCCTCTCCAAGATCTTACATCCGGGCTAATCACACTCAGCGCTGCCTGACCCATGCGAAATTTGTATATTCAACAGGGGTGACAGTGGTCTGACTACGAGCCAATCCTCGCGGCGAGGAGGCTGTGAGTTTAATATCTGTAGTCATGCGCTACAACACCCATCGCACAGGCCATACATATACGGACGCGCTTAGTTTTTGGATGTAGGAAATCTTCTAGTTTACATATTAGGTTCAGGAACAACATCGATCAACCACAACCTACCAAGTCCAGCACAGCTGCTTTACCAAAGAAATG
>CM042156.1:41866632-41899132 GCA_023376005.1 Doryteuthis pealeii | reverse complement strand
TGAAAAAAAATTCAAAAAACTTATTTATTTTTCAAGTTTTCAGGGGTGCTCAGTTACCGGTATAAGTTTATAGTAAATCGATCCCCCATATCGGAACCGCTCGAAAGGAAACTGGCGCAAAGGTGTCAAAGTTAGGCTGGCCCAGAAAAAACAGAACCCAAATTATTTATTATCGAGCGGTTCCGATATGGGGGATTGATTTACTATAAACTTATACCGGGAAATGAGCACCCCTGAAAGCTCGAAAAATAAAGAACTTTTTTTAATTTTTTTTCTTTACAATCTGATAGATTGGTGTGTAAACGATAATAATCCATTGAAGAAAAAGAAAAGAAATTACAAAGAAAAAAAAAATTTTTATTTTCGAAGTTTCCTCCGGACATACAGATTCACACAAATTCACAAAATTTCTGAATTCAAATCTGTTAAACTCCGCTTAAAAATTGACCTTGTGTCGCATTCTGCTTATGCGGAGGGGGCTGGGTAAATACATATATAAATAGATAATATATAATATTTCTCTTTAACTCTTTGCCTACCAAATTACCCCCACGGCTGTACCAAATTTTCTTGGTATTTTTTACCTGTATGATAAGGATATTTCAAAGTTCACTATCTATTTACCCCAGAACTCATTCTATTCAAATAAAGTCATATTATTGTCGTAATATGTCCTTCTGCTCAATTATAATCCGCCCTGTCGGATGGGGCGTTAGAATGCACCGACTGCACCTCTGCAGAGGGGTAAGACTCCCCCGATGGGGCCACCTGTTGGCCGTGGGTGGCGACCCGTGATGCTTAAGGATAGAGCCCAGGTGGATGAGCAGTTCATGGCATGCAATACTCCACTTTGGCCCTATCTTGGGCTAGACGGGCGGTTGGAGAGGCTCCCTCCGATCAATCGGCTGGTCACGTCAAGCCCTAGCACCTTATATGATTTTCCCAACCCTATTGCCCTTATGGCAAGCCCCAACCCCTTTTTATTGTATGGGTGCTAGAAGGTGGTGGCTGCGTGTCTACATGTCCTGGGAATGACGTTAAACTCTATCTGATGGTGAGGTTCCAGTTTTGGAGGTTTGGGGAATGTAGAGCACCCCTTCATTCCCATTGTTCCCTGGTCCACTCTGACCCGGAGTGGTAGTACCTGTTAGGGTCCCATCTCAATTATAATGAACTAACTGTCAGCGGCTTAAGGTAGGATAGCAGTGGTGAGAGAGTCGGAATTAGAACTCGCGATTAACAGCGATTTCTTCTCGCTCAAACAAACGGAGAGAAAATCCGCGAATCCCAGGACGTCCTTAAAAAGTAATAAACGTTCTACAATTGTTGAGAAGACTTGTTGTCACTGTTTTGTTGGGGAGGGGATTCTTACCTCGAGGCGATCATCGATCACCAGTGATTACCCCCAAACAATTTGATAGGGAACAACGCAATGTTTCCGTCACATTCCCGTGTGCTTTTAAGTCCGCACACAATGTTACAACCGCCTTCTAAGTCTATGGAGACAGTTCGTGATCAGTCTCCAATAAAAGTCGTCCAACCCCGTCACTTCATCACGCAGTGATGCGAAGTGTCACAGGTCTTCGGTCGGTCGTGTTTTCAAAGCAGCTAAATCCACTCTCGTTCCCTTTACCGTCGCAAAGCTCATGTGGACCCTCCATCACAGTCACCCCACATTATTCGCAAATCCAGCGGAATGATCACAAAAGAAAACATCCTTTTTTTTCTTTTTCTTTTTTCTTTTTCTTTTTTCTTTTTCTTTTTTTTTTTTTTATTTTAATTTCAGTAATGAATTGCTGATTTGTTGACATGAACGTCAACCCCAGAGCACGACATCAGGACAAAACGTGATGGCCGCCAGAAAATGATCTAAAATATAATTTCCTAATTGAAAATGGCGGCAAAAAATCTAAATCAGTTTTAAATCTTTCCCCTGATTTTTTTTTTTTTTTGGGGGGAGGGGTTAAGGTGATTGTTGGTTTTGTTTTTTGTTTTTTTTTGGGGGGGTTGGAGGGGGGATGTTTTTGCTTTTTTGGATTTTTTGTTTATTTATTTGTTTTGTTGTTGGGTTCGTTGGGGGGGGTCGGGAGGGAGCTGTTTGTTTTTTCTTGTTTTTGTGTTTATTTTGTTTTTTGTGGGTTTGTGGATTTTTGTAGCTTTCATTGTTTTTAATGAATAATGATAATAATGATAATAATAATAATAATGATGATGTTATCTACCCTTCAAAAATAACAAATAAAACAAAAGAGTTTCTCATTTGCCTCATCCTAAGTATCCAATCTCAAACTACAAACACAATACATTATAAGTGTCTTGTATAGTCATCCCAACTGACCCAATAGATACTCCCACCAATTGAGACAATAAGTATATATTATAACTTTAAGAGGATGTTGTTTTCCCCAGTATCATTTTATCTCTGCAAGATTTCTGACGGTATTTGGCTCTGCTCAACATGAATCAATCGTATTCTAATTAATATATGCCCTTTATACAAGAAAATTGAAAAAATACATAAATTCACTGTTTTTGGAGTGTGGAGCCGGCGATTTTATTAATTCTCCATTGAATGCGACTCGAATCTAAGAAAGACAAAGAAACAAAGGGAAAAGGTATCGTTAGAAAATTTGTGGATTATTTTAACATCTTTTGGAATCGAGACAAAAAAAAATAGGAATTCGTTATTGTTTTGGGTTTTTAGATGAACAAATCAAAACTTTTCTGCGAGGATTTATAACACGAATTATTTTTGGCATTCATCAGTGGATATTTTTTTTTCTTTTTTTTTTTTTTTGTCTTTTTGTCTTTTTATCTTGTTCCTGTAATTCTGTTGGCTATTTGTCTTTTTTTTTCTTTTATAGGGATAGGTTGTTTTGTTTTACGACATATCAACCCTTTTCGGGTCATTTAATGCCGAATCAAATCAGTTTTTATATATGTTGTTTACTGTACTTGCTATTGATTCAGTAGTCACACAATTAAGTACTGGACTGGCTCATCACTGCTTAACTTCGGGGATATTGCGGGAATCATATTTCTGGGGAAGCTATCCTTATATCGAAACATGACAATTTAATTGTTCGTTGGGTTTTACGACATATTTGTCATTTTATGCCGAAATTGTATATTTTGTTATTTCTATGATAAATATACTGTTTGACTGAAGTGGTTGTGGCAGTGATTGTTTTGTTTTACGGCATAACAACACCAACTAATATTAAAATCCACAAACGTAAAACGCTACTCTTGAACGAACTCGAACGTGCAAACGTTGTTTTTTGTTTGTTTGTTTTTGGAGTTTTGGGCTTGTTTTTTTTTTGTTTTTTTTTTTTTTTTTTTTTTAGAATGAAGCTTAAGGTCTAAACATCTGAGAATTCAGACTTATAAATATTGTTCAAAATTACATTTCTACCCGCAACAATTAATTATAACAACACCAACTACTATTATACATAAAATCCACAAACGTAAAACACTACTATTGACAGAACTCGAACGTGCAAACGTTGTGTTTTTGTGTGTATGCTTGGGGTTTTTTTGTTTGTTTGTTTTTGGGGTTTTTTTGGGTTTTTTATTATTTGATTGTTTTTACAATGAATCTTAAGGTCCAAACATATATCAATTCGGACTTATAGATATTATTCAAAATGACATTTCTGTTTTCTATCCGCAACAATTACTTATAACAACATCAACTACTATTATACATAAAATCCACAAACGTAAAACACTACTGTTGACAGAACTCGAACGTGCAAACGTTGTTTTTGTGTGTGTGTGTGTGTGTGTGCTTGGTTTTTTTGTTGTTGTTTTTTTTTGTTTTTTTTATTATTATTTGATTGTTTTTCCAATGAAGCTTAAGGTCCAAACATATACCAATTCGGACTTATAGATATTATTCAAAATGACATTTCTGTTTTCTATCCGCAACAATTACTTATAACAATACCGACTATTTTCCATCTATTTCTTCTGTCGCCATTCTTTGGATCAACTAGAATCTTGGACTTTTCAGACCATCAGTTCATTTTATCTTTAACATCTATTGCGTGGCCTGTTTTCTAATTAATCAAGGAATTATTCATCTATGAAATAAAAATGGCGGCCGGAAGTTGCTGTAAAAAGTTAGGCGCCATCATTGGACTGCTGAAAGCGATTTTGTCACGAATTCTCTTTCTTATTCATGGACTTATCTGCATCTGGCGACTATACCTGGTCAAAGAAGAGCCTCTCTACTGGTGTATGGTGCTGACCATTTTACTTATGATTCTAGAATTGGTGGTCACCCTGAAGGTTAAAGGTGCCGCCGAGTGGGGATGGTAAGTAAATGTTTACTTTGCTTTTTAATCTGAGTATCAACCTCAACGTAAAATCTATTGCCATGATTTGACATAGAATTATCCATTTGTATTTTAATACTTTAATAAGGGCCGGGTTAGCTCAGTCGGTAGAGCGTTCGGCTAGAAACAACAAGGTTCCTAGTTCGATACCGGTCCTCGCCAACTCAGCGTATGAGTAGCACAGGGATCTGTGCGGTAAAGTAAGGAGCTGGCGGTAGGTGTGGCGCTCCACCCCAGACGCTAAAATAATCTCCTTGGTCTTGCGCAAGTGAAAAGGGGATAGACTCCCTCGCTGATTGGCTGATACCGACTTTAGGCCGCCCCGACGACTTTACTTTTTTTTTTTTAATACAAATGTATAATTCTGTGTCAAATCATCCAGTCCATGTCATTCACCCCCTTCAATTTTTCTGAAATTTTGTACAGGTGCGGATTATGTTAAAGTTAGACAATCACCAACATTTGAGTTTCCAATTCCAAAAATTGACGGATTTATGTTGATTTTTTTAACTCTCCAAAAAAATTTTTTTTGGGGGGGGGTCGCGAAAAATGGCGACTTTTTGTCATCTATTTTTGTCTGTAAAATGAGTTTTAGAGCTTCCCGAGTCCTAAAAATTGGTTAACTTTAAGACTTTTTAATAGCATTTTTGGGTTCCTTCGACAAAAATGCTTTTATAAACCCATTTTTAGAAGTGTGGAAGCTCTAGAACTCATTTTACAGACAAAAATAGATTACAAAAGTCGACATTTTTCGCGAACCCACACCAAATTTGGAAAGCTAAAAACCAACATAACTCCGCCAATTTTTGGAATCGGAAGCTCAAATTTTGGGGATTGTCTAACTTTAATATTTTTTCTGGGTAATTTGACATGGAATTACCCAAATACCAAATAAAAATCTGATAATTTCTTAAATAACTCAGATTGTACTTAACAAAACGTTGACAGTCACGATCATTGTTTTTTGTTTGTTATGTCTCCTTGTGCATCTCCCTTTTTCTATCTTCTCACATCAACTTTGAACAATGAACAAACAAACAAACAAAAAGAATATTTACGCAGAACATATACACAATCTATACACAATATATATATTAATACGGTTGTTCCCTAAATCTTCCGTCCGTCATCATCCTGCAACACCCTCTGATTAAAAATGAGACCGTCTAACATATACACCATATATACACAATATATATATTAATACGGTTGTTCCCTAAATCGTCCATCCGTCATCATCCTGCAACACCCTCTGATTAAAAATGAGACCGTCTAACATATACACAATCTATACACAATATATATATATTAATACGGTTGTTCCCTAAATCGTCCGTCCGTCATTATCCTGCAACACCCTCTGATTAAAAATGAGACCGTCTAACATATACACAATCTATACACAATATATATATTAATACGGTTGTTCCCTAAATCGTCCGTCCGTCATCATGCTGCAACACCCTCAGATTAAAAATGAGACCGTCCAACATATACACAATCTATACACAATGTATATATTAATACGGTTGTTCCCTAAATCTTCCGTCCGTTATCATTCTGCAACACCCTCTGATTAAAAATGAGACCGTCTAACATATACACAATCTATACACAATATATATATATTAATACGGTTGTTCCCTAAATCGTCCGTCCGTCATCATCCTGCAACACCCTCTGATTAAAAATGAGACCGTCCAACATATACACCATATATACACAATGTATATATTAATACGGTTGTTCCCTAAATCTTCCGTCCGTCATCATCCTGCAACACCCTCTGATTAAAAATGAGACCGTCCAACATATACACAATATGTACACATTGTATATATTAATACGGTTGTTCCCTAAATCTTCCGTCCGTTATCATCCTGCAACACCCTCTGATTAAAAATGAGACCGTCAAAATCGTCCAAGATGCAATGTAAAAATGTGAATACAGATTAATCGAAGATTTCTTATTTGTTTTCATTTTATTTCAACCAATTTTAAAAATGAAACTTTCCAAATTGTCTTGCGTCGCTTAAATGCCAAACGTAAAGTTATTTGTAATATTGAAATTTTGATTTACGGAATATATTTTGGTAATTTTAATCTTATGTCGTCCCAGCCTCCTGCCTTAATTTACGCTATGTTTTAGTGTGCCAGCACCAGGTGAATTTCTGGGAAATTTTGTGGGCAAATTAAAGTAGATATTTTACACGCCTCCATTTTAAGAAAGAGTGGGAGAGAGCTAAATCAAGATTATTATACTTTTTACATATTGAGGCATTTTGCAACATATCAAACGTTGTAATAATTAAATTATCATACTGTAGTATATCAACAGGCCCTGCTAGTTAAATATAATATCCATATACAGATCAAATTTTTAGTAATTCATCTGATAATTCCAAAAAATTATTTTTCTTACCATATTTTTTTTCTTTGAAATCATCCAAATTAATCTTTAATTTTTTTTTACGCTATTGCTGTTTTTTTTATTTGATTAGATAATTTGTTCCAAAAATGTATTACTCTATCAACAAAACGTCCAGTTGGTTAATAGAGTTAGTTTTTGTTTTTTTGTTTTTTTTAATTTACCTTGGCATTAATTTTTCAATTCATATTTGTTTTTTAAAATGTCAACCAGAATTTGAAATCAAATTTATTATTTTAAAAGTTTCAATTATATCCCTTCTCATTCTTCTTTCTAATAAAGTGGTTAATCCTACTTTCTCTGATCTCTCCCTGTAACTGTAACCATTTACTCTTTTTATTGCTTTTGTCACTCTTCTTTGTATTTCCTCCAATATCAATACCACACCCCAATTACCATGACACTGAACCCCGGGTCTGTGTACAATATGTCTACCACTTTAATACTAACATTCTCACAAAATAAAAACTTTTAGAATATACACATTGAAGTGAATATTAAAATAAAGAAAATATATTCAGTATTGTAAAATAACGGGTGCAAGAAAAATAAAACATTTATTGCAAAAACACGGACATAAAATGAGGGTTCAGTTTATTTCATGGTAGGAATAAACGAGAAAACTGTTCTCCTTTACCCAATATTCTATAAGAGGTCTTATTATTTTTAAAATAACATTTACCTCCCTTAAAAGAAAATTTCTAATCTTCCAGTCAATCATTCTATTCAGTTCGAGGATAAATGTTTTTTAAATGTCAACCAGAATTTGAAATCCAATTTATTATTTTAAAAGTTTCAATTATATCCCTTCTCATTCTTCTTTCTAATAAAGTAGTTAATCCTACTTTCTCTGATCTCTCCCTGTAACTGTAATCTTTTACTCTTTTTATTGCTTTTGTCACTCTACTTTGTATACCGTCCAATATCAATATCACATTCTAATTTACATGTCTAAACAGTGGGACCGAGGTATGAGTATAATATTCTATATGAGATCTTACAAGCGTTGGAAATATTTTTATAACAACATTTTTAAATAAATTCTCTAACCATCCAGCCAATCATTCTATTTTCCATCGATATAATAGACAAAATACATATTTACCAAACCCCTCCGCACGAGCAGGATGTGACACAAGGTCAATTTCTTAGGCGGAGTTCAACAGGTTTCAATTCAGAGTTTTCCTTCTCCTAGACTTGTTACCTAACCAAGGTTAAAGAGCCCAGTCTGCCCTACTATTTACCCATAGCTGGAGGGAGAGTAGGATTCATACCTTTCCCAAGGATATTAGCGCAAAGTGAAATGTAATTACCACATCCAGGATTTGAACTCGGAGCGACGAGTCTATTTCCCATGACTTTAACCATTACACCACACGCTTCCTACAAAATATGATTGTCAGCTTTAAAAATAACATCAAAGCCAACCCTTCATCGTATACCTCATTTGTTTTTTTGTTTGTTTGTTTTTTTGTCTTTTCTTTTGTTTTGTTTTTTGTCTTTTGTTTTGTTTTGTTTTTTGTCTTTTGCTTTTTGGGTTTTTTTTTTCTTTTCTTTCTTTTTCTTTTTTTTTTTGGGGGGGGGATGGGGGTTCCTGTTACTTAATGTATATTCAACTTAAATGTTTTTGGATCAAATACTTTACATTTTTCTATGTTAAATTCTAATTTCCTAATATATTTACCAATATGACAATTTATTTTGGTGAGGTTCCAGTTTTGGAGGTTTGGGGAATGTGGAGCACCCCTTCATCACCATTGCTCCCTGGTCCACTCTGACCCGGAGTGGTAGTACCTGTTAGGGTCCCATCTATGGGTTAAATAGAAAAATGTATTTATAAAACATTGTATTATCCATTAAGAATTGATTTATTTCAAGACTTTATCGGCATTAAATGACCCACTGAGGTTGATATGCCGTAAAACAAAACAAAACAAAAACAATTTATTCAATCTATTTGTGTTAATCGTGTAAAAAGATTTTTGATAAATAATGGAAGAATAAATATATTGACAACTGAAAAAAAATGCAAATATTATTCATCCTTTTAAATCAATAATTTTCCCTGGTATCAATTTATTACTTTTTAGATCATCTTATTATTGTTGCTTTTTATCACAACGCTGTGGGTTGATACACTCTTTATTATTACAACTATTTTATTGCTAATTTTACTTCATGTTATTGTTGCTTTTTATCACAACACTGACTAAATACACTCTTCACTATTACAATTATATCATCATCATCATGTGGCGCTTTCAGCACGGATATCCATGACAATCTCTCTCCATCCGTCCCTATCGCTCATCATTCTCGAGAGGTCCTCTATGCAGCATCCTGCATCCGCACAGAGCTGATAAATGTACGTTTTTGCTGGTCGGCCCACACTGGCTTGTCCATGTGCTGGCTTCCACAGGAAGACGTCGCTTATGAGTTCGTCCTTGCTTCTCCAGCAGTGTCCCACGTGTCTTGTCCGTCTTACTCGGATGGTTTGTGTGATATGTGGCAGGTGGCCGTACAGCTGTTTTCTCGTAGGGTATTATTGTTGTTTTTTATTACAATACTGGATTGATACACTGCTGATTGATACACTCTTCTTTATTACTATAATTTCATTACTAGTTTTACTCCATTTTCGTTCGTCACGGGTAGAATGTAACAAAGTCGCAAGTATGAAGCATCCAGCGAGGATCGAACTTGCTATTCAGTAGCAATGGGTCTGCGAGACTAGCTTGCTAACCATTACACCACGATGCTACGCTCTTATTACCCAACCCGTTCGTCACGAATAAGACGTGACACAAGGTCTCAAGTATGGAGTATCCAGTGAGGATCGAACTCGCTTTTCAATAGTAATGGATCTTCGAAACTACCTTACAAACCATTACACCATGATAGGTTGCCCTTATTATACACGCACCAATCTAGCTTTTTATTTACCCGTTTCATTATACTCCAAGTGATGCACCCATACAGTAGCACTGCTTGGAAGAATTGTTTGTACTTTTTGACACACCTTGTATTCTGAAAAAAAAATAATGTTCCATTCATTAATTTTTTTTTTTTTTTTCAGAAAACAAAGTGTGTAAAAAATGTACCATGTTTAAAACTGTATTTACCTTGATTGAAATGAAGAATGAATGGAACGTTATTTTGGATTACTATCTATATTACATCTACATATTTTCTATTACATAATATAAATTCGGATGGAAAATAAGATTTTTTTTAAATAAATAAAATTTTAAAGATTTTAAAAATTAAAAAATTTTTTTTTAATATAAAAAAATAAATAAAATTTTTAAAAATGAAGTATATCTAATAAAAATTTTTTTTAATTTAAAAGATAAATAAAATTTTAAAAAGTAAATTAATATAATCAAATTATTATAAAATTTAAGATAATCTAAATACAAGTGTGTCAAAAAATATTAAAAATCTCGATACTTTGTTGACACACCTTTTATATGATAAAAAGGGTTAAGGATTTGTCATATGGTCAATAGTGTTGGAACAATCATATAGGTGCCAGCACTTGACATGGTCAGCCTGATCAGAAAGGTCCTCTCCGATTGCCCGTTTGTACATAGTGGATCTCAGAAACTAATCAGAATGTTTCAAATTATTTTCACTGCGTATTTATGTCATGTTCACATTTTGAATCTAAACAATCTTGCTGATATATATTTTACTTGTAAAATATTTTTAAATACATTTTGATTATCAGTAAGATAAGATTTCCATATGATCGATTAATCTGTCCATAGCAGCCCATTCCTTTCCTATGCGTACATTGACTGTCAAATGATAGGGCACCCTACTCAGCATATATATGAATGCTGTGTGTGTGTGCGTATAAATATTTATAAGAAAAAAATTAAATAGATTGAAAAATAAGTTTGAATTGAATTTTTCAGTGTGTGTTGAATGAACAAAAAAAAATTGTGTGATAGGGGGTAAGTGACAGTAGAGCTTCTTTCTTGTGGGGTACTGCTTCCATGATTGGTTTAAGACAGTACGCAGCACCCCTGTATACTTCCTATTTACATTTTCCTCGTAGGACTTCGTTAAAGTTCAAGTTGTGCAGCCGTACCGTAACACTGTCACAGCTGCAGCTTGGAAGAATTTTCGCTTTATCTTATCAGTGAAATCAGATTTCTATATGATCGATAATCTGTCTATAGATGGCTTTCTGTAGATGAGATATTACTATCTAGATATGTGAACTGGACTACTAATTTTAAAGGCTTTTCATCCAGTGGTTATATGTTTCCATCTTGTTTAAAACACATGAACACCGCTTTATCTGTGTTCACATAGAGGCCAATGCTTCTTGCCACCTTCTGTTTTCAATTAAGTTCCTATTCGATAATTATTTGCGAACATTTGCAACTTCAAGTATCTATTCTTAATACAAATTTACACACAGTTATATGGTTTCAAGTATTCCCATCTAATGTTAATAATTTCCAACCTATTTTAAGAATATAATGTAGTTTTAACTTCCATGGCTAAAACCACTTCTTATAATATGTTAGGAGATTCATTGAAGTCTCTAACGTAGGTGAACATATATGAAGAAATCCAACGAAGAGGTACATATAAGAACAATACAGACTTTATTGTCTGAGCACATGTAAGATAAAATACAAATACAAAAACAGTTAGGAAGAACATTCCAACGAAAGAAGACAGAGTTCTTGTAGAGTTAATCTTGAGACCACTAAATGTAGAATAGAAGACTCACTTACTGTATATATATATTTACCAACCCCTCCGCACGAGCAGGATGCGACACAAGGTCAATTTCTTAAACGGGGTTTAACAGGTTTGAATTCAGAGTTTTCCTTCTCCTAGACCGGTTGCCTAATCAAGGTTAAAGAGCTCAGTCTGCCCTACTATTTACCCATAGCTGGAGGAAGAATTGGATTCATACTTTTCCCAAGGGTATTAGCGCTATGTGAAATGCCAACAGCTTCGTCCAGGAATTGAACTCGCGTTGACGAGTCCATTTCCTACGACTCTAACCATTAGACCACGCGACTCACTTACTGTATATGAGCCACGTGGTTAGAGTCTAGAAAGGGCTACGTACACACATGGGTACAAGCCTATATTTGTGGGGCAAGGCCTCGCCAAGCCTTAATAAACAAAGACACAACTTGTCTAAAGCATCATTGTGGATGCCAGATGAAAGAGAGAAATAGCTTCCCGGATCGAGTTTAAATAGCCAGGTAGTAAAGCCATCTAGTGGCAAGTCCTGGCGACAAGGGAATATCAATATCAACCTCATCTCCAAAGGGACGACAACCGTTATACTATGATCGGTTGATTTTACGGCATGTCAAGGCTTGGGTTATTTTATGCCGAAGTCGGTTAAGCATTTATTGTCTCCAATTATACACTTATACATTATACAATTATATTATTGCATTCATCATAGTGCTAATACCCTTGGGAAATGTATGTATTTAAGCATTCTCCTTCTGGCTATTGGTAAATAGTTGGACAGACTGGGTTCTTTAACTTTGTTTAGGCAACCAGTCTATAAAAAATAACAATTCATTCATCCTTCATTTCTATCTTGGTAAATACAACTTTAAACTTTCTACTTTTTGACACACCTTGTATTCTGATAAAATTAATGAATGGAGTGTTATTTTTTTTCCTAATACAAGGTGTGTCAAAAAGTTAAAAAAATCTAGATGCTTTTTGACACACCTTATATATATATATATATATATATATATATATAGAGAGAGAGAGAGAGGGGGAGAGAGATGTATATTTGATTTCAAAAGACAAGAAAGTTTTTTTTTGGGAGGGGGTTCAGTTGTTGAAAATTGTTAGATTTTTCACACTTCAGTTGTTTATTTGAAAAAACATATTTCGTCATCACTGACCCTCATGACACCTGACCATATATCCCATAACAACTTCCGCTCTCTCTCTCTCTCTCTCTCTCTCTCTCTCTCTCTCTCTCTCTCTCTCTCTTCTCTCTCTCTCTCTCCAATACACACACACGTCTATTCTCTTTAAAATATTTTCACGTTGTTTCACTCCTTAAAAAACAAACTAGAATTACCTATTTTGAAATATAAACCGGTACAAAAAAAGAAAATTAAATAAAAAAGAAAAACAAAAATATACCCGTCAGCACAATGTTTCTTTCATTTTGATTCTCTCTCTCTCTCTCTCTCTCTCTCTCTCTCTCTCTCTCTCTCTCTCTCTCTCTCTCTCCTCTCTCTTCTTTCTCGTTCTCTCTTCTTTCTTCTTGCTCTTTCTTGCTCTATCTTTTGTTCTCTCTCCTGCATTTGGTCATTCTCTTCTCTCTCCTCTCTCTCTCTCTCTCTCTCTCTCTCTCTCTCTCTTCTCTCTCTCTCTAGTTGTGTCTCTTTCTCTCTTCTTTCTCTTTCTTGCTCTATCTTTGTTTTCTCTCCTGCATTGTCATCTCTCTCTCTCTCTCTCTCTCTCTCTCTCTCTCTCTCTCTCTCTCTCTCTCTCTCTCTCTCTCTCTATTATATTTAAAATCTTCTGATAATAAGCGATACGCGCATCCATTTAATGAGATCAGTTGAAGGAAAATAGTTTGAGGGACAGGGTGGGTGGGAGGAAAGAGAGAGAGAGAGAGAGATGGGGTGGGAGAGAGAGAGAGAGAGGAAAGGAAAATTTGAAATTATTATCGAGCCATAATGGACTGATGACGTCAGCAACCCAGCTGACGTCATCAAGAGCAAGTGCTTGACTTTTGCCGATAGAACATTTTCAATAGCTCTTAGATGACAAAAACAGTCATAAAAATGAAAGCGATTAAGTCAACCTTATCACGCACACCTACATACGTATGCATACACACATACACACACATACATGCACACGCACTCACAACCAAACATGCATGCACACACACACACACACACACACACCACACACACACATGTATATATCATCATCATCATCAAATTGCGCAGACAGGACGGGTGCCCATGATCACCCCACTCTCTCTCTCTCTCTCTCTCTCTATCTATCTATCTATCTATCTATCTATCTCTATCTCTCTCCAAACTAACAGGTCCTACGCACACATACATATACATGCATACACATACATGCTCATGCACTCACAACCAAACATTCACACACATGCACACACACACATGTATATATCATCATCAACAACCCCCTCTCTCCCTCTCTCTCTCTCTCTCTCTCTCTCTCTCTCTCTCTACAAAATTAGCAGATCCCACGCACACATACATACATATACATACACACACATACATAAACACGCACTCACAACCAAACATGCCGCACATGCACACACACACACACACATATATGTATATATCATCATCATCAACTCTCTCTCTCTCTCTCTCTCTCTCTCTCTCTCTCTCTCTCTCTCTCTCTCTCTCTCTCTTCAGACTAGCAGGTCCCACGCACACATACATACATATACATACACATACACATACATACATGTACTCACAACCAAACATGCACGCATATGCACACACACACACACATATGTATATATCATCATCATCATCAACCCCCTCTCTCTCTCTCTCTCTCTCTCTCTCTCTCTCTCTCTCTCTCTCTCTCTCTCTCTCTCTCTCTCTCTCCAAACTAGCAGGTCCTACGCACAGATTCCAGAATCTGCACAGAGCTGATGTAAGTGTTTGCTGGACAACCAATAATGGCGAGTTCATGTTCACAGGAGAGTGTCACTTATGAGTTCGTCCTTGTTTTTCCGGAGAGAGAGAGAGGGGGTGGGAAGGGAAGGAGGGAGAGATATTATTTCGATAAAAACCATTACTCAGATCTGACATTCACTAAATATATCTTCGTTACCAATCATTCAATTAACTATTTATAATTTTTAAAGACAATGGAACCACGCAATTACTTTACAATGCCTAGTGCTCCAGTAGCGTCGTATAGGAATCCGGGGAAATGATAAAGCAATTTCATTAGCGAAATATTCACTTGACATGATAACAGACAAAAACTACTTAATACCATACAGTGATCTTAAACCAAAAATCAAGCAAATAATGACAATCAAATGGCAGCAATTATGGGATGAAAATTCCCACAACAAACTCTACAAACTACAGCCCAACTTAAAAGAAAGGACACCTGATCCTAGTAATACCAGAAGAGAAGAAACCACTATCACCCGGCTACGCATTGGCCACACTAGATTAACCCACTCTTTCATTTTAAAAGAAGAACCTCCACCTAAATGTTCATGTGGAAACCGATAAACGATAAAATATATTCTGATTGAATGCACACACGTCTTCCACACTCGAAGAAAGTTCTACAATGTTGACAGCATGGACAAACTATTTGGAAAAATAGATCCCGAGAGGATATTAAACTTTTTGAAAAGAACCGGCCTCTTATCAAGGATGTAAATTCATAGACCTACAAAAATCACCCACTCACTCTCTTGATGTTCAAATTCTCAACAGAAAACTTGATTACAGCAAATAAACCCCTATACATTTTTGAATACCTAATTACCAATAGAAGTATTCGGCATAAAATAACCCAAGGGTTTGACATGCTGTAAAACCCAACCAACCAAACCATCCAGTGCCTAGTATAATCTCGGCCAGACCTAGTATAAAAGGGGACGTTTGGACAGAGCATGGGGAACGGCAGCGGAGATTAGTTTGTCAGAATTCGTCTTCTCAAGGTTGCGAAAAGTAAAGTTGCCTGTGATACGTGTTTCTTGCCTTCATCAGCCGCTAACTAGGTGTGATAACACAGTTTCGGCGGCTAAAAGCGGGACTGCCACACCTAGTGCCACCAAGCAGCCTTTTGGCCACCGAACAGGGTATTAATTTTTAAATATCCAGCTATGGGTGAAATAGTAGGGCAGACTGGGCTCTTTAACTTTGGATAGGTAACCAGTCTAGGAGAAGAAAAACTCTGAATTTGAAAAACCTGAGGTCAGTCGTTGATTGGGTTTGTGGCATTCCTTGTGTAGCAATTTTTTCCTATTGATTGTGCCAAAAAGTGCAGATGGTCCAACACAAACCTTCACCACTATAAATAAAACACTGTGTGGGTTATTCATTGAATTAACCCTCATGCGTCGAAATCGACGAGAGAGTCCATAAAAATATATAAAATAAAATAAATAGATGAATAAGTAAATAACGTCCGTTTATCTTAGCAGTTTTAAGTTGAATGTATTTTGGGATTTTCTTAACAACGCATTTACTTTCGCCCGTTGATGGCATTAGGCGCTTGTATTAACCGTTATTAACTGTTCTTGATGTCACGCAATCACATAAGTAGCACGTTGATAAATTGTGGTAAATTTCGCATGTATATCGTATCTGCTTAAGATTTTTGACTTCGAATTTCCTGCCTGCTTAGAAAATTTTCCAGCACGTAAAAATATCCTAGTAATGCGATCCAGAATTCTGTGAGGGGTGATCCTGACTCTTAACCTTATCAATCGATTTACATTCCCCGAAAATGGTGGACAGGAACATTTTTTCAGGAGTCTTTATTTCTCTGTCCCTTATGTCAGTGCCCCAAGTTATCCAAACCGGGGACATAATAAGTATAGTTATTTACTAAGCGTAGCTTATATGCGACACAAGGCCAGAAGTATGGGGCACCCAGTGAGAATCGAATTCACTAACAATGGTCTGCTAATCTAGCTTTCTAACCATTACACAACAGTGCCCTTAATTGTTCTTATCTAATAAGATTAGCTTAGATATGGCTCGAGGCCAGAAGTAGAGGGTTCCCATTGAGAATCAAACTCACTACCAATGGTCTGCTAATCTTGCTTAAAAACCATTACACCACGTGAGGTGGCCAGAATATAATAAGTATATGATACGGCGCCAATAGGTCCGTCTCATCAGGTTACACCTCTCAATTGCACCAAAAGGGGTAGGATCAGAATCACTTGTTGGTGCTTGAGGTGTTCCAAAGAGGTTTTTGGTTTGCTTCTTTATTTAATGGCATATCAACCATGGTGCGTAATTCAATGCTAAATTCATTGTGATAACTTGTTAAAAATAGAACCAAAATAATTTACAACTCTATGAATAGTTAAAAAAAAAAAAAAAAGAAAGAAAAAAGATAATTTACAATATTTTTTTTGTTGGTGTTTTTTTTTTAATCTAATCATATATTTTTTTTAAATAAGAGTTGTTCCCTTTGAACGATTGACCAATGAACGGCCGGGGAGGAAAGATTTGATTAAAGATAGACGACTAGTTTAAAAGATTAAACGAAGACGACCAGTGACAGATACCGAAAAGAGACGGACAAGTTGGGGTTTTTTTTTTGGTTTTTTTTTTTTGTTTGTTTTTTTTGGGGGGGGGTTAAGAATAAGGTTACGAAAAGATTTTGGAAGAAGAAAAGGACAATTTTGAAACTGTTGGATCTGAAAATGCCGAGACAGAAAGATTGCTAAAAGTGCAGGTTGTTTTGCTGATGAAATTCAAAAGAAATGTTCTTTCTCCGTGGAACGAAAAGAAAATTTCTCGGAAGTTTAATGTTTACTTATGTATGTGTGTGTGTGTGTGTGTGTGTGTCTGTCTGTCTGTCTGTCTGTATCTGTGTGTGTGTGTGTGTCTGTGTGTGTGTTAAAAAACAGAGGACTGAGATTTTCTTCTCTAGAAAAGAAAATAGAATTTTCTGAAAAGTCTTACAAACTTATATGATGTTTATTTTCACGTTTTGCTTGCGTGTTGCAATAAATTATTTAATGGAATAATTATCTCAATTTATGTTGTCTTTTCAATTTTCTCGGGTTTGATTCTTGTTGAAATTGAACACAAGGTTCCTGGTTCGATACCGGCCCTCGCCAACTCAGTGTATGAGTAGCACAGGGTTCTGTGTGGTAAGGTGAGGAGCTGATGGTAGGTGTGGCGCTCCACCTCAGACACTAAAATAATCTCCTTGGTCTAGCGCTAGTGAAAAAGGGATAGACTCCCTCGCTGTCTGGCTGATACCGATATTAGGCCACCCCGACGACTTTTTCATGTGTATTCTTCTTTTCTAAGGAACTATTTGTTTTTGCTGCCTTTTATTTACCACTTGCTGCTACGATGACTTCATGAGGGAAAAGTTTAATTTTTATTTTATTTTTTGAATTGAAACTCAAGCTGACAGCCATACTTACATCACACCAGACCAGAATGGAACTGGAAGAAATGGCAATAAATGAGTGACTGCACACTAATCAGAGCTCCCGAACTGGAGCCTCACCATCGGATCCAGTTTAGTATCATAACTAGAACATCACTTTTAGGAGTGGTACTACCTTTTAGGGTCCCATGTATGGGTTATAATAGGAAAAATGAGTTTTTAAAATTTTTTTTTAAAAATTGAGTTTTAAAAAATAATTCGAATACTCACCAAGCATAAATAGAATAAAACGACTTCGGCCATAAAAAAACCAGCAGGGTTTGGCATGCCGTTAAATCCAACAAATCACTTTTATTAGGAGGGGCGTTTGTTTGTTTTTCTCTTTTTTCTTTTTTTTTTTTTTTTTTTTTGCAGTCGGTTATATTCTAAGCCCCGCCGACAGAGCGACCTACATGTAAGACAAGAAATTCAGCTTCGTTATATATATATATATATATATATATATATATATGTATATGTATGTATGTATATATATGTATATATATATATATATGTATCTATATATATATGTATGTATATATATATATATATATAAGTGAGGCATGTTAAGAGCAAATGTTCTTAAATGGGGCTAAGGCAGACAAAACTCAGTCAAGCATTCCTTTCACTTTCTTTGATAATAAACAAATATGTTTTTTTCTAAGCCAGTAAACATAATAGCAACAATGGACTGAACAATGAAATAGAGGAAATAATATACATTAAAAAAAAAATAGGTTTATAACTGCTTACCGTATCACTAGGGTTATTTATCTTGTCACGCAAACCACTATCGTCGGTTCCATTTTCAATGAGTACTCCATTTCTGTGACCTTGTGTCAGACAAAACTAAGCTTAGGAAATAATCACATCTGACCGGGACATTTTCTGTGACATCATATCAAGCAACTGAGTATTTACCCAACTCGTTCGCCGCAGGTATGGTGTGACAAAAGGTCGCAAGTATGGGGCATCCAGCGAGGATCGAACCCGCTTTTCAGTAGTAATGGATCTGCGAGACTAGCTTGCTAATCATCACACTATGATGGAAGATGGGGCGCCTTAAATACCCAACCGGTTCGCCACGGGTAGACTGTGAAACAAGGAAGCAAGTATGGGGAATTATGCGAGGATCGAACACGCTATTCAGAAGTAATGAATCTGCGAAACTAACTTGTTAACCATTATACCATGACGGGACGCCTTAGATACCCAACCCGTTCGCTACGAGTAGGCTGTTACACAAGGTCGGAAGTATGGGGAATTATGTGAGGATCTAAATCGATATTCATTCATAATGGATCTGCGAAACTAGCTTGCTAACCATTACACCACGATGGGACGCCTTAAATACCTAACCTGTTCACCAGGGGTAGGATATGACACAAGGTCACAAATATGAAGCATCCAGTGAGGATCGAACTCTCTATTCAGTTGTAATGGATCTAGCTTGCTAACCATTACGCCGCAATGGAAAGCCCAGTATTTACCCAACCCGTTCGCCATGGTAGAATGTGGCACAAAGTTGCAAGTACGGGGGGCATTCACTGAGGATCGAACTCGCTATTCATTAGTAATGGATATGCGAGACTAGTTTGCTAACTATTGTACCACAATGGGAAGCCAAGTATTTACCCCACCCGTTTGCCATGGGTAGGATGTAACACAAAGTTGCAAGTATGGGTCATTCAGCAACGATTAAACTCGCTATTCATTAGTAATGGATCTTCAGCTTGCTAACCATTACATGTCAATGGGACGCTCCTATATGGTTTCAAGTATTCCTATCAAATAATTTGCGAGCAATTATTTAGTTTCAAGTACCCATTAATAATCACTAGTAAACAATTTTAACTTCGAGTAACTTAATACAAATAATTTACAAACAGTTAAGTGATTTCAAGTATTCATATATAGAATTAATAATTCTGTTAATAAATAATAATAATAATAATAATAATAATAATAATAATAATATGTGGAACATGAAGGCCAAGATTGTTCCAATTATAATTGGTGTCCTTGGAACAGTCCCCAGGGTTCTAGAGAAAAAAAAAGAAAAAAGTTTAGATGAACTGGAAATCAGAGGAAGAACCAAGACCATCCAGACTACAGCATTGTTGAGATCGGCTGGAATACACAGAAGAGTCCTGGAGACCTGAGGAGACTTGCTGTCACTCAGCCTCTAGTGAACCACCGGCTAAGGCGGGTGTGGAAAACTTTAATGGAGTGAAAATAATAATAATTTGTTTACACACAGTTATGTTTTCATGTTTTTCTATCATACTAAAAATTTGTAAAAGTCGTCGGGGTGGCCTAAAGTCGGTATTAGCCAATCAGCGAGGGAGTCTATCCCCCTTTCACTAGCGCTAGACCAAGGAGATTTTTTACGCCTGAGGTGGAGCACCACACCTACCATCAGCTCCTTACTTTACCGCACAGATCCCTGTGCTGCTCATACGCTGAGTTGGCGAGGGTCGGTATCGAACTAGAAACCTTGCGGTTTCTAGCCGAACGCTCTACTGACTGAGCTAACCTGGATCTATTTTACCCATAGATAGAACATATAATACCACTACCAATTGTGGTTTAGTGTAATTCTAAGGATTCCTTTTTTTTTTTTTTTTTTTTTTTTTTGATCTTACCAATTCTGCAGACGATGCTGTCGTCTTATGATAAGCCCCGACGACAGGGTATTAGCCACAGTTCACATATCGCTAATACCCTTGGGAAAGGTATGAATCCAACTATTCTCCCTCCAGCTATGGGTAAATAGCAGGGCAGACTGGACTATTTAACCTTCGTTAGGCAACCAGTCTAGGAGAAGGAAAACTCTTAATTCAAACCTCCGCTTGTGGTGGTCACTACTAGAATAGGCTTAGTCCTAATTAGTGATCTATTTTCAATTTATTTAAATTTAGAAAAAGGGCAAAGCCACTTCGTGTACACAGCTGATTAACTTATATAATAACATAATGATATATAAAGTAATGATATAGTTATTTACTAAGCTTAGCTTAGATATGGCACAAGGTAAGAAGTATGGGGCGCCCCATGAGAATCGAACTCATTAATAATGATCTGTGAATCTAGATTGCTAACCATTACACCGCGTGAGGTGCCCATGAAGTACTGATACATCATCATCATGTCGCGCTGTCAACGCGGATATCCATGATAATCTCTCTCCATCCGTCCCTATCACTCATCATTCTCGGGAGGTCCTCTATGCAGCATCCTGTATCCGCACAGAGCTGATCAATGTACGTCTTTGCTGGTCGGCCCACACTGGCGTGTCCATGTGCTGGCTTCCACAGAAGGACGTCGCTTATGAGTTCGTCCTTGCTTCTCCAGCAGTTTTCCGCGTGTCTTGTCTGTCTTATTCGGATGGTTTGGGTGATATGTGGCAGGTGACCGTACAGCTGTTTTCTCGTAGGGTGTTGTTTCCTCGTCTTGTTCAGGATCACCCGCAGCATTCTTGTGCAGCTCCCGTCTAGTTTATTCTCTAGTCGCTTAGTTAGGGTCCAGGTGGTGCAGCCATACAGCAGTAGTGACATGACGACGGCCTGGAAGAACTGTCTCTTTAACTTGTCTGTGAGATTGGATTTCCATAAAGTAATGATATACGTTAATACCTTGACTTACGAGTTTAATTCGTTCCGCTCGTAACTAAATTTATTCGTATTGTAGTTGAAATAAGAAAAAAATTAAAAAAGATTAAAAAATTTCACTTACTTCGTGGCTCCAGAAAGAGTGGCGCCCGAGAGTGACTCTCTTTATATAGAGTGCAGACCGGAAGTGAGAATCATTGTGGGATGGATGACTATAAAATCGAATGTCTGGCAGAAGAAGTTTGATTTTCGTGAAGGTGAACTCGTGTGAGCGTTATAGAATTGCAAGAAAGTGACGTTGGATGGTGAGTGTAGAGTTGAGAGAGAACGTGGTCGAGTTTGACAATCCAAGTCGAAATATCAAATAAATTTTCCCTATTGATTTCAATAGGGGAAATTCATTTGATATATCTGAAATGCCATTAATCCATTCCAGCCCGCCCTGTCGGTTGGGGCGTTAGAATGCACCGACTGCACCTCTGCGGAGGGGTAAGACTCCCCCAATGGGGCCCCCTGTTGGCCGTGATGCTTAAGTATAGAACCCAGGTGGATGAGCAGTTCATGACTTGCAATACTCCAATTTGGCCATATCTTGGGCTAGACGGGCGGTCGGAGAGGCCCCCTCCGATCAATCGGCTGGTCATGTCAAGCCCTAGCCCCTATATGATTTTCCCAACCCTATTGCCCTTATGGCAAGCCCCAACCCCTCTTTATCATATGGGTGCTAGAAGGCGGTGGCTGCGGGTCTACATGTCCTGGGAATGACGTTAAACTCTATCTGATGGTGAGGTTCCAGTTTTGGAGGTTTGGGGAATGTGGAGCACCCCTTCATCACCATTGCTCCCTGGTCCACTCTGGCCCGGAGTGGAAGTACCTGTTAGGGTCCCATATATGGGTTAAATAGAAAAATGTATTTATAAAAAAATGTATTATCCATTAAGAATTGATTTATTTCAAAACTTTATCGGCATTAAATAACCCACTGAGGTTGATATGCCACAAAACAAAACAAAAAAAAACAAAATCCATTCCAGCCTACACCAAAAAATACTGACTGCGATAGATACATAGGTTCAATAGAGAAACTAATATATTTTTAATGCAATAGCAAGAGCTTCTCGACCACAGATGTCGCATGTGAAGGCTGACCCTGAAGATGTTCATGTGCCGGTGCTTTGTTGCCGCTGCTTTCTTCTGGACCTAGCGTGTTGGACATAAAGGATGTTGGACATAAACGTGTTGGACATAAATATATTTTTAATGCAATAGCAAGAGCTTCTCGACCACAGATGTCGCATGTGAAGGCTGACCCTGAAGATGTTCATGTGCCGGTGCTTTGTTGCCGCTGCTTTCTTCTGGACATAGCGTGTTGGACATAAAGGATGTCTTTCGGGATTCGTCCATCATCCATCCGGCAGACATGACCTAGCCATCGGAGACGACGCTGTCTCAGTAGAGAACACAACTGTAGTCGAGAATGTTTCTCAAACATTGGACTTCACAGTCACAGGAGGCGCTGTACCTTCAGGGGCACAAAAAACTATATTATAGTCTTCCGAGACTGAAATGCCAATAATAATAAGAGCTTAATCTTTTTTTATGAGTAGGGACAGACCAGAGTGTAATCCTCACGATTAACTTAATGCAGTGGTTCTCAAACTTTATACAGTCTGTGCGCACTTACAGTACTACAGATACTTGATAGCGCACCGTATACAAAATAGGACTAATATGTTATTAAGTTAACTGTTAAATATATTTTTAAAAATAACACATTTAACAAAAGCAAACTTAACATACCTCTATGAAGTTTATTCATTCCTGTGTTAATGAGAAACATGAGCTTGATTAGACCTTGCGATTTCTTCAATGTTTGAGAGACAAACTCATTTCCTCATCAATGCATTGAAGAGTTCCTCTCTTTTTACACTTAATTGTTGCGACGGTTGAAAATCCCAGATCACATAAATATGAGGTGGAAAATTGCAATAAAATGGCCAGCGCTTTTTTAGATATCGACACATGTTATTTTTTATAGAAATCCAAAAAGCTTCAAGAGACAATTCTTTGTATTTAATCATTAATCCACAATCAGTGGACACAGGTGCCAGTTCTTCTTTTTCTGTTAGTGTTAAACTAGAATCTATTGCAGTTTCTACAAAAGGGTTTCTAATCCAGTCATATTGCGCAGTGTTAATTGATGGAAAATAATAACTCAAATTAACTTAGTATACATTTGCTATTCATATCTGGATAGATTTTTCAGGAATTCTACGGAGCGCACTTGAAAAAGCTCTGGGCGCACCAGTGCACCCGTGTTCACTGTTTGAGAACACACTGACTTAATGACATAGAGACGTTCTATTCATTTATCTTGTGTTTATCTTGTGTTTCTTTTATCCATTTATCTTCGCCAGTTTCTGTCATCGTCGATACAAACGTAATAATTTTAGCATTACGTAGATATAAAAATTGATTGTACGAAGTGGGATAGATCAATATGTCCAATAACGAAGACAATCTCTTTAATTCTTATTTTTTTAGTAGAGACAAACAAGTGATTACCTTTATTTCTGACTAGGGGCGGCTACCCGGCGTCGCCTGGGTAGAGGGGGATTTTTTTGAGTTAGTCCCGCAGATCCATTATCACTTAATCGTGAGTTGAATCCTCGTGGGATGCGCCTTTAAAATCCCTATGTAAAAAAAAAATAGACCTTGCATTGACCCAGCTACTCTGAAAAGAAATGTTAATGTCTACTATCTAAAATATTAAATGAAAAAAATATTCCATGCTGTTATCATTTAAATTTCATTTTTTAATTATCTTCACGAATATAGATTAAATCTCTATTATTTTTGCTCAGAAACCAAGCCCTGGTGATATTTAATGTGTATATATATTTACTTTGTCGTTAATTGTTTTATTTTCGAAGTTTCCTCCGGGCATACACATACACACAACTGCCCTCTATATATGTATAGAAGATAGATAGCTTATAAGCGCAAATGTCAGTGTTTCAGTGTGTCACATTTTAAAACTTTACTCCTAGAGGCCGTAACCTAACATATCATACAATTTAGGAATCCGGTCGACTCCGTGAGCAAATTAAAATCATCCCGAATCTAATCTGGACCCGCAGTCCTGAAATTTTGGATTCCCAAGTTTTTTTATTACTGCGATTCTTTTCGGCGATTTTTAGGTGATTTTTTGCGACATTTTTTTTTTTTTTTTTTTTTGTACGATAATTTTTTTTTTAACTTGGAAATACATTTCGGAATAACTAGCGATAGAGCGGCTTTTCAGCTAGTGATGAATAAAGCAACCCGAGTGAAAATTCTCGATGCGGCTGTTTGCATTGCACATTGTGTTAATACTCTTGGGAAAAGTATGAATCCAACTATTTTCCCGCAGCTGTGGGTAATTAGTTGGGCAGAATGGGATATTTAACTTTGCTATGGCAACCAACCTTGGAAAAGGAAAAATTCAAACCAGCTATGCCACGCTACAATGGCGCATGGTGTTATAGGAAATGGATATGGCAAGACGTTCACATCCTAGACGAGACTGTTTGTATTTCACATAGTACTAATACCCTTGGGAAAGGTATGAATCCAACTATACTCGCTCCAGTTATAGATAAATAGTAGGTCAGACTGGACTCTAATCTTGGTTAGGCAACAAGTCTTGGAGAAGGAAAACTCTGAATTCAAACCTGTTAAACTTCGCTTAAGAAATTGACCTTGTGTCACATCCTACTCGTGTGGAGGGGTTGGTAAATATGTATATCCCGCTGAAAAAATTGACCTTGTGTCGCATCCTGTTTGTGGAGAAAGGGTTGGGTAAATTCATGCAAAAGAAAAACAGGAAATGACGTCATTGAAAAGGCAATGTCGGCGACTTTGAAAATGGCGTACATGTTATCAAATCTGTTAATGGATTGGTGGGTGAATATAAAGAGCTTTGTGTTTCGCGCCAAATGGGATCTTACTGAACTTAGACACTCTCTAATACAACAAAGAATTCAGTAATTGTAGTTGCTTTTTATTGTTCGGGTTGAGTGTTGGGGGGGGGTGTCTGTTTTAGGACTTGTTTTGTAACCATATTTTATGTAATGGTTACAAAACAAATCCTAAATATATAGTGACTTCTTGTACACGACAGTATGAGAAAGTAAATACACACGCGGTGTGTTTATGATATGGCTTTTTTAGCCGACAATTTTTGGGAGGGTATGTGCTTAATTAAAGTCGTACCTAATTTTGAAAGTTAATTAATGAATAATTATAAGAGGAATAGAAACCTACTTCTAAACAAAACGAAAAATCTAAGAAAGTCCGGTTGGTGTAGAGGTTACGATTCTCGCCTGTCAGCTTGACAGTCGGGTTTCGAATCACGCACAAGGCGGTTTTCCTATCTATAGCTCTGCTGATGAGGCCTAATAGGCCGAAATGTACATACACAGATTGATTTTTCTCGATCTGTTTAGCCTTACATTTAAATTGGTATGCCCGCCTAATTAATTAATTATTTATTAATTAACTTTCAAAATTAGGTACGACTTCAATTAAGCACATATACTCTCAGAGATTGTCGGCTAAAAAAAGCCATATCAAAAACACACCGCGTGTGTATTTACTTCTCATATATATATATATATATATATATATATATATATATATATAGAGAGAGAGAGAGAGAGAGAGAGAGAGAGAGAGAGAGAGAGACTGAGAGAGACTGAGAGAGGGGGGAGATGGACACCAGGCAAGTAGTGTAATTTAATTGATAAATAGATATATAAGTATATACGTTAGAGCTGCTAGAGAATTCACATCTTTTTTATAGATTAACTTTTGCCGTTTAAGCGGCCAGAACTCAAATTTTATTCTAGAGAGCTCACTCAACCAGTTTGGGGGCATATATATACATATATAATGACAGGTTAACAAAAAACATCATAGTTACCTTCTTTTTTCTTTACACTCGCATTGTGACAGCCTTCAAAACCAACCAACAAACCAATATATACACAATGCTTCAAGCAAATTACAAAGCCCTTATATATATATATATATATATATATATATATATATATATATATATATATATATCAGTACTCATGTCTACAGGGCATAAACTTCGTCGGTGCATCCTTGCAAAAAGGTACCCATCCCTCCCGTCCTTCCCAATCTACCAATCAGCTTTTTGTTTCTAGATGACAATAAACATCTACATGGGTATTCTGCCATTCTTCATGTACAGGTTTGTTTGATTTTCTTGATCAGGGGTGCTTGTTTTTTGTTTTGTTTTGCTTGGTTTCAGTTCACTTCATAAGTCCTGCTCCAGATTTCTAACAGAGAATTTCAAGTTAACATCCAAAATTTCACATTAGTCCTTTTTCTCTTTGTATTATTTAGATCTTTCGGTCTATTAGGGTTAGGGCTAGGGTTAGAACCCCTAACCCCTAAACCTAACCCTAACCTCTCAATCTAACCCCTAACAAACAACCGGATATTGACGGTGTTAATGAAAAAAATGACCTAATGAAACGAAATCGAAAAGGGGTGCCTTTAGGTAATATAGTCCGTTTTCCTCATTTCGTTTCGGCCGATGTGCCCTTCAGCTGTTTCTTGTCGAACTCAGGAAACTTTTTTTCGAACTTTTTGGAACCTTCTTGTTGAATTCGGGAGCTTTCATGCCATAATCGGGAACCTTCACGAAACGTCTTGATTGTGACATTGAAGGTTACAGAGTTCAAATCTTTCGAAATTTTATTTCTTTTTGCCATTTTAATTCATTTTCTGTTTCGCACAGGTTTTCGCCAAGTGTTTTCCTCTGCCTGGCCTACACAGTGCCTCCAATATGGCTGCTGGAGTTGGACTTGTTGGAGCGTCGTATAGAACATCGAGACAAAAAAGATCATCGCCGGTCAACAAAAAATGTCGATTTCTTGCAAGGAAAAGTAAGTGTAAAATGAAATCTACAAATTCTACATAGCGGAGCGCTCCATAATTACCTCATCCCTAGTATTATTTGGATTATTCGGACTATTGTCCTCATCTTTATTGTTATCTACACAATTTCTCTGAATTTTCGAGATGAGGCTTGATAATCAGTATTATTTGGATTATTCGGACTATTGTTCTCATCTTTAATGTTATCTGTACAACGTTTCTGCCTTCTTCAGGTATTTCTTGTCGGACTTGGGAACCTTCTTGACGTAATCGGGAGCCATCACGGATCTTTGTACCCAGCCCTTTATTCAATCCACGGGGGTATCCTGTTCTCATTCCGCTAATCATAGCTGTGGTACAGGTGTTAAGCTGTGTTAATTATTATTCTATGTTACTGCTGCCTCTAACCAGGATTGAACCTGCAGCCTAGACATAACTGTCACTTACAATGCTATGTGTCCAAATGGACAATTTAGTGGAATTTTTGGAACTTATAAACCTAATGTCTTGTTTTACCAAGAATATCTACCTTTTTACTCATATATGATTTGTTTTTTTTACCTTGGCTCATATAGCGTTTTTTTTTTTAGAACAATAGTTCGAATAATCCAAATAATACTAATTAGCAAGCCTCATCTAAAAAAAAATCTGAGAAATAATACCTTATCCCTGTTGACGGGGCTAAGAGGCTAACTGCATGTTCTGTAGATGGGATGGGTATGGCACTAGACTGCCATCCGGTGGTGAAATTCCGTTTCTGGAGATCTGGGGAGTGTTAAGTTATCCCTTCAATGCTATTACTCCAAAATCCAACCTGACCCACGGGGGGGGGGTATCTATTGCAATCCCGTCTATAAATCAAGTGGATCTGTTTGAAAATTGTATATACCAGCAAGAATACTCACCCTCCGCCGGGCGTAAGTATTTAAGTTTTAATGTAATGAAATATATTAAATTAGAAAGACTAACGAAATTAAATTAGGACACCATTAAAAAAAATGACACTAAGTAATTATTTATTAAGCCCGGTTTTATTAAAACCACACCATATATTATGTAAACCTTTATTTGTAATATATGAATAAATATTAAACATACAAATAACATGGGCTGTTTTAAGGCAAATCTAACACATATTTTCGTAGAGACGTCGATAATAAATAAGATTTATCCTATGTATTAATGATTTTGACAATAAAATAAATACTTATTGATTAACTTATGCAATTTCTGAGGGTATTGTAGTGTAAGCTGTGATGTAGTTTCGGTTACAGACAGTTACCGTATCTCCATTATAATAAGATTAGATAGGAGTACTTAATACAATATAAATGTGAGCAAATTGTATTAGCAATGGTTACTTGAAGCTATTTGTTTACTAAGGATTATTATTGGTTACTTGAAACCATTTAATTCCTTGAAATATTTGTGCAAACAAGGATTGTTTGAATTAGAAATAGTTACTTTAAACCATATAATTGCTTCCAAATAGTTGGTGTTATGGCGACGTGATTGAAACTATAGAACTGTATAAACAAATGATTATTATTAAATAGAAATAGTTACTTTAAACCATATAATTGCTTCCAAATAGTTGGTGTTATGTAGACGTGATTGAAACTATAGAACTGTATAAACAAATGATTATTATTAAATAGAAATAGTTACTTTAAACCATATAATTGCTTCCAAATAGTTGGTGTTATGTAGACGTGATTGAAACTATATAACTGTATAAACAAATGATTATTATTAAATAGAAATAGTTACTTTAAACCATATAATTGCTTCCAAATAGTTGGTGTAGACGTGATTGAAACTATATAACTGTATAAACAAATGATTATTATTAAATAGAAATAGTTACTTTAAACCATATAATTGCTTCCAAATAATGGTAGACGTGATTGAAACTATATAACTGTATAAACAAATGATTATTATTAAATAGAAATAGTTACTTTAAACCATATAATGCTTCCAAATAATTGGTAGACGTGATTGAAACTATATAACTGTATAAACAAATGATTATTATTAAATAGAAATAGTTACTTTAAACCATATAATGCTTCCAAATAATTGGTAGACGTGATTGAAACTATATAACTGTATAAACAAATGATTATTATTAAATAGAAATAGTTACTTTAAACCATATAATTGCTTCCAAATAATTGGTAGACGTGATTGAAACTATATAACTGTATAAACAAATGATTATTATTAAATAGAAATAGTTACTTTAAACCATATAATTGCTTCCAAATAATTGGTAGACGTGATTGAAACTATATAACTGTATAAACAAATGATTATTAAATAGAAATAGTTACTTTAAACCATATAATTGCTTCCAAATAATTGGTAGACGTGATTGAAACTATATAACTGTATAAACAAATGATTATTATTAAATAGAAATAGTTACTTTAAACCATATAATTGCTTCCAAATAATTGGTAGACGTGATTGAAACTATATAACTGTATAAACAAATGATTATTATTAAATAGAAATAGTTACTTTAAACCATATAATTGCTTCCAAATAATTGGTAGACGTGATTGAAACTATATAACTGTATAAACAAATGATTATTATTAAATAGAAATAGTTACTTTAAACCATATAATTGCTTCCAAATAATTGGTAGACGTGATTGAAACTATATAACTGTATAAACAAATGATTATTATTAAATAGAAATAGTTACTTTAAACCATATAATTGCTTCCAAATAATTGTAGACGTGATTGAAACTATATAACTGTATAAACAAATGATTATTATTAAATAGAAATAGTTACTTTAAACCATATAATTGCTTCCAAATAATTGGTAGACGTGATTGAAACTATATAACTGTATAAACAAATGATTATTATTAAATAGAAATAGTTACTTTAAACCATATAATTGCTTCCAAATAATTGGTAGACGTGATTGAAACTATATAACTGTATAAACAAATGATTATTATTAAATAGAAATAGTTACTTTAAACCATATAATTGCTTCCAAATAATTGGTAGACGTGATTGAAACTATATAACTGTATAAACAAATGATTATTATTAAATAGAAATGTTACTTTAAACCATATAATTGCTTCCAAATTGAAACTATATAACTGTATAAACAAATGATTATTATTAAATAGAAATAGTTACTTTAAACCATATAATTGCTTCCAAATAATTGGTAGACGTGATTGAAACTATATAACTGTATAAACAAATGATTATTATTAAATAGAAATAGTTACTTTAAACCATATAATTGCTTCCAAATAATTGGTAGACGTGATTGAAACTATATAACTGTATAAACAAATGATTATTATTAAATAGAAATAGTTACTTTAAACCATATAATTGCTTCCAAATAATTGGTAGACGTGATTGAAACTATATAACTGTATAAACAAATGATTATTATTAAATAGAAATAGTTACTTTAAACCATATAATTGCTTCCAAATAATTGGTAGACGTGATTGAAACTATATAACTGTATAAACAAATGATTATTATTAAATAGAAATAGTTACTTTAAACCATATAATTGCTTCCAAATAATTGGTAGACGTGATTGAAACTATATAACTGTATAAACAAATGATTATTATTAATAGAAATAGTTACTTTAAACCATATAATTGCTTCCAAATAATTGGTAGACGTGATTGAAACTATATAACTGTATAAACAAATGATTATTATTAAATAGAAATAGTTACTTTAAACCATATAATTGCTTCCAAATAATTGGTAGACGTGATTGAAACTATATAACTGTATAAACAAATGATTATTATTAAATAGAAATAGTTACTTTAAACCATATAATTGCTTCCAAATAATTGGTAGACGTGATTGAAACTATATAACTGTATAAACAAATGATTATTATTAAATAGAAATAGTTACTTTAAACCATATAATTGCTTCCAAATAATTGGTAGACGTGATTGAAACTATATAACTGTATAAACAAATGATTATTATTAAATAGAAATAGTTACTTTAAACCATATAATTGCTTCCAAATAATTGGTAGACGTGATTGAAACTATATAACTGTATAAACAAATGATTATTATTAAATAGAAATAGTTACTTTAAACCATATAATTGCTTCCAAATAATTGGTAGACGTGATTGAAACTATATAACTGTATAAACAAATGATTATTATTAAATAGAAATAGTTACTTTAAACCATATAATTGCTTCCAAATAATTGTAGACGTGATTGAAACTATATAACTGTATAAACAAATGATTATTATTAAATAGAAATAGTTACTTTAAACCATATAATTGCTTCCAAATAATTGGTAGACGTGATTGAAACTATATAACTGTATAAACAAATGATTATTATTAAATAGAAATATACTTTAAACCATATAATTGCTTCCAAATAATTGGTAGACGTGATTGAAACTATATAACTGTATAAACAAATGATTATTAAATAGAAATAGTTACTTTAAACCATATAATTGCTTCCAAATAATGTAGACGTGATTGAAACTATATAACGTATAAACAAATGATTATTATTAAATAGAAATAGTTACTTTAAACCATATAATTGCTTCCAAATATTGGTGTAGACGTGATTGAAACTATATAACTGTATAAACAAATGATTATTATTAAATAGAAATAGTTACTTTAAACCATATAATTGCTTCCAAATATTGTGTAGACGTGATTGAAACTATATAACTGTATAAACAAATGATTATTATTAAATAGAAATAGTTACTTTAAACCATATAATTGCTTCCAAATAATTGGTAGACGTGATTGAAACTATATAACTGTATAAACAAATGATTATTATTAAATAGAAATAGTTACTTTAAACCATATAATTGCTTCCAAATAATTGGTAGACGTGATTGAAACTATATAACTGTATAAACAAATGATTATTATTAAATAGAAATAGTTACTTTAAACCATATAAATGCTTCCAAA
>CM042156.1:41826632-41861632 GCA_023376005.1 Doryteuthis pealeii | reverse complement strand
AGAGGTGTACTCAGTCGTCTACTTACCGAAACAATGCCACCTTGGCATGGAATCTCTGATAACAAGGAACACGAGGCTAAATATATAGATACTAACATAGTATTCGTAAAAAAAAGTATTCCAGGATTATTTACGTACGGGTTTGTACTTTCGACTCGGGTCAGAATATTTGTGTTTTGCCGAAGATCAAAATATCGCCGCTGACCAGCACACACTTGACTTACAAGGTTAATTCTTTTTGCTCTTAACTCAATTTCCCCATATATCAAATCAATTTTTCCCATCGAAATAAAATGAAATGTCATTAATCTGTTCCCTCCCCATCCAACCCAAAAATACCCTACTTTTTTGTTACTTTTTTTAATAAGAAAAAATAGCCGACTGTATTGTATAAAAACATGAAATAGAATATAATGAATTATGTACTGTAATGTGTTTTTAATAAATGATATTTTTCTTTGCTGTAATAAAATTAGTAACTTAAATGTTTTCAGTGAACTTATTAGCATAAGCGTATCTGAAGCTCACTCGTAATTCAAAGCACAAAGCAAAACATCGCCCGTGTGACAGCTCGTAACTCGGAAAACTTGTTTACTTGGGGCACCCGTAAGTCAAGTTACCCCTGTATATAGACTACTGACCAAAAGTTTAGAACAACATTGATTTTTTTTCTCTAAACTTAAAAAATGAATCGATTTTCATGTCTTTAAAGAAAGAAATTTATTTTTCTATATTTGCATGCAAATCTAAATCAAAACGGACATATAATTCTATTAATAATGGAGATTCGCTTCCGGTTTTTGTCTGTAACAAAAATTACGTCACTGCTTACGTCACATTACCTAAAATCGTCATAACATAGAATAAATACACTCAAAATTTGAACATGCAACATTAGACAGTCCTCATTGTTTTTTAAAACAAGTTTTAATAAATAAATGACTGGTATTATATATCTATATATAGCTTGTTTTATTTTAATACATATTTAAAGTTTACATTTCAAATTGTTTTATTTTTTAATCCTTTAATGAATTTGATGATTTTACTTACTTAGGGTACAAACTTGCTGACATTGAATTTTTTACTCCCACCCAATATGTTTCAAAAATCTATTTTTACATCGCACGGAGGGTGTTTTTTATTTTGCACTAGTAATTATAATTTCAATTAAAGCAAATTTATATTTTCTTTTCATCAAAGAATCTAACACAAGCATTACTGCAGAACAAATTCCTGGCATTCTCTCTAGAAACTTGTTAAAGTATGTTTGTGAAAGTGATTCCCAAACAGTGTGTAAATGTGCAAAAAATGTTATTCTTAGACAGCTTGTGGGGATGACCAAAAATTTGGGACCATGTTGATTCTTTTCTCTAAACTTAAAAAATGAATCAAGTTTCAAGTCGTTAAAGAAATTAATTTATTTTTTCTATGTTTGTATACAATTATGCAATGATTTAAATCAAAATGAATATGAAATAATTATGATTTCTAACTAAAACGCCGACCACAGTTCATATCGACGTTATTAAAATCCAATTGTTTTCCGAAGTTCTGATGCGAAGTGCTTTCATTATTCCGTAATAGGTGACGACTTCAGCTTAATTGGTGCCGTTATAGTATGTAGCCTATCTTTTTGATTCTGTTATAGTATGTGGCCTACCCGGTTTGAATGTGTCCTACCTCAGTAAGAGTATATTTATACATATAAGTAGTAGGCAATTTATTGAAACTAATTATTTTTCAAATATATTCAATTTCAAGAAATGCAATTCACTCATAAAGCTGTATATAGTAATTAAGAATAATTAAAAAGAATTTATCCATAATTTACATGAATCAGAGATCTATTTAATTCCAAAATATTCTAAAATTCTGAAATAGGATTAAGGTTAGTGTTAGGGGTCAGGGTTAGGGCTAGGGTTAGGTTATAACCTTATAATATGCTTTTTATGGTAGGCCACATACTATAAGAGAGACATGATTTCGTAGGCCATATTCAAAAGGTAGGCCACATACTATAAGAGAGACATGATTTCGTAGGCCATATTCAAAAGGTAGGCCACATACTATAAGAGAGACATGATTTCGTAAGCCATATTCAAAAGGTGGGCCACATACTATAAGAGAGACATGATTTCGTAGGCCATATTCAAAAGGTAGGCCACATACTATAAGAGAGACATGATTTCGTAGGCCACATTCAAAAGGTAGGCCCATACTATAAGAGAGACATGATTTCGTAGGCCATATTCAAAGGTAGGCACATACTATAAGAGAGACATGATTTCGTAGGCCATATTCAAAAGGTAGGCCACATACTATAAGAGAGACATGATTTCGTAGGCCACATTCAAAAGGTAGGCCACATACTATAAGAGAGACATGATTTTGTAGGCCATATTCAAAAGGTAGGCCACATACTATAAGAGAGACATGATTTCGTAGGCCATATTCAAAAGGTAGGCCACATACTATAAGAGAGACATGATTTTGTAGGCCATATTCAAAAGGTAGGCCACATACTATAAGAGAGACATGATTTCGTAGGCCACATTCAAAAGGTAGGCCACATACTATAAGAGAGACATGATTTTGTAGGCCACATTCAAAAGGTAGGCCACATACTATAAGAGAAACATGATTTTGTAGGCCACATTCAAAAGGTAGGCCACATACTATAAGAGAGACATGATTTTGTAGGCCATATTCAAAAGGTAGGCCACATACTATAAGAGAGACATGATTTCGTAGGCATATTCAAAAGGTAGGCCACATACTATAAGAGAGACATGATTTCGTAGGCCATATTCAAAAGGTAGGCCACATACTATAAGAGAGACATGATTTGTAGGCCACATTCAAAAGGTAGGCCACATACTATAAGAGAGACATGATTTTGTAGGCCACATTCAAAAGGTAGGCCACATACTATAAGAGAGACATGATTTTGTAGGCCATATTCAAAAGGTAGGCCACATACTATAAGAGAGACATGATTTCGTAGGCCATATTCAAAAGGTAGGCCACATACTATAAGAGAGACATAATTTCGTAGGCCATATTCAAAAGGTAGGCCACATACTATAAAGAGAGACATGATTTCGTAGGCCATATTCAAAAGGTAGGCCACATACTATAAGAGAGACATGATTTCGTAGGCCATATTCAAAAGGTAGGCCACATACTATAAGAGAGACATGATTTCGTAGGCCATATTCAAAAGGTAGGCCACATACTATAAGAGAGACATGATTTCGTAGGCCACATTCAAAAGGTAGGCCACATACTATAAGAGAGACATGATTTCGTAGGCCATATTCAAAAGGTAGGCCACATACTATAAGAGAGACATGATTTTGTAGGCCATATTCAAAAGGTAGGCCACATACTATAAGAGAGACATGATTTCGTAGGCCACATTCAAAAGGTAGGCCACATACTATAAGAGAGACATGATTTTGTAGGCCACATTCAAAAGGTAGGCCACATACTATAAGAGAACATGATTTTGTAGGCCACATTCAAAAGGTAGGCCACATACTATAAGAGAGACATGATTTTGTAGGCCATATTCAAAAGGTAGGCCACATACTATAAGAGAGACATGATTTCGTAGGCCATATTCAAAAGGTAGGCCACATACTATAAGAGAGACATGATTTTGTAGGCCACATTCAAAGGTAGGCCACATACTATAAGAGAGACATGATTTTGTAGGCCACATTCAAAAGGTAGGCCACATACTATAAGAGAGACAGGATTTTGTAGGCCATATTCAAAAGGTAGGCCACATACTATAAGAGAGACATGATTTCGTAGGCCATATTCAAAAGGTAGGCCACATACTATAAGAGAGACATGATTTCGTAGGCCATATTCAAAAGGTAGGCCACATACTATAAGAGAGACATGATTTCGTAGGCCATATTCAAAAGGTAGGCCACATACTATAGAGAGACATGATTTCGTAGGCCATATTCAAAAGGTAGGCCACATACTATAAGAGAGACATGATTTCGTAGGCCAATTCAAAAGGTAGGCCACATACTATAGAGAGACATGATTTCGTAGGCCATATTCAAAAGGTAGGCCACATACTATAAGATAGATATGATTTCGTAGGCCATATTCAAAAGGTAGGCCACATACTATAAGAGAGACATGGTAGGCCACATTCAAAGGTAGGTATAAGAGAGACATGATTTCGTAGGCCATATTCAAAAGGTAGGCACATACTATAAGAGAGACATGATTTCGTAGGCCATATTCAAAAGGTAGGCACATACTATAAGAGAGACATGATTTCGTAGGCCACATTCAAAAGGTAGGCCACATACTATAAGAGAGACATGATTTCGTAGGCTATATTCAAAAGGTAGGCCACATACTATAAGAGAGACATGATTTCGTAGGCACATTCAAAAGGTAGGCCACATACTATAAGAGAGACATGATTTCGTAGGCCATATTCGAAAGGTAGGCCACATACTATAAGAGATCATGATTTCGTAGGCCCTATTCAAAAGGTAGGCCACATACTATAAGAGAGACATGATTTCGTAGGCCACATTCAAAAGGTAGGCATTCAAAAGGTAGGCCACATACTATAGAGAGACATGATTTCATCGGCCACATTCAAAAGGTAGGCCACATACTATAAGAGAGACATGATTTTGTAGGCCATATTCAAAAGGTAAAAAAAGTAAAGTCGACGGGGCGGCCTAAAGTCGGTATCAGCCAGTCAGCGAGGGAGTCTATCCCCTTTTCAATAGCGCTAGACCAAGGAGATTGTTTTAACATCTGAGGTGGAGCGGCACACCAACCATCAGCTCCTTACTTTACCGCACAGATCTCTGTGCTACTCATACGCTGAGTTGGCGAGGACCGGTATCGAACTAGGAACCTTGTGGTTTCTAGCCGAACGCTCTACCGACTGAGCTAACCCTGGTACCGCTTAATTTTAGGACTTGGTGCGGCGTCTTAAGAACCGAAATATCTGAATATCCGCCAAAATTCAGACTAAAGAGAACATCTATTTATGACCCCATCTAAGCGAAAATTATCGTATCCAACCAATTTGGTTGGGAAGGAAATAATGAGTAAAAACATAAGTGGAAACGTTTGTCGTGTAATGGTTATCGTCGTGGGACATAAACACGGCGAAGCGTTTCCTATTTCCGGTTGACGCTGCGTCCATTTTTATAATAATAACTATACAGGACGGTCCATCTCTCATTTTGTGTATGTTTCTGATCGTTCGCTACAATGTGCTACGCTGCACTAACATTTTGGACGAAGCTGTTTGCATTTCACACAGAGATGATACCCTTGGGAAATGTATGAATCAAATTATTCTCCCTCCAGCTATGAATAAATAGAAGGGCAGACAGGGCTGGTATAGGACAGGGGATGCTAAACCTTTTACGTCCATCGACCCCTTTTAGCCACATCTTCTTTCGGTAAGGTTGCCGAGTCCGACAAGAAATACCTGAAGAAGGCCGGAGGGCTCATCGGCCAAAAAGTTGTATAGATAACAATAAAGATGAGGACAATAGTTTGAATAGTCCAAATATTACTAATTATCAAACCTCATCTCAAAAATTCAGAGAAATGGGAAAATAAACATATTTCTTTCTTTCTTTCTTTCTTTCTTTCTTTCTTTTTTTTTCTTTCTTTCTTTCTTTCTTCCTTCCTTTCTTTCTTCCTTTCTTCCTTCTTTCTTTCCTCCTTTCTTTCTTTCTTCCTTTCTTTCATCCTTCCTTCCTTTCTTTCTTTCTTCATTCCTTTCTTTCTTTCTTCCTTTCTTTCTTTCTCTCTTCCTTTCTTTCTTTCTTTCTCCCTTTCTTTCTTTCTTTCCCTCTTCCTTTCTTTCTTTCTAACAAAATTATCAGATAAGTAATCTTCAAAACCATACTCTTAGAAAATTGCTCAAACGAAGAATCACCTGAAAGAATGGTAAAGTTCCAATTTTCCAAGACACTGTTCGGTTAATAATTCAATATCCCTAGTTTTTTTAGTTTTTTAAATGCCGTTTTTGGTCCTTGTTCCTTTGACATAATTACATGAAGATACCATACTGCAGTTTTAGGGCTGATTCGGTCGACAAGAAATACCTGAAGAAGGCCAGAGGGCACATCGGCCGAAACGTTGTACAGATAACAATAAAGATGAGGACAATAGTCCGAATAATCCAAATAATACTAACAGATTTCAGTCTTTGTCAAGAGTTAATCTCTCATAAACGTAGCACCGCTAGTGTCCTTTGCTCTTGTCATTCAATCAACAATAATGGTCGATTGTTCTTTTATTAACAGAGTTGTTTTATTCTCAGCATTGATCACATCTATTGGGTGGGGCGGGGGGTCTGTAAGCTTCTTAACTGTGCCTTTTATTTTGTCCTTTATGTTCAGATAAAGATGAATCGCTTCGTTATTGCCCGGTTTGAATACATTTTGCTCTGTTTCTGAATTTTATTAGTGACCTTTTGTCTCTTGTTGTTGTTGTTGTTGGGGGAGTCACTGTGTCCTAGTGGATAACAACGACGTGGAGTCGGAGCACAACACCTTCGACTCCGACGCCTCTATTTTAGCACTCCTGACTCTGACTTCGACTCTGACTCCTCTTCATGTAATTCGTCGGGGGAGGGGACCTAATGTCGGTATCAGCCAGACGGCGAGGGAGTCTATCCACTTTTCAGTAGTGCTACAACAAGGAGATTGTTTGGGCGTCCGAGGTGGAGCGCCATACCTACCATTAGGTAGCTATGTTTATCGCACAGATCCCCGTGCTACTCATACGCTGAGTTGGCGAGGGCCGGTATTGAACCCGGAACCTTGTGGTTCCTAGTCGGACGCTCTACCGACTGAGCTGAACCGGGTGTAATTAAGTGATTAGAATTCATAATAAATATAAAACCATAAAATAATATATTGGTACGGAGTGTGCACTATATAACTTTATTGACTAAACTTGGGCCATATAGTATAAATACAATAGGTGTCGGAGTCTAGTTTTACCGACCTCGACTCCGGTAACCCTTAATTTGTAAGGAGTGCGCACTGTATAACTTTACAGACTAAACTCGGTCCATATAGTTATTTACTAAGCTTAGCTTAGATGTGGCACAAGGCCAGAAGTATGGGGTCCCCCAGTGAGAATCGAACTCACTAACAATGGGCTGCTAATCTAGCTTGCTAACCATTACACCACAGGAACTTGGTCCATATAAAATGTAAATTCAACGGGAGTCAGTATAGCTTTACCGACTTCGACTCCCGTGACCCCTTAATTGTATCCTACTCCGTCTCCACGACCTCGATGCTACAGCCCTGGCTAATGTATTGGATTGTGACATCGTAGTAAATGAGTTCGAACCCCAGTGCCGCTATTACATTTACTTTCGTACGAATACTCTCGGTTTTGTTTAATAAATTTTAATCGCATTTTTTAAAGAACATATCAAATAACTTCAATAACTTCTATAAAAACAATTGATACATAACTAAAATTCAAAGTTAGGCTTTGTTTTCATATCTAAATTGATTGTTTAAAATTTGACAATTTGACAAATCTCTCTCTCTCTCTCTCTCTCTCTCTCTCTCTCTCTCTCTCTCTCTCTCTCTCTCTCTCTCTATCTATCTATCTATCTCTATCTATCTATCTATCTCTCTCTATATATCTATCTATCTCTCTCTCTCTCTCTCTATCTATCTATCTATCTATCTATCTCTATCTCTCTCTCTCTCTCTCTCTATCTATCTATCTATCTCTATCTATCTCTATCTATCTCTCTCTCTCTATCTATCTCTCTCTCTCTCTCTCTCTCTCTCTCTCTCTCTCATCGTATTGAACAATAAGATATTGCGAAATGAAACGCAAACAGCCTCGTCCAGGATTTGAACTTGGATCGCCGAGTCCATATATAATGAGCATTACGACACGTCCTTCTGAATGAGGCTGTTACGATTGTAGTGGCCATCCTGAGGCTTCAAGCAAGAGCACTCTCCAGTGTTAAATAGAGCACGATCCTTAATGAAGACACCTTTGGTTGCTCCTTGGTGTCCAACAGTATTGGGTATGATCCTTTGGTTGTTCCTTGGTTGCAGGTCCGTTCGTCAATGTCGAATTACGTGCAAATGAAAGACAGTCCATATCGACGATTAAATAGTTAACTAACCACGTATTCGAGCTGTGGTTTAATTCACGTGATCTCGCCGAGTCTATAAGTTTAAGTGGTGGATTCCAGCACGCCTTATGATACAAAAAAACTGCAACAGAGGCTCCAATGAGTCTCCAAATCTGAACGATCTTACTAGACCAGCACAAATTCCAATGAACTTAATCCGTGTGTCCTGATAACTAATTTTATGCAATGTTAGCATAAATAAGATTTGCCTTAGTTTGGCTCAAGGACGCAGAGGTGGAGCGCCCATTTTGAAACCAGTCTTACAAACAACATTTATACACCGTGTATTTATTTGACAAAACCAACATTGGTGTCCAGTCACATTCAGCGAGTACTAAGTAAAGTACAAAATTCCGATCAACAGCTTATATAGTTTCACTTACAGTGGCCAACACAATTTTCGTTGAATTGGATCTGACACTGTTTTGACTATTTCATGACCTCTGAATCCAAAAATGACCCCAGTTTTTCGATATCACATCAACTTTTTTGACCTACAGGATATCCTCGATTTTTCTCAAAAACCATAAAAATACATCATCTAATAAATTTGTGCTTATTTTATGGAATGTTTTTAAAATTTACATATAATGGAAAATAATAAAACATTTTATTTACAACCGCCATCGACCTCTTTAAGATCAACCCGTTTTACAGCTTATCTGATAAGTTAATTACCGAAAACCGAGTTTCAAAAACGACGTCTCACTGTCGGTAACTTAATGATAAAGTATTTTCATTATCAGCCAACTTATTTGTTGGGTGTTTTCCCTGGTACAACAACTGGTTCAGTGATTTAGTTTTATGGCACGTCAAACTTTTGGGGGCAATTTAATGTCGAAGTCAGCCTTTTTCATGCAAATAATAATATCATCGTAAAATAATCCGAACAGGGAAGTGTTCAATAAGTGCCTGTGAAACATGCTAATCTTTGCTCAACAGTCAAGTGGCATATATATATATATATATATATATATATATATATATATATATATATATATATGAATGAGGAAAAATGAGTAAAGAAAAGAAATGTAGATGGATAAAATGAATTTAATCGATATCACATTAATCGATATCACTTACACATGTGTTTCGGTCAGTGTATGTGTGTGAAAATATTTCGCACACATAGAAGAATCGACCTTCATCAGAGTGAACATTTATTTTGAATTTATTTTGAATTTATTCAAAATAAATGTTCACTCTGATGAAGGTCGATTCTTCTATGTGTGCGAAATATTTTCACACACATACACTGACCGAAACACATGTGTAAGTGATATCGATTAATGTGATATCGATTAAATTCATTTTATCCATCTACATTTCTTTTCTTTACTCATTTTTCCTCATATTGTCGGATCCAATTCCTTTTCCATTTTCACATATATATATATATATATATATAATATATTTACAATACATTTAAAAGTCCGTTTTACCAATAGTTTCGGAGTATCACCTTTTTTTTTTTCAAAAATGAACGTTTCTGATGACGACTAATCACGTAAAGGTGATGCTTCGAAACTATTGGTAAAACGGACTTTTAAATTTATTGTAAATATTAAATAAATAAATACAGCTCTTACTAAAGTAATTGATCACTTTATTATCATTTCTCCAATACTAACAAGGAATTAACTATATATATATATATATATATATATATATATATATATATGTTGTGTGTGTGTGTGTGTGTGTGTGTTGTGAAAAGGGTTGATTTAACGGAGAAGGCAAAAAATCGAGTGGGTCGCATTTTGACTGTCGATAAAAATGATTAACCGAATGAGTCGTAATCATGAATGAATATAAAAGTGCTCAATACGTTTGTAGACTGGTTTAGAAAACTGATATAGTAAGAGTAAGCCTACCCAGGTTTCAGTAAGAATAAAGAATGATGAATGATATGAATGTTATATATATATATATATATATATATATATGTACGTTTTAAAAGCTAATGTTATAAAATATTCCGACTGCAGTTTCTTGCCGTAGTAATTCTTCAGGGAATTATTGCTTATTCCAGCCATCTACTTTTATTTGTATCCAGGTTGTACCCATTATTAAGTCTGTGGGTGTGCCTCCCACCCTACGTAATGCCTAAACCTACCAGGCACAGTTTAGATGTGCTGGAATAAGCAATAATTCCCTGAAGATTTGCTACGGCAAGAAACTGCAGAAGGAATATTTTATAACATTCGCTTTTAAAATGTATATTTAGCTCTTTTTATTGAGCACTTTTTAAATCGATTTTTATTAATCCAGAAGGTAAATTTGTTTGCTTCGTTGATTAGCAAAGATCCGTGATATATAATATATATATATATATATATATATATATATATATATATATATATATATATAATCCAATTGATTAGTAAGTAGGTGATGATTCTATTTGGGATCATCAAAATCTCACTGTACATCCATACTGTATGCTCACGTAGGTGCAAACTCATAGATTCATACAAGGATTTTTATAAATACCTAAGTGAGCTCAATGTATAATAATTAATAAATTAATTATACTAGCAAAATAAAAAACGCCCTCTGGGCGACGTAAAATAAATATTGCCTGAGGGATGGGATTTGAAAATTTAATATCAGAGAGTTTGTATCATAAGTAAAGTAAAATCATCAAATTTATTAAAGGAGTAAAAATTAAAATAAATTTATTAAAGGAGTAAAAAATGTAAAAAATTGAAATGGAAACTTAGTTCTGATAACTTTAAATATATATTAAAATAAAAAAGAACTATATATAGATAGATAATACCAGGTATGTATTTATTAAAACATGTTTAAAAAAAACAATGAGGACTGTCTAACATTGCATGCTCAAATTTTGAGTGTATTCTATGTTATGACGATTTTAGGCAGTGTGACGTAAGCAGTGACGTAGTTTTTGTTACAGACAAAAACCGGAAGCGAATCTCCATTATTAATAGATAAAGAGCAATATTTAATTTTCAAAGAAAGAAATACTTAACAAACCATCATTTGACTATGTATCATAGTCAAATGACGGTTTGTTAAGTATTTCTTTCTTTGAAAGTTAAATATTGCTCTTTATATAATTATTTCTCTTTGATGAATGCAATGTTCTTAGAGGTTTGTTTAGACCGGTGGTTCTCAACCTTTTTGATGACCCCCTTTGATTCCTATTTTACTATGGTGCCTTACATAGCCATACAATTGTTTAAAGATCTTATTACATTTTTATAATTAAATATTTTGGACTTGCTAGGACAAAAAAAATGTTATTAATGTTAATTAATGAATTAGGCGAATATATCTGTTCAAATGTAAGGCGTAAACAAATCGAGAAAAAGTCAATCTCTGTATGTACATTTCGGCCTAGTATGCCTCATCAGTAGAGTTATTGACAGAAAGCCACTTAGTGTGTGATTCGAACCCTAACTGCCAGACTGACAAGCGAGGATTCTAACCATTACACTAGCTGGTTTTCCCAGATTTCTTCTTTTGTTTTTTAACTGTTATATCCTACATTTTTTTTAGACTAACTGCACGACAGTATGAGAGTACACAAACAGTTTGTTTGAGATGGCGATATCCGACATTTTTTTTTTTTGGGGGGGGGAATATGTGCTTAATTTTTAAGTCATACCTAATTTGAAAGTTAATTAGTTGATATTATAATTAGTTCACACACAAAGCGGCATCCTGTCTATAACTCTGCTAATGAGGCATAATATGCTGAAATGTACATACAGAGATCGACTTTTTCTCGATTTTTTACGCCTTACATTTGAACAGATATATTCGCCTAATTCATTAATTATCAACTAATTAATTTTCAAATTAGGTATGACTTCAATTAAGCACATATTCTCCCAAAAAGAATTGTCGGCTATCGCCATATCAAACAAGCTATTTGTGTACTCTCATATATATATATATATATATATATATATATATACTAGCTAAAGTACCCGATCCATGACCGGACTAAAATGAAATTTGGATCACCAGGGAGTGAGAGAGAAAGTGGAAGACAGTAGTTAGAGAGGGGGTAAGAGGAAAATAATTCTTGAAACTAAAATCATTGAGAATTTGTATATTTCAGGATTGTATTTTCTGTTTTATAGTTTAAAATTATTTCATATTATTATACAACAAATTGAAAGTATTCGTTTGTATATTTGTTTGTTATTGTTTTAAATTTTTTGTACATGACAACAATTCACATTTAGTTCTTAATTGCATGTTGAGTTTAAAAAGAAGCTGAGAATCGAAAATTTAAATTCTTCGTATTGCAATATCTATTTTTGCTAAAACCTAAGATAGTATTATAGGGACCACCAATTGATCAGTTTAGGCCATCTTGAATAAAACGGAAATATTTTGTTATTATTTATAATTAATTGATTTTTCATAGAATTTAAAAAACTCTTATCGTAACTTGTTTTTAGCTACGTTAATTTTCAGTTGATTTAACAGTGCAAAAATAAAAACATTGTTTTTCAATCATAATTTTCATTATTTCCGTAAGCTGAAAAAAAGTTAAAAAATCATCAGGAGTTTATTTAATGTTTTTTCTTTCAAATGGAAAAAAATTTTTTCAAGAAAATATTAATTTTTCTGCAAGTTTCATAGTGTTAAATATAGGGGGGGGGGGGTAAATTTCACAGGGTAAAATTGGTGGTACCTAGTATTTTAAAAACATTGTTTAAAAACGTTTTGGTGGACCTGATTATCTGGACCCCCCCCCCATCTATTTTTTTCCATCAGTTGATTATTATCGATTACACACCAATCTATCAGATTGAAAAAAAAATTCTTAAAAGTTCTTTATTATTTGAGTATTCACGGGTGCTCATTTCCTCGTATAAGTTTATAGTAAATTGATCCCCATATCGGAACCGCTTGAACGGAACCCAAATTATTTATTTATTTTCCCATTAAACTACCCCCCCTAACCCTAACCCTACCCCCCTAGTTAAAATTAAGTTTTATTAAAATTTATATTAATTACAAAACATCAATTTTCATAAAAGTTCAAATGTCACCTATGAAATCTCTATTTAAACATGCCAATTTTTCAGAACTGAAAAGTTGCACTATAAACTCAGCGATGTTTATTGACTTCACAATAAAGAGTAAAATCATAAAACTTAAAATTTAATTTGTAAGGCAAATTCTGAGGAATATTTTAAATTGTATTTTGAATAATAATTTAAATGTTGGTTGTTAGTTGTTTTGTTTTATCAACTTTTCGGGTAATTTACTAACGAATCATGTCATTTTGATAAACAAAGCGCTTACAATTTTTCGTACTTACATATAATTTTTTTTTTAAATGTTCCAATAACTGGATATTGTCAGATAAACTTGAAATAAATTTCGTCTTACAAATAATTGACTACTTATCTCCAGTCGGGCCTTCGACTAAAGATAAAACACCGGATTTTGTCCGTATTAGTAACCTTTGTTTTTGTTTTTTTTATCGTGGTTTGAGAAAATAATTAGTTAACGAACCAAAAGAAAAACAGTTTCTAAGGAAATTCGTCAATCTTATTGTTATTTTTAACCCTTTAAAACTCTAACAATAAAAATTAATAAATAAATTAAAGAATTAAAAGTCATTTTATTCGAATGAAAATCTTAGTTTAATTTATACAAATATGTAACCGTACTTACGACGTAAACTGATTTTCATGATACTGTTATTTACGATTAAATACGTAGTATTTTTTTTTTTAACTCGCTGTAAAAAAAAAATCTATAAAAACACATACAAATTACATATTCAGAAAGACTATTTCATCTTATTACTAAAGATATAAATATTTTAAAGATTTGATCCTAAATAGGTAAGAGATTCCGATCTGACTGATATAGACTGCACTGCTTGTATCGCAATAATCATAGGCAGCGTGGCTATCCGAAGCCATTTTTTAATTTTTTAACTCGCTGTAAAAAATGATTCAATTGATAAAAACTCACACAAATTACATATTTTGAAAGAGTATTTTCTTATCTTTCTAACGATATAAAAATTATTAAAGATTGGACCATAAATAGGCCATAATTCGGAGCTGAACGGCTTAGACTGCAAAATTAATTCATTAAAATCAAAACTTCGCTGCTGTTATCGCTTTAACAATAAGCAGGCAGAGACAATATTTTATTATCAGGAGGGGCTGATATACGGACAGTTCCGCAAATTGGGTGATTTTGGATTAATTAATCGATTAAATCCCTTAATCAGTAAAAATCAATAACCAAATTTGGAGTTTTTCTTAGTTAGAACGATATCAATGTGTATGCAAGATTTTGAATCTGAGTGACCTCCCGTTTTTTTGTTATACGTCGACACGTACATACCAAAATCTCTGTTTTATATATTAGATATATATATATATATGTGTGTGTCTGTGTGTGTGTGTTGTGTGTGTGTGTGAGAATGGAAAATGAATCCGACAATATGAGGAAAAAATGAGTAAAGAAAAGAAATGTAGATGGATAAAAATGAATTTTATCGATATCACTTTTAATCGATATCACTAAAACATTAGTGATATCGATTAAAAAGTGATATCGATAAATTCATTTTTATCCATCTACATTTCTTTTCTTTACTCATTTTCCTCGTATATATATTATATATATATATATATATATATATATATATATATATATATATTATCAGCCCTACGCACGAGCAGGATGTGACACAAGGTCAATTTCTTAAGCGGAGTTTACCAGGTTTGAATTCAGAGTGTTCCCTCTCCTAGACTGATTACCTAAGCAAGGTTAAAGAGCCCAGTATGCCCTACTATTTACCCATAACTGGAGGGAAAATAGTTGGATTCATACCTTTCCCAAGGGTTTTAGCGATATGTGAAATGCAAACAACATCGTCCAATGTTTTACCTCTGGTCGACGAGCCCATTTCCTACAACGGTGACCATTACACCAGGCACCTCCAAAAAATGCTATATGATCTCTGGGGTCCATACGCCCCTCGTTGAGAACCGCTGGTTTAGACCAAGTTAATGGCATTTTCGGCTTCCTTCATATGAATAGGAGTTCCATTTTTAATCAATAAGAATTATAAATCGAAAATGTATAGATGCATTACCAAGAGAAAACTGTCTTTGATGTTACCCGGGAATTGAATCTGATCGTGATTGAAGACATTTCCAAGATGGCGGTGAAAGGCATTGAAAACAATGATTATTCTGTCGCAGTTAATAATGGTTGGCTGATGTTAGAATCACCTATCGAAAAAAATATATATTTACCAACCTTTCCGCACGAGCAGGATGTGAAACAAGGTCAATTTCTTAAGCGGAGTTTAACATGGTTTGAATTCAGAGTTTTCCTTCTCCTAGACCGGTTGCCTAACCAAGGTTAAAGAGCACAGTCTGTCCTACTATTTACCCATAGCTGGAGGGAGAGTAGGATTCATACCTTTCCCAAGGGTATTAGCGCTAAGTGAAATGCAATTACCACGTCCAAGATTTGAACTCGGGGCGACGAGTCCATTTCCCATAACTTTAACCATTACACCACGCGCTTCCTAACGAAAAATATAGAGTTACTCCCCTTGATGAATAAAGGAGAGTTACCAATCTTGATAGATGCATTGTAGGATTCAGAGACCAGGAGAACAGATTCCGCTATGACACATGGACTGATCCACGTTATATTTTGGTCGGTCACAAAGTTGAGCTTTAACTCTTAACATCCTGTTAAGAATTTTCTTAGTCCAAAGCCCAATTCCTCAAAGTTGAGCTTTAACTCTTAACTTCCTGTTGAGAATTTTCTTAGTCCAAAGCCCAATTCCTCAAAGTTGAGCTTTAACTCTTAACATCCTGTTGAGAATTTTCTTAGTCCAAAGCCCAATTCCTATAACCATTTATCAAAAATGGGTAAAATAGCCATTTCACTAAAAGTTACCTCTTATTTTCCTTAAATCAAAGACTTCTAAATATGTTTAATATTACATTTAAACAAAGGCTATCGTTTGAGGTAGATTAGGAAAATGAATGTGACTTCTGGCCAAGTGGAAGGAGGTGGTATAGGACGTTAAGAGTTGTTTTGAGGTTGAACGATTGCTCTACCCTGCGTCAAATAAATCCCTTGTTCATTTCTAACACTCGAGTCCGTCTTTTTATTTTTTTTGTTCAATATTTATTTATACGTAAAAACGTATCAGTTAGTTGTTTTGTTTTACGGCAACTCGGCCCTTTTCGGGGCATTAATCCCAAATAAGGCCATTTTGATAAAATAAATAAATAAATAATAAATAAAAGGCCTGAGGTTTCTTGACAGTACCTGCTGTTGCCTAAGTAGTCACCCAATTAAGTATTGAACAAGCTTATCGCTACTGAACTGATGAGATAAATAAGTAAGTAAAATCGACGGGGTGGCTTATTGTTGGTATCAGCCAGACAGCGAGGGAGTCTATCCCCTTTTCACTGGCGCTAGACCAAGGAGATTATTTTTGCGTCTGAGGTGGAGCGCCATATCTAACATCAGCTCCTCACTTTACCGCACAGATCCCTGTGCTACTCATACACTGGGTTGGCGAGGGTCGGTATCGAAACTAGGAACCTTTCGATTCTTAGGCAAGTGCTCTATCGACTGAGCTTTTACCCATATATAAGACGTTACACTAACGTACCCTGGTCTCAATAGTTTATGAATTTTTTAAATTATTTGTTTGATTCACTTTGTTTTTCTTTTTTTTCTTTTTTTTTTTTTTTTAGTTATTCATTTGACTTATTTTGTTTTATGTATATACGCTCCGAAAGTTTTTAAAAATTCATTTTTGTCAATAAATTCATGTTCATTCCGATGGCGCTAGACCACTAGCGAAACATGTCAATCTAAATTTTTCAAACTGTCAGATTTAATTGCAAACCTTGATTATAAACCTTATTTTACATCAGTAAATAAAATTTAGGCACACACCTTCCACTTGTCTGGACTTGGATTCAACCACCTCAGCAACAATCATTCAATGCTTAGCGTAAGAGGTGTGTGTGTGTGTGTGTGCGCGCGTGTGTGTGTGTGTGTGTGTGTGTAAAAATGTTTGTTCATATTTAGATACTAGCAATCCCCATCTCAAGTGGCTCCTGTCTCCAGTGCTCCACACTTCAAAACAACCCGCACAAATTTTAAAATAGAGAGCGGGAGGTGAGTACCTTATAAGAGGTTTTTTAAGACTAAAGAAAAAATAGCACTAAAAGAATTCTAAGGAGAAGCAAACAAACAAAAACAGTTCGGCCCTATTGAAGAAAAAAAAATCTCTCTTGAAATGAAACAAAAAATTCATTTTCCATTGTCATAATGACCCAGCACGTTCATTGTACTTTCCTTTAATGGCATAATCGCCCAGTTGCAGTGGTGGGTTCATCTGGTAGAATCGTACTTTTCTTTTAATGGGCATAATCGCCCAGTTGCAGTGGTGGTTCATCTGGTATAAATCGTACTTTCTTTTTAATGGGCATAATGCCCAGTTGCAGTGTGATTCATCTGGTAGAATCGTACTTTCTTTTTAATGGGCATAATGCCCAGTTTGCAGTTGTGATTCATCTGGTCGAATCGTACTTTCTTTTTAATGGGCATAATCGCCCAGTTGCAGTGGTTCATCTGGTAGAATCTGGTAGCAATCTGGTAACGTACTTTCTTTTTAATGGCATAATCGCCCAGTTGCAGTGGTGGTTCATCTGGTAGAATCGTACTTTCTTTTAATGGGCATAATCGCTCACAGTGGTGGTTCTCTGGTAGAACGTACTTTCTTTAATGGGCATAATCGCCCAGTTGCAGTTGTGATTCATCTGGTAGAATCGGTACTTTCTTTTTAATGGGCATAATCGCCCAGTTGCAGTTGTGATTCATCTGGTGATCGTACTTTTTTAATGGCATAATCGCTCAGTTGCAGTGGGGTTCATTGGTAGAACCGTACTTCTTTTTAATGGGCTAGCCCAGTTCAGTGGTGTTCATCTGGTAGAATCTACTTTTTTTAATGGGCATAATCGCCCAGTTCCAGTGGTGGTTCACCTGGTAGAACCGTACTTTCTTTTTAATAGTCGTATTCGTTCAGTTGCGACCATGATCCATCTGGTAGAATTGGGTTTTCTTTTTAATGATCATAATTGCTAAGATGCGTCAATGGTCCATCTGGTAGAATCTAACTTTCTTTGTAATTGTCATAATCGCCCAGATGTGATCGTCTCCATCGATTAAATCTGGGATTGTCAACACTTTTTTATCTATGGATCTTCTAGAGGCAGAGATAACTTGTTCCTGGATTGTTTGAATCCAACCACTGGATTATTTGTATTAGATAGAAATACTAATTATCATATAACTGTGTGTAAAAATATAATCATATACAAACAAAAAAGGGTCAATTTTTTAAAAATGCAATGGAACATTGAAGATATACAAGGTGTGTCAAAATCTTAACACTCTACGTTTCTGAAGACCATAAGTCTCTGCGTCTCTCAATAACTTAACGTTATATCACTGTACGTATCGCAACGTCTTACTTTGTTCTCAAGACCATAACATTCTGTGTCACTATGTCTCTCAAGATCTTAACCGTACGTTTTTCAGGATCATAACATTTTGGTATGAATACTCTTGAAAATATTATGCGTTGTTCTAATCTGATCAGAATATAATATATATATATATATAAATATTATATATATATATTATATATAATATATATATATATGTAGAAAGTTTGTGTAGAAAAAACAAGATGTTTAAGTTTTGCTGACAGAAATCTGTTTCAACCATATGCGGTCTTTATCAAAGCAACATTGTACACGGAAAACGAAATAAATATATCCTTAATCACGAGGCACAGACGCTCTCGATCAGTCGCATATGGTTGAAACAGATTTCTGTCAGCAAAACTTTAAAACATCTGTTGTTTTTTCTACAAAACTATCTACACATATTGTCGGATTCATATCCATTTTACCTTTCATATATATATATAATATATATATATATATATAATATTACATATATATATAAGGTGTGTCAAAAGTATCGAGATTTTGTGTACTTTTTGACACACCTTGTATTCTGAAAAATAACGTTTCATTCATTCTTCATTTTCACTTTGTAAATACAGCTTTAACCTGGTACTTTTTGACACCAGATAGTATTCTGAAAAAATTAAGAATGGAACGTTATCGAATGCAAGTGTGGTCAAAAAGTACAAAAAATCTCGATACGTTTTGACACACTTGTAGTCTTGATTAGAATCAAAACATTTACAACCGCCCTGTCGACTGGGGCGTTCGAAATGCACCGACTGCACCTCTGCAGAGGGGTAAGTTTCCCAAATGGGGCCACCTGTTGGCCGTGGGTGGCGACCCGTGATGCTTAAGGATGGAATCCTGGTGGATGAGCAGTCCATGACATGCAACACTCCACTTTATCCCTTATTGGGCTAGATGGGCGGTCGGAGACCTCGATCAATCGGCCTGGTCACATCAAGCCTAGCACCTATATGATTTTCCCAACTCATGGCAAGCCCAACCCCTTTTATCATATGGATGCTAGAAGGCGGTGATGAGGGTCTACATGTCCTGGGAATGACGTTAACTCTCTGATGGTGAGTTTGGGGAATGTGGAGCACCCCTTCATCACCATTGCTCCTGGTCCACTCTGACCCCCCACCGGAGTGGTATTACCTGTTTAGGGTCCCATCTATGGGTTAAATAAAAATGTATTATACTAAAAAATTGTAATTATCCGTTAGAATTGATTTAAAACCTTTGCCGGCCAATTAAATAACCCACTGAGGTTTGATATGCCGTAAAACAAACCAAACCAACCAAACATTTACAAATTACTAACTTTCCGACATGAAATAACCATGAGGAGTTGATGATGCCTTATGCAAATAAAACAACGAAACCATTTCTCGAAATGCTGATCACCCCCATAGCATAGAGATTTAATAATACAAGACCGGAATTTTCCCGTTGCAAGAGGAAGGGGCGCTGCCTCTTTTGAAAATCATTGTCCCCTTTCGTACATTTGATATGAATTCTTGTGTACTATTTTTTGAAATATAAACCATTAATACTCCGTCAATCGCCAATGTAAATCAACTCCCGCCCCCGGACTAATCGATTCTACACACACGACACACACACACACACACACACCGTCTCAACAAAATGGTGCGATTGTGCAGAAAAAGAAAGCAGAAGGGTGACCTATTGTTAAAAATTGATAACATGTCATACTTCATCTAAGAAATCGATGTCACAAAGATACTGTTCACCTTGCCGGAGTGGTAGTACCGTTAGGGTACCATTAGGGTTAGATTAGATTTAAAACGGGAGAGTTATAAAATGTGTTTAAAAATTGAGTGAAAAAGAAAATTAATAGCACAAGAATGAAATAAAACAATACGTTCTTCGGCATAAAATAACCCGACAAGGGTTGATATGTCCGTAAAACGCAACCCAACAAGCCAATCTGTTGAGTATCTGGCCGCCATCCTGGCCAGATGTAAAAGGACTTAAATGTAATAAGTAGTAAGTCATAAGTATCCGTGGTAAGTATGCCTTTGTAAAGTCAATAAGTTCCTGTGGTATAGTACTACGTTCCGTCGTCCACGAAGACCAAGTTTTTAGTTAAAAAGCCCGGGCCCTTAAGACAGATCATGCAGTATAATACAAACACAGGCACAGCAGCCTGGCCAATGATTGGATAATCAGGAACTTCCCAGTGTCATGTGCTTTATAGGCGAGTCTATAAGTAGAGGTGTACATTTGGCACACGCCTTAATCAATCTTCAAAAAATTCCAACACAATCAACCAGTGATTTCGTTTTCACCTCCATTCATTTCCGTTGTTCTTAGTTTTGAGGGGGGGGGGTATGAGAAAATTTCAATGAATATTAGGAATGACGAGATAAAACTATGACACAGTTTAAGTAGAAAATACGGGAGAATAATGATAAACAAATGCATAAAGTTTTCTGCGTATTCCGGACTATTGTGCCCATCTTCATTGTTATTTGTACAACGTTTCGGCCGATATACCCTCGCGGCCTTCTTCCGGTATTTCTTGGGTCGGACTCGGAACCTTCTCGACATCGGGAACCTTCTTTTCAAACTCGGGAACTTTCTTGTCGTATTCGAAAGAAGGTTCCTGAGTCCCGATATGGTTCCGAGTCGAGAAGGTTCCCGAGTCCGACAGAAATACCTGAAGAAAGGCCGGAGGGTATCATCGGCCGAAACGTTGTAAAATACAATGAAGATGGGGACATAGCCGAATAACGCAATATATACTAATCTTCGAGCCTCTCTCAAACATTCAGAGAAAAAAGCATATGATTATAAATAACAAATAAATTTATTCAGAGCATACATATGTGAAATGTCAAAGGGAATAGTTAGATGTGATATGTGTAATGTACAAAGTTCTTGTGTTAAGTTTGGAAAGTTCGTTTACGATGTGGGCAGAAAAGGGTGAAAGAATCAAGTTTGTATACACCACCTGCTGAAACAGGATCTGGTGTGAAATGCGGTGTACGATTGAATGGTTAATTCTGTAGTCAGCCTGTGACTCAGAAGGTGCGTGTTTGTCTTGATGTTAGTGAATCTATTTGTTTGTGGTCGTCGGATGTGTCCGGTTTGAACGTGAGATGAAGTCTGTGTGGTTTTGTTGATTTCTCCTCCGTCTTTATAATTGGATGGATCAAAAAGTTGGCGCAAACGCACGACGTAAGTAGTGAGCAATGCTAACCCTAGCCAATCGATTCTGATTTTTGGTGTAAACATTTGTTTTAATCACTTTCTTAAATTTAGGAAAAGGATTGTGTTTGGTGTGTTTGCTTTAATCTCTTTTCCTTAAGTTTTGGCAAAAGGATTGTGTTGTGTGTTTGTTTTAATTTCTTTCCCCTTAATTTTGGGAAAGAAATATGTACGTGTATCATTTAAAAATATAGAATTGTATTCTATAGTTTCTTTGTTTCTATCTGCAAAGCACCCTATCTCAGTTCAACAAAGTCTGAATCTTCTGCATGCAGCAGATCCTATTGGGGACGGCGTAAGTAACAATTGCATTAATTCTTTAGAAAATTATGTGTGTTAGTATAGGATTCCAATGGGTTAAATAGAGCAAGTGAGTTTATCATATATGTGCTAGAAGGCGGTGAATGTGGGTCTTAATGTTCTGGGTATGACGTTTAACTGCATCCAGTGGTGAGTTCTAATTCTGGGTCTCTGGGGAGTGTTGGAACACTCCTTCATCACCATTAACCAGGGTCCACTTGACCGGAGTGGTAGTGTGGGAGCCGGAAGTTAATGCCTAATAAAAGAAATGGAAAAGAGAAAAATACATACCACTACTATTGACATATAACACACATACAATCATGCTAAACTCCGTTATTGGGAGGGAACTTCTGTGGTGAGCAGGAAGTTAACGCCTTGAAAGCATATCGGAAATTCAATAGAGAATTATCTTCTCTGCGCTAGGGGAAAATCGCCAACAGGAGGTTGGCGCGAAGAATCAAACCAAACTTACTTATCACAGAACAGTTACCAGGAAAGAGGTGAAAATAAGCGCTCCAGCCACCTCGCCCATAACCAGAAACTTTCTAAGGCGTTGTAACATAACTTTCTAAGGCTGATACAATAGCATACTACAGAGGCTGAAGAACAAGAAACGACCCTGACGAAGCGTCTTAACAGCATTCCAACCAACGACCAGATACCCTGTTATCACCACTTCTCCAACGAACAGTATTTAACCTCACAGATATCTGGTAGCAAATGTCAATAAAAATTGCAAATTCTTGTATTATTTGTCAATACATGTATTAATTTCCATTTGTGTTGTCTTCTTTCGTCCGAACGATTTCCTACAACTGGGAGATTTAAGAGGCTACACCCACCCACACCTTTAAACCCGTAATTCTCTTAAGCAGAAATGGAATTACGAAAATGAAGGGTTGCGCATTGGATAGCGCAGGTAGAAAAAAAACAGGAATATTAAAAATGGTAATTTTCAACAATAAAAGCGTTCGCCGCTAAATTAAGAGTTTTTTAAAATATCGATTTCAATCCTAAGAAAGGATATAAATAAGGGTTGTTTTCAAAGAAAGAGAGAGAAGACAGACTTAAGCCTAACCTGTCCATATCGCCTGACTCCTCCATATTTGCCTAACCCTAACCCTGCCTACTGCTGAAGGTATTACAGAGCTATATTTTCTCTCTCTTACTTCACTGCTGATTTGTAATATGGAACATTACCCTTTTTTTTCTCAGTTGGAGTTAACTCAATACCTTTATATTATTACTGAAGTTTTAAAGCCTATTCTGCAGGATTTTAATCAGTATCTTGTTATTGTAACCTTTTTGTTTAATACACATATTACTTGTTGAATTATGAAGTTATTTGTTTTTCTGTCTTAATATAATGTGACCTTATGGTGGGTTTATGTAATTACCCTATATATCTATACATCCCATCACGTATACACCATAGTAGTAGCCTGTTTAGGGTCCCATCTATGGGTTAAATAGAAAAATGAATTTTCTTTGAAAATAAATGATTGATTTTGAAAAAAATAAATACTATCAAAGATGAATAAAACAAAACGTCTTCGACATAAAATAACCCAAACATAGGGTTGATATGCCCGTACAAAATCCAACCAACAAAGACGTCTGATCGGTGGAAAAAGAAATAAAGATTAAATATATCATTATGAGCTTTTAAATGGGTTGGTTTGGCTGGCCGTGAAAAATAAGAGTTCACGAATATAGAGATGCAAGTTCGAATCAAGAATATCGAATGAGGTATCAAATACTTGTTAAGGGAAGCCATCACAATTGTACTAAATTTATTTACTCCTTTAGTTATTACGCAACTCTCGAAGTATCAGTTTTACCATGGAGCAGCGGTTAGTGGATTAGCTGAGAAGACGATTGCAATTGAAATGGTGTTTGATCTCAAACGACTACGCCCCCTTCCCTCAGACACACACAGACTAATAAACGTTCTAATTAAAATTTAGTCTATATTTGTATGCATCACCATGACAAAAGAGTTTACAAATTAGTCTAGAATACTCCATGGTCATTTCACATCAGTCTGTTTTCTGTTAATCTACTATTTCTCTTGAATTTTTTTTTTTTAATAAAGGCTTAATAATTAATATTATCCAAATATATGCACCCTCCGGGTGCAAGTATTTAAGTTTTAATGTAATAATATATTGTATTAAATTAACAAGGCTAATGAAACTAAATAAGAATACAGAATAAAAAGATTTGAAACAGAGGGGGATAATAAAAGATTTAAACAGAGGGGAGTATAATAAAAAATGGAACAACTGACTTACTCTTCCATCACTCTCGTCTTTCATTGTTATTTTCTATTTAAGTATTTAGTTATAAGAGGAAGTAAAGAATAAAAATAACAGTTAATTTTATCTTGTTAATGGATTTCATTTAAAATTCATTGAAGAGATTTTTGCTTATATTCATGAAAATAAAATCAAAGAGTTAGAAATCAATAATACTAAGCACATATTTATAAATTTGATTTTTTAATATTAATATGCAAAATTAGCCTTCCCGTTCACACTGTAAACCGCTATTTTGTTGTAATATATAAAATATAATTGGCATGTTGTTAGTATGTAAAGACATAGTTAACCAAGTATTAATAATGTTAAACAATTTTATTAATAATTGAGGTTTAGATAAAAATAAAATCATTGAGAATGTGATGTCAATAACTAAGGGAACTGTGACTTGAGTAGTGATAGAGTTTCGGTTACAGACAGAAAGCACACAACCTCCATTATAATAAGATTTTGATTATTCGAACTATTGTACAGTGTACCCCAGCTATGGTGAGTGGAATGAGAATAGGATACCCACGTGGATTAAAGGGTTGGATTCAAAGTTCCGTGGTGGCTCCCAATTTCGACAAAAAGGTTCTCAGTTCGAAAGAGGTTCCGGTTCGAGAAAGTTCCCGAGTCAGACAGCATACCCGAAAAGGCCGGGGCATTGACCGAAAAGTGTAGCAGATAACATAAAGATGAGGACAATCAGTCCCAAATAATCCAATAATACTGATTAGTCTAATCTTAAGTAAATACTGCGTTGGTAGCTTAACGGTATCATCCGGTGACCGCAAGCCCAAATTCCCTGGGTGAAGCTGTTTGCCCTTGGTAAAGACAATAGGCGTCCCATCGTGTGTAATGGATAGACTTAACTAGTCCACACAATCCATTACACTGAAGAACGAGTTTCGATCCTAGCTTAAGATGCCCCTACTTCGACTTTATATCAATCCTACTGAAATGGGTTGGGCAAAATCTATAAAAAGTAGTATTTCCAATTATTATGCTCTGCTATGCCGTAAATATAGGCAGATGGGCTCTTAAAATATTGAAACGCACCATGGTAAGGCCGACCAGGCAAAAACTCATCGATTCAGTTGTGGGCAGATACCTGATGTTTAATCTCAAACTTGTTGGTTGGTTGGTTGGTTTGGCTGGTTTGGTTGATTTTTTATCGGCATATCAACTCTTGTTAGGTTATTTTATGCCGAAGACGTTTGTTTTATTCATTCTTGTTGAGTATTCCATTTTTTTTTGTTCAAACTCTAATTTTTCTTTCACACAAGTTTTAATACTCAGTTTCTCTTTTCCTGTTTAACCCATAGATGGAACAGAAACAGGTATTACACTCCGGGTCAGAGTGGAATTGAGATTTTTAAATAAAGATTCAGTCTCAATACATTTTTTATTACCACTTGTCTTATGCGGTATAGAACAGTGCCTTATTCTCTGTGGAATTCTCTTGGAGTTGAGTTGTTGATATGTGTTTGAGAGTCTTCAGATGACTTGTATAGGCCTCCTAGACAGGGTCTCTGGGATCTGTCATTTCTGTGCGTGATATGTTTTCTGCGAAGAGACTGTCAGTTTTGCCCAAAAACTTGAATAAGTAATTCGGGGATAATTGATATATCTAAGCTACACCTGTGGATATACCACAGTAATGATGATTTAGGTTATTACAACGCAAACGTAATAATTAATCATCATATGTTAACTTAAGAGGCATTGCCAAATAGTTTCAATTGTGAAAAGTAAATAATCTTGAATTTAACTCTCTCTCACTCTTTTGTTTGTTTTTTTTTTATGTTTTTTTTGTTTTTTCCATCTTTTATTCTGTTCGATTGAAGACATGATTACCCCTCTCTAAATTTTCCCGCTAACTCTCTTCTTTCCCTTACTTATCTATTCTTTCTGTGTGGCGGTCTTTTTTCTTTCCTTTCTTTATAATAAACGGATTGGACCATTATTTAGCGAGGGACGTCACTCATGAGAATAAAATCGGACAGGATAAGTAAATACCAGATAAATCAGATTACATTTTTCATTTCATCTTGGCGATTTGGACGGTCTCATTTTTACTAGAGGGCGTTACAAAGATGATAACGGTAGGGATGGGTGCGTGTTGTGATACGGCTCCCCGCGGCCCGTAAAAAATTATGGAAGACGAAGTATAAATATATAGATAGTATAGTATTTAACCCAACCCCACCCTAGAAAAATGAACCAGTAAGCGTATTATATCCATTCGTTAATGAATTATTAAAACTATTAATGGTCGAATAGTTATGAGTTTGTTAAAGAGTATTCCTGACTTTTCATCATCTGAAAATTTTTTTTTAAAAAAAGGTTTTTTTTTTAATTATACAAAAATTGGAATTAATTGAAACATTTGGTATAAATAAAATTTCATTGGCATATTATATCAAATATCCCTTAATACGGTAATCTTCACCACTTGTTCCTCGTAAAGTTCCACAATAAAATAAACTGATGTGGTTAGTTTTAAAGTGGGGGGCTCGTTTAGCAATTAGGCAAATTGGATTCCTCCTTTTATGACGTAATTTTGTTTTTTCGTGACGATGATTAAAATCTGACGTTTTTTATTTAGAGTACCAAAAGAAAAAGAAATAACAACCACAAAAAGGTAATCTTCAACTTTTTTCCTCGTAAATGTCCTACCATAATAATAGGCTTGGGGCATTATCTGAGCCAAGCCTAATTTTAATGGAGGAATTTACGAGGAAAAAGTTGAAGTGTAAAACGAACCCCACTTTAAAACTTAACCATTCTCGACAAATAATTTTTTTTAGAAATACACATTGAAGTGAATATTAAACAAATAAATAAAATATTTTCATATTGTAAAATAAGGGTGCAAGATAAAATAAACATTTATTGCAAAAACCCGTACATGAAATGAGTTCATTTATTTTTATGGTACGAATTTGAAGGACAAGGTTAAGGATTACCCATTAATATATGTGGGGTTAAAAGTTTGAGTCTCATCATCTGCCATGTAGTCTTGGAAGATATATAGTTCTTGTGCCCCTGAATTTACAGCGTCCTCCTGTGACTGTAAAGTCCATTCTCCCCTCCCAAAGTGTTTAATTCTCTGTTCTGAAGAAAAAGTGAGTGTTTGGCTTTCCAATGGTCCCGGGCAAGTGTTGACCTGGTCTCATATTGCTTAACTTTTAGCAATCCACCAGTTCTTCCAATATACTTGGCATAGTTGTGTTTTTGATGATTCCAGCCAGTTTTTGTTTTTTAAATTTGCATGCTAGCTTAGTGATCCTTTTGTGTTTTCAAAACTGACCTGTTGTTCCTTAACGTGGCTGATTTGTTGTTGTTGTATATTTGCCAATGATCCTCCTTCTCTTCTCTTCTTATATTGGGAGACTGATACGGAGGTATGGCAAGATTTTAGGTATCGGCAGGGACCAATTCCGTTCGACAGACCGTTTTCTTTGTTTACATCAGACAAGAAACATTGTAAAGGAGAGAAGGATAATTTGATTTAAAAAAAAAGAAAAAAAAAGAAAAAAAAGATCTAAATTTGTGGAAGAAAATATTCCCTAATTTTTTGAAGGAATCTCATTTAAAGAGTCGGATTTTCTAAAAAAAAAATTCTTTAATTTTATTCTTAAAAAATAACAAATCAGATATTTTCATTCAAACTAGTTTGGAGGAAATGTTAGTAAAAATAATATTACTACACTGTTCTATAAAACTGGGCGAGTCAAAAGTTGCAATATTTTTGGTAACTTATTTGTTTTATTCTGCAACTTACAGACAAAAGCAACCTAATACATCAAGTAGAGTCATTGGTTATGTACCATCTGAGGCGAACATTTCTTCCGTTCTGTCCCATATGATACCAGTTCTTGTCCTTTAGGTGAATTCCTTCACTAAATTTCTACTCCTCTTGGTTGGTGAAGTGTTGTGAGTATAAAAGGTGAGCGATAGATTGGAAACAAAGTAATAATCTATAGAGCTAGATCCAAACTCTGCCCAATCTTTGATTCCCATTTTGTGCTAGTTCTTACTTTCAAAGCAAGAAGTCCTCATGAAGCTTTCCACCTCCTCCTAGTTTTGAAGTGTTACAGTGAGGAATGCCCATGGATTAAAAAAAACATAATCTGGGGGAACTCATCTGGACCTTATGATGATATCCATAGTTTGATTCCATTAAGTTTTAGTTTATTATTACAAACTGGCCAAATATTGCAAAACCTTTGATCATCCTTGTAGTTGTTAGATTTAGTATTGAAATTTAATGCAAATTAACTATTGATAGGTTTGGTGGTTCAAAAGATATTTAGTGAAGTCCACTCCCCAAGGATCAATATTACATGAATATATCCATGATATACTAACACTGAACAAAACAGAAGGAAAGGACAAGATAAAGTATGCACTTACAACATTTAATAATATATAATATGTACATCAGTTAGTATTAAAGAAAGATACAACAGTGTTCTTAAGATAAAATATACACATATTTCGTGGTAGAAGAGGTACAAAAATGTAAAAGGTTTAGCTTGATGAGTTAATATCCTAATGGCTTTAACTATTCATTGCAGGCTCAAAAACAATGGTCTCTACGTTCAAAGAAGATGCAGAAGAGGTTGGAATAGATCTGGGACTGTCATGAAACATCCTACTAGTCTTAACAGACATATACATTATCTAAGGGAGATGATTATGTATACCTACATAAGCTTATTATAGAACAAGAAATTGTAATTGTAACATCATTTGTAGGGTCATAGAGTGTTAAGCATCAGTTCTTTCTTAATTTTGGCCGGCTGGTATAGTGCATATTTCTCACACTGGCAATCCAGCTGCTGGTGGATAAAAGTCAGATTCAATATGATTTTCAGAGGCTTGTAGCTGTCTCCATTTGAAAGAATTGATACAAGTCCTTTCTACTTCTCATTAGATGATTACAGATTGGTTAAGCTTCTCTTACCAATCATCAGGGGTTGTTCAAGTGTAGATAAAAGATCTCAAATACTGATCTTCAAAGGAAGGCAGGCCCCTGTCCAATTAAGATTGGAAAATACAGTCTTTCTACTTCTTATTAGATTTTAAAAATTCGCTTGGCCAGATATATCATAAGATTCATAGAAACTGGTAGACCCATGCAGTGTCAAGTCGTATCTATGAGGCTGATGAAATAATAACATTTGTGCCAACATGGAGAATAAGAAGGCAAGAATGAAATGGGAATAGTTGTGGCCTTGCAATGTGGAAAACTTCAATGGGCCAATAAGGAAATAAGGGAATTAGATATTGTGCTAGATAACTTAGAAAATATCTATTTCTTACAGGCATTAGTGATCAGTGTTTTCAAAGCAGGCGGACTGCCTGTCGCCTTTGAGCCTGAAGAGTTGAGATGAACATCATGTAAGATAAGCTTTTGAGATGGAAATATGATTAATGAAACAAGCAAATGCAAATCACGTTTAATGAAAATTTTGATGTAAATGTATAAACTCACTATACCCAACACCTCCCCATGACGCAGGATGTGAACAACAGATCATTTTTAAATGGAGTAAACTGATTTGAATTTCAAATTTTTCATTCTTCGTTTAGAATTTTGGTTTGCCTAACCAAAACAAAAGAAACCCATCTGGTCCTACTATTTAGTTTATAGGTGGGTAGAGAAGAGATTGATTTAAGTCTTTTCCAAAAGGCATTACTGTGAAATGGAAAATGCAAACACTACATCCATTTTTTTTTTTCAATTGTAAGAGCAAAAATGTCTGTGTAAATTGATCAGTCTTTAGCATTTAAAATTTTTTAAATTAAATCATATGAATTCCTACCAAATTGGTAGCGAAACAAACACCCCACGCTATTTCCACCCCCAATTCCATACAAAGAGAATAACTGAACCAATGCAAATTATCCAATAAAAATAAGTGTCCGACTGACATGAATAATAGTATTATTCCCAACCCCTTCCACTAACAAAGGCAAAGTTTGACACAAGGACAAGTTAATTTGAGGATCCTAAAATGTTTGGGCAATGCCAAAAAGATATCAATTGTAGAACCATAAACAATGGCCAAAGATCCAGGTTGATGAGGCTGATTCTAAAAGAACTTGTCAATTGTAAAATAGTTCAAAAACCAATTTATCTCCCAGAAAATGATAAAAGGTGTTAGAAATTGTTTTCAATTCAACATTCTTTGTATAATAAATCTTTCATTTCCATAATTTTTCTAATGCATGCCAAATCTGGGCCTCTTAAAATGAAGATTGAGTGATATCAAAAATCATATTATTGTGGCATATTTCATACTGTATTATACATATTTGGGAGGGGCATAAAAACAAATTTGGATGGAATATTTATATATCTAAATATACATTGTTTGCATGATCTGTTCAGATATGTTTGAAATATTTTTAATTTTAGAAAAAATATTGGAGAACATCCAATTGTCAATGAGGTTGTCATGACATGTAATTAGAAATGCTGATCATGTAAAAACTTTAAAAGTGGGAACCAAAAGTAATTCAAAATTGTGATTATGACCATTGATTAAGCTATGATTAAAAGATTGAAAATATCATTGTTTGAATGTCAAGTGAAATATTGTATAATTCAAACATTTTTTGGTTCTAGATCTAAATTTTCATAACAATCCAATATTCCTTAATTTACTTCACCATGACATAGCACTTAAACAGTTGTAATGTTTCTCAATAATTTTTTTTGCTAAACAACATTTTTCAAAATCATGAACTAATGAAGGCGATAGGTGAAGACATAATAGATGAAAAAAAAAAAAATTTATAACAAAAAAAAAAACACCAAAATTCGTTTTATGTTTTAATTCTTTCCATTCTGTCAGATATTTCTATCCAGATATCTATTTTACATGTAGTTTAACAGATAATTAATAAAAATACCTATACAAATAAAACAATTATTTGAAGAAATTGCTCTCTTCATAAAATATTATGTAAAAATTTAACTACTAAAACAATAGTTTAAGAAAAAGTTGTCAATTTTGACTTTGATTACAACCACATAATCGATACAATACTTCAAAATATATTTTTTTATTTTTATTTGCAAATCTATATCATAAATAATTATAAATATCAAGTTTTTGTATGTATTTAATGTACACACAGCAAAAATTCAATGTAGTGATGATTTTTGAATGATTATAGTTGTGTAGAGTTCATTCAATGCCTTACCTTAATCATTATCATTTTTCAAAAGAGAACTAATTTAAATTTTATAACATCCTTTATTATTTATTTTTTCATTTGAAATTAGAAATGAGAAGTCAACATTAGGCTTAGTGGTGTTGATAAGGCGGCCTTTAGTGATTGCTTATTTTTTAAATAAATCTTCTATTATGGTAATAGTGTTTCTGTAAATAATTCAGTAGAATTCTATTGAATACGAGGTGGTGTCCAAAGCTGTATTTTTCCAAACAGAAATGAATGTTATTTTCTTCAAAATAGTCACTGAAATTCAATAAACTGATTCCAGTGAGTTTCAATTAATTGAAGCAACTCTGAAATCTCCCTCTTATTTAAGCTGTAATAGCTTTTATTACTTTTTAATGTCATTGCATCTTCAAATCTTACACTTGAGATAATTTTACAATCAAATAGAAAATTAAGTGACATGGATTAGATAAGTGATTATGGGATGTTGCACCCACACAATCCTGTGTTCAAAAAATGCTGAAAAAGGAAATCATTGAAACTGTGTAATTCAAAAGTATCGGCAAATTTGGAACTGGCATCATCTAAACATCTAGATATATAATTTTATTATAAGAGTTGTTCCAACTATGCACATGTTTTTTTATTAGATTTCATATAATGGCTATGTCCACCAATCTTAAAAACTCCAGGTTCCTATCTTTTCTTTCTTTTAAACTTAGTTATTTTTATCAGATGATGCAAAAATGTCTTCAACAATGTAGTAATAATTAGTAAGAAAAATCTAAAAGGCTGTAAAAAAGTATATTTTTAATATTGCACCAAAATGTGATTGTTTTTGGCCAACTGCTTTAGTGTTACCAGTATTGCAACAGTGTTTTAAAAAAAAAAAGTCATGACATTGCTGTCTAACAAAATATTACCATGTGGGGTCACAAAAGAAAGTACTTACTTAATACAAAGTATTCTTTTCAATAAAATATGAAAGTCATAATAAACTATATACATTAGGAGAAAAATCCAATCTAGCTTTTCTATCTAGCTAATTAAATGAACAGGCTGAAATAGATATAAACACTACGTACTAGAGTCATTACCTGCCTAGGTTCCTATCTATGAGTCAAATAGTTGTTTGAGAAGGAGTGTGTTACCCATCTAAAAAGATTATGACATTTGTCCTTGTATAACTGAAGACCACTAATTGTTAAATTGATTTTCACATTAAATAACTCACAAATGTTGACAATGCTGAAACCAACAACACCAGTCACCATCATTCTTATTACAATCATTATAGATTCTCAAGAAGATAACTATTAAAACTATAGGGTCATCATCATCATATCGTGCTAGTAAGAATGGGATACATGACAATCATTTTGCCCACACCTGTCCCTATCACGTCATTGCCGCCGGAAGGTCCTCTGCAGAGCATCCATATCTGTGGAGAAATGGTCAACGTACGTCCTGCTGATGGCCCACACACCGCATACCCATGTGCTGGCTTCCAAAAGAGAACACATTTTGTTTGTCCTACTCTCTGTAATTCCGCATGTATGTCCTTTTACTCGGATAGTCTGTGTGATATGGAAAAAGTGCCATAAAGCTGTGTTCTCATGCAGTGTTGTTTAAGATTGTTCATCGGCATTCAGTTATGCAGCTCCCCTCTAGTTTATTCTTCGAGTCATTTTCGTAGAGTCCAAGTGGAGTAGCTCGTACAAGTCTATATGCTGATAGTCTATTTATAGCATACCATTCCTTCCTATGCATGCATTAACATCACTTTCTGTGGATTGAGATATTACTACTTGGTACATGAATTGTTCCACGAAGTTTGGCAGTGTTTTTATAAGAATGTGGGATTCTCCTTCATTTTTAAAAACATGATCAGTTTTATCTGATTTCATATGTAGGCCTGGTGTTCTGTGCTGCCTTTTCTAAGGCTTGTGCAGGTGTATTTGCAAGAAGTTCCGATCATCTGGAAGTCCCACATAGCTTCTCAGGATATCACCTGCTTCTTGTCTTTTTTAGTGCAAGGCCTTTCTTTTATGGGATTTAATGATGTTTGAAGTATGTTGTCCTAGGCATTTATGAAATATGTATGGCGCGTAACGTTCTACTTTAGGATCTAAGGCAAGCAATGTCATTAATCCGTGTCACTATCTGGTGAATCGTTTAGTGTTTGGTAGAGCATCATTATGGCGGTAACTGTTTTTCTTTTGGGAGGCTATAGCTAGTAGTATTTGCTCTGTGTGGAATCAAAGCCTTGGTGAATCTACAAATAGTAGAGTTGCCGTCAAGGATTTTTTGCTCCAAACCACCTATGATTTTGATGAATAGTCAGGATTGGGAGTTGTGGATCAATTTTTTTGAATCTAACTTGGTTACAATTTGATAATGCTAATGATATGTCCTTATTGCATATCATTTATTCATTTGTTCTTGTATTCTATTCAGTTTTGTATGTTTCGCTGTAGTTCTCCTGGGATTTCTAAAGTTTTTCTTTGAATTTTGGTGTTAGTTGGGCTTGTTTTATTACATTGAGATACTTCCTCTTTACTCCTAACTGCTTCAGTCTCCCAATAGACCAGTGTGTTTTGTTCTTTGATCAGATGCATTCAGTCACACTAATTCTTGCTGGGCATTTAAACAAAGTTTTGTATTCCTCATTTGGAGTGTACCTCACAGATGTCTTCATGGAGCATGTCAAGACTTATTTCTTACTGTTATGAGTAGCAATCAATATATCACAGTTGGCAAGTGAGGATCAGTCATATCATATAGATTACTGGTTTGCCCATTTTTTTCTATGTAGATAGGCATAAGTTTGGCTGGACTAATTCTATGATCTGAAGATACTCCTCAAAAGAGGAGTGTTTCGCATTCCATAAGCGCTGAGTTTATCAATTTTTTTATTTATCAGATGTAGCCTATTTGCACTTTCATCTATTGGGTCAGTCTAAGTCCATAGTTGTTGCTTTTTGATTTTGGATTTTATTGTTAGAAGCATAACTGTATCTTGTGTTACAGACCCACAAATGTCAGCGATGAAATGAACATGTGAAACGTTTTACAATGAAGCTATCCTCCCGGATATGCTTGGACGAAGGTGTATGGATCGAGCAACCATTCCTGTTTGAATGGTGGTGTAGCAGATCTATTGTTTTTCCTCTTTGCCTATCTGCGCAATCATGTCTCGCCCAATATCAGTACATGTGTTTGAGAGTG
>CM042156.1:41780682-41826532 GCA_023376005.1 Doryteuthis pealeii | reverse complement strand
AAACAAATGCAAATTACCTTCCATAACACAAACCATATAGCAACATGCATTTATATTAATAACCAACATATAATAATCAAACAATTTATCAATAATTAAATAAAAAGAAAATCCATAATTACGCAAAAACAAGGAATTGTGACTTTGTACTAATATTTTCAGTACAACTGACACACCAATCTCCATTTATAATAAAATATAGTAATATATGTATTTATGAACTTTATATAATAGGCCCCAGGAAAAAAACAGAAACACACAAATTTGTAATAAATCGTTAATTTTAACTAATGCTGTTTTTTCCATTAAACTACCCAAAACCATAAACCCAACCCTAACTAACCCCCTAACCCCCCCATAAAATAACATTTATTACAAAATTGTGTTCGGTTTTTCTGACCACCCTAATTACTAAACAAAATTCATAATTGTACACCCTATTACTAAACAATTAATTATACCCTTTAACAAACAAAATCATAATACTATAATTAATATATTGTTTTTTTTAAATAAAGGAATTGTTAAAATCAAGATTTCAAAACACTACATTTCAAATTCTGCATTTCTGTTCTTCATAGTCAACTCCACATTCTTTTTAGGAAGCACAACCACAGAAATATCATGAACAACATTACGACTATAGTCCAGTTGCATTGGTATAAAAGAAAAAATGTACAGACAATTGAATTATGTTCAAACACAACCCATATTTAAATTAGCAGACATTACCAACACTTAGCAGGGTGAAATATAATCCAGTAAATATAAACTACAACATTTGATTACCTAAATTTTTATCTTTTCAACATAGCAGACATATAATAATAATATTATAATAATAATTAACAATACCAATGCAAATTATATATATCTTAATATTACTAATATAATTATTTTATTGTCGTATCGATTTCAAACGAAAACTTTATCTTCAAAAACGATTTTCGAAATGAACGCGTTTTTTTTCTTTATTTTTTTTATGTCTATAAACACGCGTCTCGTGGTGTTCTTTTTTTTAAACGCCCACGCGCAAATCTATAGCCATTAGCCGTTCATTCAATTCAATTTTATATTTTCACTATTAATATTATGTATATTCATTTGAATATAGTATATAATAAATGACATACTATTACTATTATACTATAGAACGTTGTATTTAATTAATTATTATTCAGTGTTTAGCTCAACTAGTTTATACTAAGGACCTAATTGGTGCTATTAAAACACTTTCTCTAATCTGAAAATTACCACAGTTTTGTATTACTGTCTCTATCTTAAACGAAAATAACTATTGCTTATTTTTGCATTGATTAAAATGTTATTGAAAATAAAATATATCTAAGCCAGGCATCACCAAACTTTTTCACGGTGCGGCTGGATAAGAAAGAAAATAACAGCCGACACATATTATGCTGTTCAATACTTCCTACCAGAAGAATGCTCTAGAAAAAAAGTAAAAAACAAAATTTATCTTCCATGTCAATTCATGATAATGTGCTGTAAATGCACAAAAATTAAAGTTTAACCAAACGATTATTTCAAAACGATTTATTCAAAGAATGCAACATTAGCTGAAAGTATAGTGCAATTGTGAAACTGAAGTTTACTTTTAAGATATGTCAATGTTTGGTTTGGAATTAGCCTACATTAAACTCTAGAGAAGTCGGTAATTTATGTATGAAGTGGCGTCCACTGTCTCCTGCCTTCAGAAAATTGCCTACCCGGTGGACTATTTAAATAAACTCCCCACTTATGTCGGTTACTTGAAGAAAACAACCAGCTTATCATTAAATGATTTTAGAGGGGCTTCTCTTTTTTGCTGAATTCTTATTGTCGTAATTCTTTATTTATAGAAATTGGTGGTAATTCTGTTATTTAATAGAAATTGTCGTAATTCGTTTGATTTATAGGAAATTGTCTAATCTGTTCATTTATTAGAAATTTTCGTAATTTCTGTTTCATTTATTCGTAATTTGTCATAATTCTTTTCATTTAACGTTAATTGTTCGTAATTCTTGTTTAATAGAATATGGATATATATTTGGAATAGGACTGAGATAGATAGATAAACAATAATAATATAGATTTTGTCGTTTAATTCTGTTTATTTAAACTAAAAACAAGACATTAAAACAAACAGAATTAAAGAAAATCTAACAATATACTGGACGTTATTTAAATAGTCACTGGTTTAGCAATTTCTGAGCAGAGACGGAGACGCACTCCTCCTAAATACCAGAATGTTTCCACAATGTTATCAGTAACAAGTCCTCGTCCAGAATATTTAGTAAGTTAACATGATATTAAATGTATCAGAAACCTCTTGCATCAAGAACCGTTGTGGCCTATAACGACCCATGTTTGGTAATCCTGTCTAGACTAATTAAACTAATGTAATGTTTGCAAAAAAAAAATTTATCTAAAAAAAAAAATTCAATCAATGCAAAAAGTTGAAATAATACACTGAAGAAATATAATTGTAACACCATTAATGTTTCATATAATATATTCTATATACCCACTAATCTGCTGGTATATAATTATATATATATATATAAATATATAAATATTACCAACCCCCTGTACGAGCAGATGCGACACATATCAATTTCTTAAGCAATAAACAGTTTAATCAATTTCCTTCTTCTAACTGTTTACCTACCAATGGTTAAGGAGCTCCAGTCTGCCTTGCCTATTTACCCATAGCTGGAGGAGAATTGGATTCACACCTTTCCCAAGGTATTAAGCGCTAATTGAAATGCAAACGAGCTTCGTTCCAGAATTTGAACTCGGTTGACGTTCCATTTCCTATGACTCTAACCATTAGACCACACGCCTCCATTTCTGCTGTAATAATGAAGAGAGAGAAGACAGATGAGAATGAGATATATAGATGGCTTTACTTTTATCTCTTACTGTTCGGTCACCTATTCCTTCTTTCTGCCTCTGGTGGGCTTGATTCGTTAATTTTCCTTTGCTGGGCAGTCTTGTTCATTTCTTAGATAATAATTAATAAAGACCTTTTTGTTTTTTATATACTTTATTAAAAAAAAAAAAAAAAAAAACAAGCCAAAAGAGTTTATAACCGCATAAAAACTTAATTCTCATGCACCTAATCCCACACCTCCAAGGATACAAAGTTAAAAAGTATTAACCGACAGTAACGTCAGGTAACTATCCACATGGAACCTCCGTCATTTCTTATCTACATACTGTAATAAAATGAAAGTAACTGGTGGAGGGCCACAGTTTTAAGCCGGAGCGCATATGCTTCCCCACATGCCAAAGTCTTCAGTCTGCTAACAATCTCTCACATAAAGAAGCGCCGTGTGTATTTTTTCCTGTTCCTATCTCCTTTCCTTGCGTCCAAAATACTAGCTAATGCTCCCTTTGAGCCAGTTATAAATGTGACTGCATACATATCTACTTCTCTTCTCGACTGCAAATCCAAATACATTTTTCTCTTCCATTGTTCTCAGCTAGCCAAAAATCTACTTTACCTTTATCTCCCCGATCTGGAGTCGGCATGCCCTTAAATACACAGTAACTGGTACATCCTACTCACTCTGCATCCCTAAGCAAACCTCGACATTCACTCACATTCAAAGTAGCTTCCAATCCCTCACTCACGAGACTTGATTCATCCGGTTACTCTGGCACTGCCTGTGCGGAATTTCAACAGTATTTCAATGACGAGCGATGTGCGAGTTCCAATTTCTGTGGTCACTTGCCACACTCCTCCCCTCAAAATAACAATAACCTCAAATAAAAAAACAAACAACTGGAATGCTAATTAAAATATCAGAACTACCATGTCCACCCTACCGTGAGCAAGGGTGTGTTTTAAGTTTTAATTTTTAATTTTGAATCCACTTTGCAACTGGGCAGTTTTCATGCCCTTAGTAAATTTTCGAACCAACTCAAGAATATCTCATATCTCTTTGGAAAGGCCATTCCAACATAAATTCATCAAAGAAAGACTCTGTTAAAAAAAAATTAAAAAATAAAATCATTACTACATGAGATAACATTGCAAATGTATTAAATAACGGTTTGCGTTGGTGGTGATTTCTGTGCATGTCAACCCTTGTTGACGTATTTATGCTGAAGACAGTTATTCTAATCATTCGTGATGGTATTCAATTTTTTAAAACCCTTTTTAATAACTCATCTTTTTCATCTATTCTAACCATAGAGAGATTGTTTTGATTTGTTCTTGTTACGGCATATCAACCTCAATGGCATTAATGCACCGACTATGTTGTGAAATGAATTGGTGATAATGTTTAAAATTTCTAAAGGTTGTTTTTTTTTTTTACATATTTTTTCTTTTGTGAAGAAACTTTAGAATGTTTTTGTTAACATATATTTTTGCTTTCATTTTGAAGATTTGTAATTTGTTGTAGATGTGGCTTTCTTTTATGTATCAAGTCCATAGATGAGATCCTAAAAGGGACTACCACTCCGTGTCAAATAACTTGGGAGTAATGTGATGAAGGTACCCACATTATCCAGAGTTCCAAATTAGAAACTTCACCATTAGTTTTAACGTCATACCCGGACACTTAGACCTCATGCCACCACCTTCTAGCACATAATATAAAAAGGTTGCGAGGGTCTGCCCATAAAAAATATGAATCTGACAAGTCATATAGGTGCTAGGGCATTGACCATTCAACAATCGGAGAGCCTCATCGCACTTACCCATCTAGCCTAAGCAAGCCAAAGTGCTTGTTGCATTGGTCATGAACTATTCAGCCACCAAATTCCATTCTTAAGTTATACAGGATTGCTACCCATGAAAATGATTATATTTTTAGAAAAAATTTTTATTTTATTTCATCTTACATTTGCGACACGTGTTTCAGATCTTCTGATATCTTTCTTCAGGCATTGATTAATCATATGAATATGAATTTGTACATGCATGTATATATATAACATTAGTATCACTCTTCCCTTCCTGTTCAGTGGTGTGGATATATATAATATATATGTATATGTAGAGTTAGTTCAATGTTTAGAAAATCAAAGTTTATCATGTAATGTGTGATGCTAAAGACAAACGGCTGAAAAGCATTAGGGATATAAAGATCTCCACATAAACTTGCAGCCTCAAAATGCACAAAAATTGTAACAAACAACAACCATTTCAGTTAATATGTTCCTCAGCTTTTTCAAATATTTGTCATATCTAATAGTTGTTATTTATCACTCAGCACTAATCAACCTAAGGGCGGTTAGCTCATCGGTAGAGCGTTCGCTAGAAACCACAAGGTTCTTAGTTCGGTACAGGTCCTCGCCAACTCAGCGTATAAGTAGCACAGATGATCTGTGCGGTAAAGTAAGGAGCTCTGTGAAAGGTTTGGTGCTCCACCTCAGACGCTAAAAAATCTCCTTGGTCTAGCGCTAGTGAAATGCTGATAGACTACCTCGCTGATGGCTGATACCAACTTTACCACCCCGACGACTTTTTTTACTAATCTATTAACAGACAACTGTTTTTTTGTTTTTACAAATCCAAGTAGTAGTTCTCCTATTTAGCAAAGAAATGTGAGGCTCTTCACAAATGCTCCTGCCTCCTGTCCTAAAAAATGCTATTAGGTGGTCCTGCCTGAAAAAACAACCCACATACGATTGAAGCCCTACTGTTGGAAGCATTTTATTTCTAAACATTTAGCAGTTCTAAAAACTGCTAAAAAATGTTTAGAAATAAAAATGCCCTGGACAATCATATAGGTGCTAGGGTTAGTGTTAAGATTAGGTTAGGTTTTTAATTTTTCAAAACTGGGTCATTTTAAAAAATAAGCAACAGTTGTTTGTTAAGAATGTTTTTATCTTTTTCAGAACTCAGTCAATTATTAAAAAATTTGTTGACAGTTGTTTGAATTTAAAATAAAACTGAAAATACCGGGCTAAAAAAAATTTTTTTAAAGGGGTGGGAAATATTTACATTTACTGTCGGATAAAAAACTTGGTTGCTACTGTTAAACGCCTTCAAACCACTAAAAAATGTATTTGACGTTAAAAATGCCTTCAAACTGCTAAAAAAATACTTTTAAAAGAGGGGAGGTCGTTAAAAATACTTACATTTACTTGTCGAAAAAAAAATTGGGGTGAAAAACACCTTAACGCAGGTTGTTTTTTGAGCTGGCACTGCTTAACGTTTTTTTTAGGCAGGAGGCCAGACGCATTTATGCGAAGACCCGAAAATGTTTAGTTCAATTGAACAAAAACCAAACAATATAAAATATACTAATTTTCTATAGAAGCCTTTAATAACTAAATATCATACTTAACAAACTTTAGACTACCAATAGCATCATACACCAAAAAAAAGTTGAAAAACTATATTGCTACAAAATAGGATAAAAATAACAAAGATCATGATACTCGTCAAAAGAATGTGACATAATTCTTACTTCTTATAAATGAAACATTCTCTTTTTTGTTGGAATATTTTGATATAAGCCGTTGCAGCAATCCACCACTTAAATTTATAGGACCAAGCGAGGTCATGTGGTTTAAAATCTCAGCCAATCAACCAACCCGAATACGTGTTGGTTAACTACTTAATCAGCTGAAGACAGACGTCCATTTGCACTCATTGACAAACGACCTATAAGACTGAGGTTTACCAAGGAACAACGAAAAGATCATACTCAATATTAAGACACAAGGAAAAAACACAAGGATTCTTCACTAAGGATCACGCTCTGCTTAATACAAAGCATTCTGCTGGACAGCACTCTTGCTTGAAGCCTAAAGATGGCCACAAAAATCATAACAGGTTATGGGCCCAGCCACGCTTCCACTGCACCCATAACCATAATGGGTGCAGTGGATGTACTGGGCCCATAACCTGTTACGATTTTTGCTGCTAAAAATCACAGTTTTAAATTATTTTGTTTTAAAAATTTTTCATACTGATTAAAAGTCAGACTAGTCATTACGATCATATGAGGGTCATCTGAAAAATCATTGTTGATCAAATACTCTTATGAAATATGACCAAATGAGGTTTATTTTTTTTTTTAGATAATCCCTCTTACAGTCCACTCACTTCTTTCATTATGTTGTATTCCAATTGGCAATGATGCTATAACTTTTGATTTAGTGGATCCTGGACACACATATTTGCTTTGAATGAGTCCCCTGGGAGAATTTAAAGATCCCAACTCAAGCCGTCTAACTCCTACCTTGTGTAATTCGCGGAATTTGATTGATGTTGGATTTTGTGTTAAAGTATTCAACTCTGTTACATGATGAATGCCAAAACTAAAACTAGAGTTTGGTAGGCTTATATATGGAGCTTTGGATTGTTCCATATGAACTCAGGCAAGTCACTTCCTGAGTTTTGATTGGCTGTTGGATTTCAGGGTGAGTAAGAACAGGATAAGTACCCACTCTTCAGCCATCACTTGCATTATGCCAGCAGCATGCAAGGACTGTATTAAGTTACAGCTTGACTGTTGTTTTCGTCTACTAACTTGACGGTAGTTAGAACCCCACTGCGAACGGTGAGTATCATATTGTTCTATATCTGAAGGATAACTTCTACAATTGACTTATTTGGTTGTCAAACTAAACCACATTCTCTCAACAACTCTACACTCTCCGTCCAATGTCACTTCTTGCAATTCTGTTACGCTCACACAGGTTTACCTTCACAAAATCGAAACTCTATATAATGAGAGCCACTCTTGAGCGCCATTTTTCCTTTGGCCACCGAGGTAAGTGAATTTCCATCTTTTTTATTTTATTTTGTTCTTATTTCAACTACAATTTGTTTCTAAGAAACTATTGAAATGTGTTTACAGTTAGCTTGAAATGGTGAGGGAAGAAAAAAGAAAAACACTGGGACGCATGGATACAATTTTATTGCGTCCTTTTTAGATTTTTGTGCATCAGAGTCGCAGGACGCGTACCTAATCATCGTCTCTGCATTGGTAAAAAAAAAGTCATCAATAATATATATGTCAGCCTATTAACTTTTCACTATCCTCATGAGAATGTTTTTTTACCTGAGTGAGTTCACACCATATGTCATATGTCATCCTATTAACTTTTCGTCATATATATGTCATATGTCATATGCCAGCCTATAACTTTTCAGCCTATCCTCATGAGAATGTTTTTCTACCTGAGTGAGTTCACACCATGTCAATGTCAGCCTATTAACTTTTCACCTATATATGTCATATCCATATACATTCATATGTCAAGATATCATGTCAGCCTATTAACTTTTCAGCCTATCCTCATGAGAATGTTTTTTTTACTGAGTGATCACAACATTATGTCAATTCATGCACTATAACTTTTCAGCATATATATGTCATGTCATATCAGCTATTAACTTTCAGCCTATATATGTCATATGTCATATGTCAGCCTATTAACTTTTCAGCCTATCTTCATGAGAATGTTTTTTTACCTGAGTGAGTTCACACCATGTGTGCGTTCCACCAGAAACGGCCTTCTCCAAGAGGATGAAATAAAGTTTATCAGTGGTTATTCTCATTACACATGTCTTACACAGCTTGGTAATTGTACCCAACACACCTAAAAAAAATAATAAATAAATAACATTGAAATGTAGCAGGGAAAGCCAGGAACAATTTCATTTTTTATAACCTTTTGTTCTTCTGTACGGCTGCACCAATAACTCTAACAAAATCTGATTTCCTAAAACTAATGTTTTCACATTCACACTGGCGAATCAGAGGTCAACACAGGGTTAAAAAGTGTCAATCAAATTCCCTTTGTTTTTCCACCAAATACTTAGTTTGAATTAACAACACTATTGTACTTAATTGATAGGCAACCCATCAGTTATGCAATAAAATTGCAATTGTACCCAACACACCTAAAAATAAATAAATAAAATAATATTTAAATGTAGCAGGGAAAACTAAGAACAATTTGATTTTTTATAACCTTCTGTTCTTCCTTGCAGCTGGACCACTTGGACTCTAACAAAATATAGAAAAAGATATATGGGAGCTGCTGTTACATAATGGATAGGTTGCCTATAAATTATGTATAGCAGTGTATAAATTAAAAAAAACAACAGTTAATTCAGAATCATGGATAAAATGAATGAGTAATTGACAAGATTTAACCTTTTGCCGGGTTAGCTCAGTCGGTAGAGCATTCGGCTAGAAACCACAAGGTTTCTAGTTCGATACCAGCCCTCGCCAACTCAGCGTATGAGTAGCACAGGGATCTGTGCGGTAAAGTAAGGAGCTGATGGTAGGTGTGGCGCTCCACCTCAGACGCCAAAAACTATCTCCTTGGTCTAGCGCTATGAAAAGGGATAGACTCCCTCGCTGACTGGCTGATACCGACTTTAGGCCGCCCCGACGACCAACGACTAACCTTGTAGTTGGTCTCTGATTGGCCAGAGCCAAGCATGAGAACAGAAAGTTTTGGCTGGATGATTGAACAGAACAGATGCAAATGGTGTCTGTTGTGCATAGGCCATTTCTCCACACATGTTGTTCTTATTTGGGTTGAATAAAGACATCTAAAAATTAAATCAAGTCTTGTGTTCGTTATTATAAACAGCAATGGACACAGAGATGAAAAGTCCCAAGAAGACCCAAGTAGTCCCAGACAAGAAGAAAGAAGAGAGAGAAGCCAGCCCAGATACCCAGATAGACGACCCAACAAGCTAAGAAGATAAGTATATTATAAAATAAGAAGGGTAAAAAGAGAAGAAAAGTGCTATAAAAAGCCAAGTATGAGAACAGAAAGATAGAAAGTCAGTTTTTGCTGGATGACTGAACAAAACAGATGTGAATGCATCTGATTTCCATAGGCATTTCTCCATGCGTGTTGTTCTTACTTGGTGAATAAAAGACATCTAAACAACAATATCAAGTCTGTGTTCGTTACTAAAAACAGCAATAGACACAAAGTGGAAAAGTCTCAAGAAATCCAAAGAAGGAAAATCAGAAAAACAGAGAGAAGACAGCCCAGATAGCAAAAGACAACCTACAATCAATCAGCTTAGAAGAAGATATGTATTATAATATGGAAGAAGAGAAGAAAGGCTATACAACACTACACAAGGATGCTGTCTGCTGTCTTTAAACAAATCTTGGAAGAAACTCACAAAAAAAGCCAGCTGTATGGCCATTTGCCACCTATCACACAAATCCATCAAAGTAAGACAAACAAAGACATCCTGGTCACTGCTGGAGAAGCAAGGATGAACTGTGAACTTGCTGAAGCAAAGACAAACTCAAAGGTGATATTCTCCTGTGGACACCTACACATGGACACACCAGTGTTAGCTTGACCAGAAAAAAACCTACATCAATCAGCTCTGTGCAGATTCTAGATGGTGCATGGAGGACCTCCCAGGGGTGATGGTCAATAGGGATTCTTGGAGAGTCATGGATATATGTGTTGTCAGCGCAACCTGGTGATAACCTTCAGCCTGTTTCTCCTATCCCAGTGACGTGTTGTAATGGTTCAGAAGCTAGATTAGCAGACCATTATTAATGATGGTTGGTTGGTTGGTTTATTGATTTTAACGGCATATCAACCCGTCCAGGGTTATATCATGCCCAGCGGTTGGGGTGTTTACATATTGTGTATTCATATATATACTTTTAGTAATTGGTTTTAACAATGTGTTAGCATTATTGGGAATTATATTGTATGGCATGGATTTGTTTCATGTCTATATTCTATGGTATAATTTTATTTCCCTTAAAAAGGAGAAAATATCCCCAATGTCAACATTTTCAAACAGATCCTTCATATTGTTTGCTTTAAAATAATGGTTTCTGATGGGAGCAAAAAATCTGCATTCCATCAATAAGTGTTTAACTGTCAGGGGTGTTTGACATGTTTCACGAGTACGATTCTCACTGGGTGCCTCATACTTCTGGCCATGTGCCACAACCAAGCTAAGCTTAGTAAATAACAGATTGACTTTGCTCTCAGAATAAAACAAACGTTAACTCTTGAGTCATCAAAGAAGAAATTATGCTTGTTTAAAAAATTCTAATTTTGTTCTGAGCATATGAAACAATTTCAAAAAAATCTTTTAAAAAATTAATCTGACAAGGATTTCTTTACAGCTTTTTTTTTTTAGAATAAATAAATAAATAATTGCAGATTGCCTTCAGTTACTCAAATTTCTTAAATGAAACATTATAATCGTCATCATCAAGGATGGATTCCCTAGACTCTCTCTCACGATCCATTCCTATCAATCATTGCTCTTGGCAAGTCTTCTAGATGGCATCCAGTTTTTTGCAGAGAGCTGATGAATGTAAGTTTTGCTGGTCAGCCAGCACTGGTGTGTCCATGAGTAGGAGTCCATAGGAGAATGTTGCCTATGAGTTCATCCTTACTTCTCCAGCATATCTTGCTCATCACTATTTGTCTGAATTTTTGAGATGAGGCTTGATTATTTGTATTTTTTGGACTGTTGTCTATCTTTAATGTTATATACACAACGTTTCGGCCAATGTGCCCTTTGGCTTTCTTCAGGCATTTCTTGCCAAATGTGGGAACCTTATTGTTGTAATCAGGAGCCTTCACAGAACTTCAAACAGAACCCTTTATTCAATCCATTAGGAGAGACTTTATATATAACAATAAAGATGAGGACAACAGTCTGAAAAAAACAAAAACAAAAAAAAAAAACAGTACATTCAGTAGGTACCACCAATTTTACCCTGTGAAATTTACCCCCCCCCCCTATATTCAACACAATGAAACTTGCAGAAAAATTAATATTTTCTTGAAAGTTTTTTTCCATTCGAAAGAAAAAAACATTAACCAAACTCCTGATGATTTTTAAAAAAAATTTTCAGCTTACGGAAATAATGAAAATTATGATTGAAAAACAATGTTTTCATTTTTGCACTGTTAAATCAACTGAAATTTAACATAGCTAAAAACAAGTTACAATAAGAGTTTTTTTTTAAATTCTATGAAAAATCAATTAATAGTCTGATTTTCACGAAAATGTCCATAAATATTTACCATTGGATGTAAATACATCTGAAATAGTTTTTTTCTAAAATACATTAGGTGAAATATTTCTTTACAAGGTCTATTCCCCCCCCCCTATTTTATTTTATGAGATAAAAAAAATGACGCGTCAGAAAAATTTTGTACTTTTTTTTCTATAAAGATAAGTCTGAATAACTATATCAATGAAATTGTATAACGTACCAAGCTGTAGTTTTTTTTAGGAAAAATTAATGAAATCGGAAATAAAAAGTGCAAAAATGTGTCATAATATTAATATTTGAAAACTTTTTTTTGCTTTTGTAATTGGTATGTACTATATTCTATTAAATTGTCAACAAAAAAAATTTTTTTTAAAGAAATTAATTTTTAAGAGATTTTCAATCTTTAGTGTGCTTAAATATTTTATTTTTTGTCACAAATTTTGGTCAATAATTTATTATCTCCTCTATAACAAAAAATCATCAAAAATTGTAAAAAATAAATAAAAATAATTTAGAATAAATGTTGAATTTATTACTTTTTTTGTTTAGTTTTATCAGTGTCGGAAGACTGGGTCCTTAACTATAAGGTCTCAATTAAAGTATTTACTCCACTATACACCGAAAACACATTAAAAACTTTATTCATTAAAAAAAATATAATTTATTTGTTGTTTTGATTAAATATCCGAAACTGAAGCAGCACAATTTCAGAAATAAATATATTTTTTTACGTTCTCGAATCTATTTATCTCCAGAAAACTAGCAAGGTGGAAAAATATTTTTAAAAAGCACAAAATTAGGAAAACTATACAATATATAACAATAACGTTATATAACTATAGACTAGATAAAACTAGGAAGAAAGAAAAGAGTTACATTTCTTTGTCTTCTAGAATTTTATAATATATGGGCTAGATTTATAAAAATATTTCTAGAACGAATTAAATATATAAATATTACTTATTGTTAAACGTGTAGCTTTTGAAAATCGTAGAATATTAAAAAAAATAAAAGATTTAAATAAAAAAAAAAAGAGAAACATTGTTTACACTAAAACGGTGTAAGGTTAGAAATTACCCCCATTGATTCAAGTCCTGCAATCTGTTTAATGACTTAAATTTTGTGATCTAAATTCCAGACATCGGAATTTTCTTACAATCTTCTGATTATTTTTAATAGAATGAATAAAAATAAACTTCTCTTTAAGATTACTTTTAATTAAGCAAAGTGCTGAAACAAAAATAAAAACAAACAAACAAAAAACGAATCAATTTACAGAAAATAATGTGAAAAAATTATGTGCGACTGTCGTTCAAAATTGAAGTATACGACAAAAAAATTCTTAAACAAAATAATTATTTCGGGCAAATTTAAACCACCTCATTCAGATTTGCCTAGATTGTTTATTTTTTATAACCGAGTTGTACTAGGAACAAAACAAAAAAGAAGAAAAGATTACTGATTAAAAAAAGTTTTTTAAAAACTACGGAAGTTAAGCTCAGACCAAATTTTCTACCAGTTAGTGTTCTTTTCTTGTTTCATAATATCTAGATTTAGTACAGTACTCAAGTATAGTTATTTACTTGATTGAATAATTTTCAGTAAGTAGAGAATGAAATAATTTTTTAAAAAATGCTAATCGTGACACATACGAGAAAAATGTTGGATACAGGCTGTATCCACAAGTTTGCCACGAAATCTCATGTCGCTCGATTCCCGCCGTCAACTCCAAATAAAACGTGATGCACGAACCTCAGTTATAATTTCTCTCGTTTTTGCAATGCTTTTCCCTTTTACAAGTTGTTGATTAAATATTTTACTTTAAAAAGTCTTTTTAATTTTCTAATACCGAAAAAATAAAGGATTTGTGAATTTTACTATAAAAACAACAAACAATACCGCTTGTTTTTTGGGTTTTTTTACGAAAGATATTTTTTGAGAAAGTTAGGTAGAATGCATCACGGAACTAAACACTAGGATGTTATATTTACTTCTTTTTTTTTTGTTATACATATATTTTCTCACTAAATATTTGTTTTTTTCTGGACAAATTGTACACACTACACAGCAAATAAAAATAAAACAAGATCGACATTGTAAGATTATAATAACATCGTTATAACTCGCTTATTTTCTGATTTTTACGTAAATTTTAACGACTCTATAACACACATAGTGGAGGAGGAACAATTCTACTTTCGCTCTGTGATTAATTCTGAGAAGATGTGAATGTTTCGAAATGTTTTTCTTTGTCGGGTTTTATCAATAGCAAGAAATGTTAAATTTGGATATTAATGTTATTTGAAAACGTTTAATTCTAAATTTCTTTTTGCGAATAAAGCCTTATTTTTCTTCCCATTTTGACGTGGCCCTGTGGCCTAATGGATAAGGCGTCGGCCTCCGGAGCCGAAGATTGTGGGTTCAAGTCCCATCAGGGTCGAATTTATATAATATATTTTTATACTGATTTTCTGTTCTTCCTTCTTTCTGATCTATTTTTATCTTATAAACAATTAAACAACCCTACTTGTTTTACATGCAAGCAGTTCGTTGTTTTTCTTTCTTTCTTTTTTCTTTCTTCAATGCTATTTATTTCCGACTAATACAAAAATAACGACTCGATAAATTAAAAGAAAAAAAAACATCCTAATTTGTTTTTACATTTTTTTTTTCAAATTGATTTCAGTAATAAATTTAATACAAAAAAAAACTTGTTTCCTGGTTGCAATTAAATTTTTTTTGTTATTTTAATTTAAATATTATTACGAAATAAAACAGGTTTAAAAATAACTGATTTCAATGAATATCTTAGATCTAAAATATCAAATATTAAAATACCAAATATTGGAATTATAAAAATATTGAAATAATATCAAATACTATCAAATACTAAAACAATGAAAATAAAATATCAAATATCAAAATAATAAAAATAAAAATATTAAATTAATAAGAATAATAAAATATAAAATAATGAAATAATAAAAATATCAAAGTATCAGATATTAGAATAATCAAAATATCAAAATATCAAATAATAGAAATATTAGATATCAAATATCAAAATAATGAAAATATAAATATATCAAATATTAAAATGATAAGAATATCAGAATATCAAAATGATAAAAATATTAAAATATCAAATAATAAAAATAATAAAATATCAAGTATCAAAATGATGATATCAACTATCAAAATAGAGGAAATATTAAAATATCAAATATTAGAATAGAAAAGATATTAAAATAATTAAAATATTAAAATATCAAACACTAAGATATTAAAAATATGTGTATATATCTAATATACTAATATTTTTAATATCTTAGTGTTTGATATTTTAATATTTTAATAGTAAAATAGTAAACATATTGAAATAATAAATATAAAATAATCAATTCGGATGAAGATTGCTTGTCTTTAGAAAGATAAATTCAATATTGACTATATTAAAAATCAACTAATTTCTCATATCAATTGATTTATTTCCTTCTGAAAAAAATAACGGAACTAATTGATTTTATTTAGAAAAGAAAAAATGGTAGCCTTAAAAAACAAAAATGAAAACTAACAATAAAACCAAACAAAACAATTTAATCATATGTTGTTGATTAAATCTCTTGATTAATATAGAGCACGGGAGGTAATTACCTCGTGTGTCTGCCAGTAGGCACTAGGTGGCATAGCAAGCAGTATCATAAAAGTGGAAGCTGCTAAGTCAAAATCCTTTTTATTCTTCAGGCCTCAAGAGAAGTTGCGCTCTTGGTCATAAACAGAGAGCTTTGTGCCCCCCCCCCCCATGAAAGCATGCTTAACATTTAAGTCTTTACACTTTCCTTTTCTACCATCTACATATCAAGAGTTTCTCTACTAAAGACTTATTGGACCATATGACCTTTAGGCACCCCTTTTGCAATCTCAATTCATAGGAACATTTTTTCCATTTACACGGTCAAAATCCAGTTAATTGTTAACAGACAATTTTTAGAGTTTTTTTTTTTAACTCTTAATGTTCTATACCACCTCATTCCACCCCACAAAAAGTCACATTGCTTTTCCTAATCCACCCCAAATGATAGTGTTTGTTTAAATGTAATATTAAACATATTTAGAATTCTTTGATTTAAGGAAAATAACAGGTAACTTTAAATGAAAAGGCCATTTTTAGGCATTTTTTGCTAAATCATTATAGGAACAGGGCTCTGAACTTGGAAAATTCTTAACAGGATGTTAAGAGTTAATTATAAAACTAACCCCTAACCCTAACCTCTAACAAACAACTGGATTTTGACAGTGTAGATGAAAAAAATGTTCCTATGAATCGAGATCGAAAAAGGGATGCCTAAAGGTCATATGGTCCGACTTCTTTTCATATTTGGACATTTAATTCATACAAACTCTCCATAAGCACTTCCTTGTATTCCTTTGTTGGGTCAGTAAAATGGTAATTCCTGTGGGTGGAGTTGAGGGAGAGGCTTTCTGTGATTGGATATACCAATCATGTGATGAGCCCAGAAGCTTTGGCACAAAATACCAAAATCCACAGAGACAGACCCCAGACCAGCTCTGACAAGGCAGCGACTTGAAAACCCCTCCAAGAAATCACCCTAAGATACCAGATATCTTCTCCAGCATGCCAGTAAGTCTCTCAAACTCAACTTTATACACAGGAAGGACTTTGTATTGTTACTCATTGTTTTATTTGTCTTTAATAAATTGTTAGAATTAAACTAAGTTTTAATTCATTTGTTTTTTGTTGTTAGACTTAGAATTAAATGCTATACTAACATAATAAAAGGAAGGACTTTATATTGTTACTCATTGTTTTATTTGTCTTTAATAAATTGTTAGAATTAAACTAAGTTTTAATTCATTTGTTTGTTGTTGTTAGTCTTAGAATTAAATGCTATACTAACACAATAGCTTATTATGTTTATATTCTCTTCTATTAAGTTTGCTCAGGAAATAAAATGTACTCATTATCGGTTTATCATGAGTTCACCAATTTACAAGTTTTCCAAGTTATGAGCTGACACTCGATTTATTTATTTATTTATTTTTTTTGTTTGTGTTGTGAGCTAAAATTTGAGGTACTGACAAGCTTCAGATATGCTTATGTTGAAAACATTTGAGTTTCCAAATTCATTGTACCAAAGAAAAATATTATTTATAAAAACAAAACATTAAAACATATCACACCACATAAAATTCATGTATAGTGTTAATAATTTCATTAAAAACATTTAAGTTTCCAAATTCATGACACCAAAGAAATTATGAGAGGGGAAACAAAGTACTTGTGATATTCCATACTGTTTTGAAGTTTATGTTTTGTGCATGGTTATGTAATTTTTGATGCTAAACTTTCTTTTTTTTTTATTAAACTTGAACTTTATCTCAAAATTTTATGAAAATTGAGTCTATATTTTATTTTTTGTGGGAGATTAAAAAAATATGGAATTTTCTTCATATAAATTTCACCAATTCCATTTTATTTTTGTCACTTATGTAATATCATAAAATAATTTGTTGCCACACATCTTACGCAATAAGTGAACTAATTCATAAGTGATGTTCTCCAGTGGACTCCTACACTTAGATACTCCAGTGTTGTCTGACGAGCAAAAACTTACATTCATCAGTTCTGTATATATAATGGATGCTATGTTGAGGACATGCTAGGAGTGATGACCAACAGGGACAGATGGCAAGAAAATGTCAAGGGAATCCATGCTGTCAGCATGATTTGATAATGATGATGATGTATATATATATATATATATATATATATATGATGTATATATATATATATTTACCAACCCCTCCGCACGAGCAGGATGTGACACAAGGTCAATTTCTTAAGCGGAGTTCAACAGGTTTGAATTCAGAGTTTTCCTTCTCCTAGACCGGTTGCCTAACCAAGGTTAAAGAGCCCAGTCTGCCCTACTATTTATCCATAGCTGGAGGGATAGTAGGATTCATACCTTTCCCAAGGGTATTAGCGCAAAGTGAAATGCAATTACCACATCCAGGATTTGAACTCGGGGCGACGAGTCCATTTCCCATGATTTTAACCATTACACCACGCGCTTCCTGTATGATGTATATATATATATATATATATATATATATTAAAGAAATGGATACAATAGAAACCTACTCGAGTTTCACCATTAGGATCTTCAGGGTTAAATCCACTGAATAAATCGAGGTACCGATTAATTGCAGCCAATTACACGTGTGTTCATTGAATAAGATGTTACGTTACCTTCAATGAACACACGTGTAATCCGCTGCAATTAATCGGTACCTCGATTAATTTAGTGGATTTAACCCTGAAGATCCTAATGGTGAAACTCGAGTAGGTTTCTATTGTATCCATTTCTTTAATAAATTTGCTCTACTTTGTATTGAGCACTTTGTATTTGTAATATCGCTGACTTAACCCCTGGATTTTGTGCACCTCCAACGATCGTGCCCATATTCACCGGTAAGCCACCTTTTATCTATATAAATACACACACATATATATATATATATATATATATATATATATATATATAAAGTCATCCACAGACACCATGTTTCGACGTTTCATGTCTCATCAGTGTGGCTAGACCCAGCAACTACTTCTGACCAGGACCGGAACCCAGCTGACTTTTCATCAGCCCAGTTCCTTAACCTCTCGGCCATCGACAGCCGCCATTAAGGAGCGGTGTTTTAACTGATAAATACATACATCGGTGTGTATATTTTACAATCACCAGAGAGATCAAGTCTGTAAACAACAGACGATCATTGATTTATTACGCTGGTGGTGAAAGTCAATTAAAATCACTCCTAGAGAGCTCTACTGGATTTTGGGAGCATATAACATATATATATATATATATATATAAATATATATACATAATAAAGATAAACCTAATGAGTCAGATAAACCTACTTAAAGTTTTGCTTTGTGCTCTTCAGGGCTAAGATCCGACTAAAGAGATTTGGAGCAAACTCATAATTATACAACACCTTCGACGATGACTCAAATAAATTAGCATAGACCAAACTAACCAATAAAAAACAAAGAAAAAAGACAGAACACTGTTTAAATCTATTATTTTATTTTATTTTATTTATTTATTTTTAATTTTTTAATTTTTTAATATCAATTTGAATCTTACTACTTTAGTTCTAATAAATACCATAAATTACATCAATATCTCACTATTCACGAAGAAGCCATGTTTTTTTATGTTTACAACTATTGAGAACCTCAGATCTTTGATTTAGTAATTCCCTATTATTTAAATAACTAACAATCGCCAGTTTTTCTTCAGTACATAGATGGCAATATCTATTTAACGAATATGTATTTACTTTCCTTAATTTCTTTAATATCATTAGTTATTTCTTGTTGTATTTTGTTATTGATATTTTTAAATTTAATATCTGCAGCCTTAACTATCTTTAACCAGCCAAACACCTTTGAATTATTTGCTTGTTTAGACCAAGTTACCTTTAAGCACCCCAGGGTCGACCTGGATTCAGAAGGACATGTTTCGCTTTGCACCATCAACATGCGGTTGTTTGTTAGGGTTAGGGTTAGGGGTTAGTTTTATAATTTAAAAAAAATGCATCTAAAATCCTCTGGTAACAAACAAACGGATGTTGACGGTGCAAAGCAAAACATGTCCCTCTGAATCCAAGTCGCCCCTGGGGTGCTTAAAGGTAACTTGGTCCGCTTGTTTTGTATTGTATATCCCTGTTTTATATTTTGTTTATATGTACAGTAAAAAAGTAGGAAGCGTGTGGTGTAATGGTTAAAGTCATAGGAAATGGACTCGTCAACACGAGTTCAAATCCTGGACGTGGTAATTGCATTTCCCTTAGCGCTAATACCCTTGGGAAAGGTATGAATTCTACTCTCTCTCCAGCTATGGATAAATAGTAGGGCAGACTGGGCTCTTTAACCTTGGTTAGGCAACCAGTCTAGAAAAAGGAAAACTCTGAATTCAAACCTGCTGAACTCCGCTTAAGAAATTGACCTTGTGTCACATCCTATGTGTGCGGAGGGGCTGGTAAATATATATATGTACAGTAAATATTTTGTAGAACAAAAAGTTGTTGGTCTCCTTTTCTTCAAAAGTAGCGTCCTTCTCCTCACTGTGTCTTAAGTACGGTTTATTCTCCCATAAAACTTAGAGTTTAAACAGTGCTTTTTCCGGGGATAAAAATTCCCACATAGATAGATAGATATAACCCTTGCTCATTTTCTTTTATAAAACTTGAATTAGCTGGTCTCTTCTATGACACCTCTATTCCTTTGTCTCTTTTATGATACCTGGATTTGCTTGTAAAATAAAAATTAGGGACCATATTACCTTTAGGCACCCCTTTTTGATCTCGATTAAGAAAGGACATGTTTTTTACTTACACTGTCAATATCCGGTTGTTTTAACAGACGATTTTTAGATTTTTTTTAAATTATAAAACTAACCCCTAACCCCTAACCTAACCCCTAACAAACAACTGGATATTGATGGTGTAAATGAAAAACATGTCCTTTCTTAATCAAGATCAAAAAGGGGTGCCTAATGGTAATATGGTCCAAAATTAGTTTTAAAAAATTAGTTAAATAGATCACTAATTAGGACTGAGCCTATTCTAGTAGTGACCACTCCAAGTGGAGTTTAACAGGTTTGAATTCAGAGTTTTCCTTCCCCTAGACTGGTTGCCTAACAAAGGTTAAAGAGCTCGGTCTGCTCTACTATTTACCCATAGCTGGAGGGAGAGTAGTTAGATTCATACCTTTCTCAAGGGTATTAGCGTTATGTGAACTGTAGCTTAGTCCAGGATTTGAACTCAGGTCAACAATTCCATTTCCTATGACTATATCCATTACACCACGTGCCTCCAATGCGCCTTGTCTTTTTTTAGGTTTGCATAATGTTTTAAGTGCACACTTAAGAAGTCAAACAAATAAGCCAAATTGAATAGTCAGTAATATTCACAGAGTTCCGTCCCGGTCTCCTGCCTCAAAAACCACTAGCCGGTGGCTGCTGAAAAAAAAACACCAGCTACAATTAAAGTCCATAGCCGAAGCGGTGTCACTTGAAAAAAAACCCCAACCAACTTAGGACATTTTTGCCAAAAACCCAACCCCAACCCCAACTCTAACCCTAACCCTAACCCCCTCTGTATACAGGGTGACCCAGAAAAAACAGAACCCACTAATTTTGTAATAAAACTGTTAATTTTAACTAGTATACAGGGTGACCAAAAAAAAACAGAGCCCAAATTATTTATTTATTTTCCCATTAAACTAACCTTAAACCCCAACTCCAACCCTAACCCTAACTCTAAACCCTAACCCTAGTTTTTTTTCAAGTGACACTGCTTTGGCTACGGACTTCAATCGTAGCTGGTGTTTTTTTTTTCAGCAGCCACCGGCTAGCAGTTTTTGAGGCAGGAGGCCGGGACGGAACTCCGCGAATATACCCGAATAGTCAAAGCATACCTGTTATGTTTCAAGCCTTTCAAAATCAGTCCCAGCTGACAATGAACTTTAACCTTTTACACTGAAGCAGGCAGACATTAGAATGTTATTTTCTGACTCTGGGAATGTTCAAAAAATTCTCCCATATAGATTAATGGTAATTACTACTTTGCTTTACACTATTTTGGATAATAGGTAAAAATTCTACTAATATATATCATTTGTAAAAGGAATGAGTCATAACACAAACTTTTTTAAAAAGTGGAAAACACAAGAACACATACACACATATATGAGGGTAAATAGTAGGGCAGACTGGGCTCTTTAACCCTGGTGTGTGTGGTAACAGCCTCATTCAGGATTTGAACTCGGGTCAACAAGCCCATTTCCTACAACGGTGACCATTACACCACACACCTCCAGAGAGTAAAGTTATATCCAGAATATGGTCAAAATTATTTTCTAAAAATCATTATTCCTCACTCTACCATTTTCCCTTTATAATTGGTAGGTACTAGTGCTATAAATAGTTTTCAACTCAATTTACCTACTTACTAAATGAGATGACACATACAATCATAGTGGCTTGCATAATTTTTGACATTAAAACAGTTTGGACCATATGACCTTTAGGCACCCCTTTTTGATCTCGATTATGAAAGGATATATTTTTCATTTACACCGTCAATATCCAGTTGTTTTAACAGACGATTTTTAGATTTAAAAAAAAATTAATAAAACTAACTCCTAACCCTAACCCCTAACAAACAACCGGATATTGACGGTGTAAATGAAAAACATGTCCTTTCTTAATCGAGATCAAAAAGGGGTGCCTAAAGGTAATATGATCCAACAGCTTTTAATGAAGTCCTACATCTTAAAGTCTTACCCCAAAGCATTTTTCAGCACCATTATTCCAATGATTTTATATTTTGATACCAATATTTTCAGCATCATTATTTTGATGATTTCATATATTTGTATGTTTACTCTGTGTGTCTGATAGTTTTCGTGAGAGATCAAGTGACAATAAGTTTTTGTAATACTTCAGCTGTTGCATAATGGATGGGCAGAAGCTTATCATTTTTGTAAGGTAGTGTAGATTTTAAAATGACAATAAACCGTATGGACCATATTACCTTTAGGCACCCCTTTTTGATCTCGATTAAGAAAGGACATGTTTTTCATTTACACCTTCAATATCCAGTTGTTTGTTAGGAGTTTGGGTTAGGAGTTAGAGTTAGGGGTTAGGGTTAGGGTTAGGGGTTAGTTTTATAATTAAAAAAAAATCTAAAAATCGTCTGTTAAAACAACCGGATATTGACAGTGTAAATGAAAAACATGTCCTTTCTTAATTGAGATAAAAAAGGGGTGCCTAAAGGTCATATGGTCCAACCGAATGGAAAAATATGATAGTCATAGAGTTTGATAGACAGAGTGTCATCCCCATGGTCATCTGGAAGCACATCCCTCATTGGTCTAGAGAGTCACTTGATCAGGTGACTCTGGGAAAATAGATTAGAATTTAGTCAGTTGGAGACTAAGTGTCTGATTCAGGCAGATATAGTTATGCTCTTTGTGTGTGTGTGTGTGGCAAATAATGTATCAGGAAATAAGTGATTTGGGGTAATAAAAGTGTGTGCACAAAAATATGCCTCTGTGTTGTTTCCATGACTAAAATGCACAGTGAAGCAAACAACCCCAATGGAAGAAGAAACACTGACCTGATATGAAGAAACAGACACACCCAGTTGACAAAGAATTCCAAAAGAACAATGAAAGATGGAGAAGAGAGAACTATGATAGAAGAAGAAAGAACTTCTCCTCATTGTTCAAATTGTTTTTATCAGTGCCATCATCATCAAGGGAGGCATGTGGTCTAATGGTTAGAGTCATAGGAAATGGACACGACGACCCGAGTTCAATTCCTGGATGAAGCTGTTTGAATTTCACATAGCGCTGAGAAAGGTATGAATCCAATCATCCCTCCAGCTATGGGTAAATAGCAGTGCAGACTGGGCACTTTAACCATGGCTAGGTAGCCAGTCTAGGAGAAGGAAAACTCTGAATTCAAACCTGTTAAACTCCGCTTAATAAATTGACCTTGTGTCACATCCTGCTTGTGTGGAGGGGTTGGTAAATATGTATGAGGTAAAATGTAAACATGCCCTGAGGTAAAAATTAAGAACATCAATGTTCTTAATTTTTACCTCAGATTTCCAGTTTTTCCAACCTTTTTTTGCTCTTTGGAACTGTGCCAAGTGCTCCAACAGTGATAGGTACAACTCTCTTCCAAGGTTTACATATCATTTTACTCCTTGCAAGTTTTTCACACTAATTCCAACTGGTGGGTTTTCCATGAAGTCTGAGTGATAGAAAGTCTCCTTAGATCTCCAGGACTCTTCTAAGTATTCTAGCTGATCTTAACAGTGTTGTGGTCTGTGTAGCAAGGGGTGAAGTGAGTTCCCTTGTGAGGCTACAGTGATTGTACTCACAACCTGGAGGTTGTGAGCGGTGACTTGTGGTAAGTGTCCTGTCACCCCTGATAGTTGGAGTGGTTCGGCCTGTGAGGAGGCATAAAAGCCGAGGTGGTTCACTGTTCCTAGCTTGGAGAACTGGTTGTCCGTGGTGGTCTTACCGATAATGCTAGTATTAGAACAGACAATTTTTTTTAGAATTACTCAGATTGTTATATAGCCCTTATAAAACATTGGGGATATAATAGAGGGAGAGACAGACAGACAGAGAGACAGACAGAGAGATAGATATATTAGATGATATGATGGTCTTTCTTACTTGATACTCTTTTACTTGTTGTTTCTACCTTGGCCGCCATGTTCTTTCGTCTAGTAGGCTTCTGTTGTTAAGGGTTGGTTCTTCTTCTTTGATTCTTCTTTGTGCAGGGCTGGTCATTGTTTGTTTTAACATTTAATTAAGACAACAAGACTTCTTTGTTTCTTGATCAAGTTTTTATCTTCAACCCTGCCCATTTGATTCCGCTGTGGGTGAGTTGCGAACCTTAAGAGACATCCTCTTTGATCTGACTAACTAAACTAAAACCTATTCCCACACATCCAATCGTGCGCTTTCAAGGGGTCAAATAAAAGGTCATTACCCGTCACAACTGAGGGTAACTTCCCATGGACCCCGTTGTTTTTAAGTTTCAGACCCTATTCAAAAATTCTAACTACAGGTATATTCATAATTTATAACTGCTCATAAATTGTGTAACAAGATCACTCTGTAAATTGGGGCTCCTCTGTCTTGAATTGAAAAACATATCTCTTTTTATAGTCAACTGATGAATCAAAGGGGATCAGTTGAAATGATTTTGTATTTGGGCATAAACAATTTTGATTGGTTTTAAAAGAGCCCCTATTTTGTGTTTATTTGTTTTACAAGAAAGGTTGTGCAGAGCCTCCCTGCATACAGACTATTTTATGAACCAATTTTCTTAAACGTCACAGGGTGAACATCCAGTTCTCTGTCTTGTCTACCGCTACAGATTCAGAGTATCATTTTACTTTGACCAGCGCTTAAAACTTTTCAACCTAATTTAACCAGATTGTCAAGGTTATTATACTTTTTACATATTGAACTCTTTGCAATAGCTCTTAAGTAAACATATAAAACATTGTAATTATTAGATTATCATCCTGTGGTATATCCACAGGTCCTGCTAGTATATAAAAAAAACTTATGGGAGAGTTCCTGTGGTGTAGTGGGTAATGATGTGCTGGACTCTGACATTGAAGTAAGTCTAAACTTGTGCTGTTACATTCACTTTTGGACAAATACCCTTGAGAAAGGCATGAACCTTTTCATCCCTCCAGCTATGGGTTAAATAGTACCACTACTGTTCTTCTACAAGGATGGTTTTTGACATTAAATAATCCACAAAAGTTGATATCCCATTAAACAAAGAAACCAAACCAAACTATAATTTGCACACATATTGTTTCAAGTATTCTTAGCTGATACTAAGAATTCATACGCAATTATATAGTTTCAAGTAACTAACTTATTTAATGTTCTTAAAAGATGAGTAAAAGTAAAGTCATTGGGGCGGCCTATTGTCGGTATCAGCCATGCAGCGAGGGAGTCTATTCCCTTTTCACTAGCGCTAGACCAAGGAGATTATTTTAGCATCTGAGGTGAAGCGCCACACCTACCATCAGCTCCTTACTTTACGACACAAATCCCTGTGCTACTCATACGCTGAGTTGGCGAGGGCGGGTATCGAACTAGGAACCTTGTGGTTTTTAGCCGAACGCTCTACCGACTGAGTTAACCCGGCCCTAGGCATTAAATAACCCATGAAGGTTGATATGCCATTAAACAAACAAATCTAACCCAACAGATTCTCAGTTCAGTTATAATTGCATTGAACGATTCTCTTGGAGTTCTCACACACACACACACACACACACTGAGGTTATTTACTAAGCTTACTGTGGTACATGGCAACAAGTCGATGGTTGGATTTTATGGCATGCCAACCATTGTTGGGTTATTTTATGCCAAAGACATTTTCAAACTCAATTTTTTTAAACAAATTTTTAACTCATTTTTTCTATTTAACCTAAACCCTAGCAGATACTACCACTCCGGGTCAGAGTGGACCTGGGAGCAATGATGAAGGTGTGCTCCACATTTCCCAGAGCTCCAGAACTTGAACCTTACTATCAGATTGTTTAACATTATACCCAAGACATGAAGACCCTCAGCCGCCACCTTCTAGCACATATATGATAAAAAGCGTTGGGGCTTGACATAAGGGCAATAGGATTGGGACAATCATATAGATGCTAGGGCTTGACATGACCATTGATTGGAGGGGGCTTCTCCGACTGCCCGTCTAGCCTAAGTAAGGACCAAAGTGGGGTGTTGCATGTCATGGATTGCTCATCCACCAGGGTTCCGTCCTTAAGCATCACAGGTCGCCATCCACGGCCAACAGGTGGCCCCATTGGAGGGCGGAGTCTTACCTCTCTACAGAGGTGCAGTCGGTAAATTCTAAAGCCCCACCGACGGGGCTAACCGCATCCAGTGGCGAAGCTCCAGTTCTGGAGCTGTGGAGAGTATGGAGTACCCATTTATTGCTATTACTCCCAGGTCCACTCTGACTTGACTTGGTTAGCATCCCACTCTCTAAGTGTCCATTATAACAAGTTAGCGTTCCATCTGTGGGCGAAATAGATCTTGTTTGAGATAATGTTTAAAATGATTTTGAATGACATTATTAATACATTGGTTTCTTAAAAATAAAATTGACATTACATTTACAATAAATAATGAAGTGCCGACTGTGAAAATACTTTCTTGTACTGTAATATTTGGCATAAAATAATCCTATGGTTAAAATGCCGTAAAATCAACAAGCCAATATTATCTGTTTAAATAATTTTTTTTTCAGCGTAGGTACAAATTATTTTGAGAAGGGAGAGCAACAGACTATGAATGTGTTTGGTATATTGCTTTTTAAAAAGTTACTATGGACTTTTTCTATAATTGATTTAGTGAATAAATATTTTGGAATGTGAGATGTCAAGCCAAAAAGACCATAAGTAAAGGCAGTAGTCTTTTTTGTATGTTAAAAAAAAGTAGGTTGGGTCTTGGTAGTTCATTGGACTAACGACTTATAAAAATGTTGCCAGACCACATTTTGTTTCCTTATATGGTGTGGAGGAAATAAAAAAAGGACAAATTACTTCGCCTTAAAAAAATATTTATGGTAACAGAGGACTGACTCAGTTCAACAAGTTGCTGACGTTGTTTTAGTACACCTCATATCGCAATACAGACTTTTGTTTCAAATTAAACAATGTATCAAAAAAAAATCATAATTTTAATTTAAAACGCAGAGTCCGAATTAAAGCTCGAAAATAAAATAAATGTGTATCTTTTTTTAATAAGAAAAACATTTAAAAAAAATCCTTTCCTAAACTGCCTTAAAATCTTTTTTTTTTATTCGAAATTGTTTTTTATATTTTTATTTTTTTACCTCGAATCGAACACCGATCTTTTGCATGTGTGATATTTATTTAAGTCACTGATTTTGTTACGGCTAAAATTAAATATCTTGTCATTTTTTTTTCTCGTCAAAAAAGTTATTAGAACTAGCTGAGGAGAAGTGCGTTTTTTGCCGAGGCTTTTTGTAAAAAAAAAGCTGTTAGTTGTCTAACGAATTAAAGATAAAAAAAAAATACACACGGTTGGTTCAAGGACAAGAAAACTGGGATTTTATGAAAGTCTTTTGTACACGACATAAGGTACCGATGGAAAGTACGCAACTACTTCGGCTATGAGATAGACAGAATAGCATTTCTACATTGTACAAGTACTCTTGTACTAATGTACTATTAACTATTCTATAGTTACTATAGAATAGTACATTAGTACTATACTTGTATTAGTTATAGTTTCCTATGTAATGTATTACACATTGTACATTAATCTAAAAAAACTATCTGAAAGGTGTTTTTGGTGGAGACATTGTCAGCAGTCGGAGTTCATCTCTAAAAACAAAAATGATTAAGTGAAAAGTATGTTAAATTGGCGCTACAATAATCTTCTGGAGATTTTTTGTTCTCTATGGTTTTGTGTCGTAGTAGTTATTTATTTACTAAGCTTTGCTTAGTCTTGGCGTTACAGTATTTGCTGTTTTAAAGTGGTCATTCATCTAAGTACTGACCATACTCATCGCTGCTTAACTTCTATGAACTAAAAAGTGAACTGATAATTTCAACTGTTGAAGTGGGCGGGGCATGTCGTGCGTTTAGTTTTGCCTGTTCAATTTTTCCCATCATGCAATTCACCGGAACAGTCACACCATATTTTAATCGTCTTTCGTCTTCAGTCAACTGCTACACCATTTTCCCACAACTTAGGCTTTTTACAAGGCGATTCTTATACTTTTTCTAGTTCTAAGTCATGGTAAGTTGTTAAAACTTCGAAATGTTATTTGCTTTAAATAAAATTATTGCTTTTGTCTCCAGATTCCAAAAATAATATTTTTCGTTGTCATCTTTTGTAGGCTCAGCTCACAGAAGACCGTATCTGCGGTGAGTTTTACATTTTTTTGTTTTGTTTTGTTTTTTTAAATAAACTCTAAAATAAATTTTGTTTTATGAAAATGAACTTCTCTTTAACGTTGTCATAGAAATTTACAATTTTGTCATGTTGATAATATAACTATAATAATATATTTTAAAGCTTTTTTCTTTTTATTTAAGTAACTTGTATTATTGTTATTGTTGCTGTTAAATGACAACCTACTTAAAATTAAGATGTTTACTGTCGATTAAGCAAGCGCACAATTTTTAATGTCTTAATTAAAAATGCATCATTATCGACTAATATATATTTTATACTGACATTTGGTCGGAAATAAAAAAAAGACTTGAAAGGTTTAGTTTTATGAATGTATGTCATTCATTTGATATAGGCGACACCATTTTATTTTAACTCGCTGTGCGTTAGTTTTTTTATTTTTTATTTTTATTTTTTTTTAAAAAATTATTTTTAATATTTTCGGTTTGAAAAATTAAACTTAATTTTAAATTATTTCCAGTACTTTCAATAATATTGATACGGACATTATTGAAAAGCTCACATATTAAAAAAAAAAAAAAAAAAAAAAAAAATGCAAACTGTTTGAGAACCTGCATCTGTCATCATCACATAAGTCGTGTAGTTTAATTCGGTTTTGGTGTACTAGATTTTCTTATTAAAAAAGAATACTTCTGATCTGACACTAAACACTTTTTAATGTTTAAAAATAAAACTATACTATATTTGATAGGTAGATAGTAAAATCCGACTATAATTTTATTGTTTAAAAATACCAAAATATATGCTATAATCATCATTTATATCCATGGAGATTTTAAAGAATCTTTATTTCCTTTCACTTAATTTTTCATAGCCTGTTGTATTTCTTTTATTTTTTCCCTCTGGTTGCCATTATCAGCCACTAATATTTCCCTACATTGCCAGTGAATATTCATAAATTCACTTTATTTTTAACTCTATACTATTTTTGGACCAACATCTATTAGTCATCATGTTCCAGTTAATGTGTTTTGTAAATTTAAAATAAGGTTGAGGAAACCATGTTCTAATAAGAATGTGATTATTGTAAAAAAAAAAATAAATAAAATAAAATTAGGATGTTTAATTCAGTTGACATTTATAAAAAGTTTGATTTTAGTATTTCATATCATTTATTTTATTCGCTTGCAAAAAAAAAAAACTACCAATTGAATTTTGATTGAAGATGATTCATTCCAAATGATTTTTTTTTTTTCTTTTTAATAATTATTTTAAAGTGTCTGCACATTTTTTTTTCTAAATGTGAATCACGAGTTTTAACTTTTAATATTGTGTCCTTAAAAAGCAAAGTTAACTACCGTAAATAAAAATTTAGCTTGATTATGTTTTATTTGTATTTAAAATTTTAAAACAAACCTTTTTTGTTTTTTAATATTTTTGTTTAAAGACTAACAACGGTTTTGAACGTCTTACGACTGCTGGCCACCCTGTCAATGTCCAGTTGAGCAAATTATGTAACGAATCTACTTCCGATCTCGGCAGCTTGTGTTTAAATAATGGCCCCCATTCTTGAATTTATTATTAGCCTACCCTCCCCATTTCTTACACCAGACGATTGCCTTTGTTTTGTACAGTATGGGAACCTTTTTGAAGCTAAAATCTTCATATATTTCTCTTGAAGGGGGTAGGAGGAATCCTAAGATTTATCCTTTTTGTTCGATACAATGGGCTTTTGTCATTACAAATTTGTTCTCTTTTAAAATGCAAATTTTATAAAGGTTGATCGATTAAATCGCTCTTAAAGTGTTTTCATGGATGCTGCGTTTAAAAAAAAAAAGACTTTAAAATCTTTTGACACAATTAGTGTTCAAATTACTGTGATCTTTATTCTTATTTTATTTTGTGAGAAAAGCTCTCCTACCGCTTGATGTGTGGTGTTTAAGCAATTGCATGTCGGGTGCAGTTTTATCTAATAATTCAATTAGAAAAAAACCTTAGTTTGAATTTTAGTTTTTTCCATCCTACTTTCTAACTATAGAGCTTAAATCCTAAAATTTTATTTCCAAATTGTTACTCTTTCCTATATTTTCCATTTTTCTAGTACAATAATTGTCAACAATTCTTTTTTGAATTTTAAGTTTGGTATTTAAGAAATTTGTATTTGTTTTATTTTTATGACGCTCATTTTATTGCCATTGTTTTGAGTTGTCAGTGTCATAGCAATCTTGGTATGAATATATTTTATAAAATGGAGCTTAGCCAATAATAGTTTAAAGCAAGTCCTTTTTAACTGTGATCCAGGAAGCTGCTAAATTAAAATAGAAATTATTTAGTTAATCGCTGCTATTGAAATAATCAATGGAAAGTGAACAGTTTTAATTAGCTTCTTACTTTATTTTGTACTTTGTATTTTTCAATTGAAAACTTCCGTTATTTTTGTGTGGTGGACTTTTTGAACCGAAGATGTTTTAATTTTCTGTGTGTAAAATGTTTTATCTACTTCTCTAGATTTAAAATATAGTATATAAACGTAGATTAGATTTTTCGTATGACTTGCACTTTCAGTTTTACATTATTGAAGTTGATGGGTTTTTTATGGTCAATGTAGAAATTTCTTAGTGGGTATCACCATGAAAAAGATTAATTCATGCTGTCTTAATCAAGCAGTCAATTTGCCTTAAGTATTTTTTAAATTTATTTTATTTTTAACGACACTTCCAATGTAATAGAGTTATGGTTTTTAGTCTAGACTTTAATTGTTGACATCTCTAAAAAAAAAAAATCTGATATGTTGTAAACCTTGGAATTATCGAGTAGTGAGCAGCTAGAAAATGGCCTTGATGTTAAACCTTTTTGATTTAATCTAAACTTTTTAGGAAAGTATCAAAGTATTTAATGTATAGCCTTGATTATTTTAGATTGACACAATCTCAAATGCAAGTATTATGCTAATAACAATCATATAAGTCCCAAAAATGAATTGTCAGCATGTCAATTATTCATAAATGTTTGATTGCATTTTTTTTCACATTTTATACAGACCTGTTGCCTGTAATTTAGTTAATAAATGCAAACTTTTGAGTATAAAGAAATATATTAGACATGAGGCAGCAGCTACCAGGTTTGAAAGTTTAAATTTTAAATTGAAGTTCATTCTTGTGTTTGAATTTCTAAGAATTAAACTGTATAAGATTTTTAAAAATTGTTTTGAATAGTGTCTTATCTTGGTCATTATAGTTAGAGCATTTCAGCTTTTGTACCATTGGTCTTTCTTCAGGTGTCTATTGTTTGTTGGTAACCTGGGAATTTTGAATCCAACCATTTGTTGATAAATAGTTAATGTTAGGTGTTATATTGTATCATTTGATTCTTCATCCTCTGCAGCTTGTCTACATCTGAAAAATTCAGATAAAGCTTTTGATGGTTGCTCAACTTTTAATAGTTTATAAAAATGGAACAAAGTTCTACAGGATGGTCATAAAGTCTTGTCACACCTATCCTTTTTTAAAAAAATTTTTTTTTAGCTAAAATGACATAACTTGTTATATTAATACAAAAAAAAAATAAGTTAACTATGTAAGTGTGACAAAAAATTTCGGGCCACCCTGTACATTTTGACTCTTGATACTTTAATTTTTAATGTTTCGGTTTTGGGAAATTAATGGAATGGGAATTTGTAATTAGGTTTAAAACATTCTTAAATGATAAATAGCAAAGTTACCTCTCACTGCCAGTTTTAGATACTAAAATATATCCTTTAATCTTAAGGATACTTTTAGTCTTTAGGATTCATGATTAACTTATCTTCTGTTACTTTAGGGTTTAGGTATCAAATTTTTTTTTTATATAGCATAAGAATAGTAAAGAATTTTTTTTAAACTTTTACCATCTTCCATGGTTTTATATTATCAATATGTAAATAAAAAGACCTGTTGATTGTTTACATGCAGTGCAATATCTATTTTTTGTTAAAAAACTGCTGAATCAAATTAGAAATTTGGCTTGTTACTATGGTTAATTCACCAATATTTGTAAATGTCTGAATTTAAAAATCTTTATTCAAAATAATAAAAAAAAGAATTGCTTAAGAAACTCATCTTATAACAAACAATTATAGAATACAAGTCATAAGTCTCCATTACAACCAACTAACAAGAAAATCTTATAAAAAACAAAAAAAAAATACTAAACCAAGTAGAATCATAAAAGTAGACAAAATATACAATTTTGTCATAAAATGACCAATAGCAGTTGACATAAAACCCAACAAACCAAAAAATGGTAATGTCCCAGTTCATGACATTTGCTATGAGTTTTCCTCTATTATGAACAAAATTAGTATAGGTTTTGTCAATCTATTTTTATAGTTCTACTGGAGGGTTTGGTAGTATTTTTTTTTTGTTTTTTTATAAGATTTTCCTTGTAGTTGGTTGTAATGGAGACTTTATGACTTGTATTCTATAATTTGTTGTATATATGATTGTTTTCTTAAGCAAGTTCTTTAGATTACTTGAATAAAGATTTTTAAATTCAGACATTTACAATATTGGATGAATTAACCATAAAGTAAACAAGCCAAATTCTAATTTGATTCAGCAGGGTTTAACAAAAATAGATATTGCACTGCATGTAAAACTAATCAACAGGTCTTTTTATTTACATATTGATATATAAAACCATGGAAGATGGTAAAGTTTTAAAGGAAAAATTCTTTACTATTCTTATGCTATTAAAAAAAAATTTGATACCTAAACCTAAAAGTAACAGAAGATAAGTTTAATCATGAATCTAAAGACTAAAAGTATCCTTAAGATTAAAGGATATATTTTAGTATCTAAAACTGGCAGTGAGAGGTAACTTTGCTATTTATCATTTGAAGAATGTTTTAAGCTAATTACAAATTCCCATTCCATAATTTCCCAAAACCGAAACATTAAAAATTAAAGTATCAAGAGTCAAATGTACAGGGTGGCCCGAAATTTTTGTCACACTTACATAGTTATAACTTATTTTTTTTTTTTTTTTGTATTAATAATACAAGTTATGTCATTTTAGCTAAAAAAAAAAATTTTTTTTAAAAAAGGATGTAGGTGTGACAAGACTTTATGACCATCCTGTAGAACTTTGTTCCATTTTTATAAACTATTAAAAGTTTGAGCAACCATCAAAAGCTTTATCTGAATTTTTCAAGATGTAGACAAGCTGCAGAGGATGAAGAATCAAATGATACAATATAACACCTAAACATTAACTATTTATCAACAAATGGTTGGATTCAAAATTCCCAGGTTACCAACAAACAATAGACCACCTGAAGAAAGACCAATGGTACAAAAGCTGAAATGCTCTAACTATAATGACCAAGATAAGGACACTATTCAAAACAATTTTTAAAAATCTTATACAGTTTAATTCTTAGAAATTCAAACACAAGAATGACTTCAATTTAAAAATTAAACTTTCAAACCTGGTAGCTGCTGCCTCATGTCTAATATATTTCTTTATACTCAAAAGTTTGCATTTATTAACTAAATTACAGGCAACAGGTTGTATAAAATGGAAAAAAATGCAATCAAACATTTATTGAATAATTGACATGCTGACAATTCATTTTTGTTTGACTTATATGATTGTTATTAGCATAATACTTGCATTTGTAGATTGTGTCAATTCTAAATAATCAAGGCTATACATTAAATACTTTGATACTTCCTAAAAAGTTTAGATTAAATCAAAAGGTTTAACATCAAGGCCATTTTCTAGCTGCTCACTACTCATTAATTCCAAGGTTTACAACATTATCAGATTTTTTTTTTTTAGAGATGTCAACAATTAAAGTCTTAGACTAAAACCATAACTCTATTACATTGAAGTGGTCGTTAAAAATAAATAATTTAAAAAATACTAAGGCAATTTGACTGCTTGATTAAGACAGCATGAATTAATCTTTTTCATGGTGATACCCACTAAGAAATTTCTACATTTGACCATAAAAAACCCATCAACTTCAATAATGTAAAACTGAAAAGTGCAAGTCATACGAAAAATCTAATCTACGTTTATATACTATATTTTAAATCTAGAAGTAGATAAAACATTTTACACACAGAAAATTAAAACATCTTCGGTTCAAAAGTCCACCACCACAAAATAACGGAAGTTTTCAATTGAAAAATACAAAGTACAAAATAAAGTAAGAAGCTAATTAAAACTGTTCACTTTCCATTTGATTATTTCAATAGCAGCGATTAACTAAATAATTTCTATTTTAATTTTTAGCAAGCTTCCTGGATCACAGTTAAAAAGGACTTTGTGCTTAGAACTATTATTGGCTAAGCTCCATTGTTTATAAAATATTATTCATACCAGATTGCTATGACACTGACAACTCAAAACAATGGCAATAAAATGAGCGTCATAAAAATAAAACAAATACAAATTTCTTAAATACCAAACTTAAAAATTCAAAAAGAATTGTTGACAATTATTGTACTAGAAAAATGGAAAATATAGGAAAGAGTAACAATTTGGAAATAAAAATTTAGGATTTAAGCTCTATAGTTAGAAAGTAGGATGGAAAAAAATCTAAAATTCAAACTAAGGTTTTTTTTCTAATTGAATTATTAGATAAAACTGCACCCGACATGCAATTGCTTAAACACACACATCAAGCGGTAGGAGAGCTTTTCTCACAAAATAGAAATAAGGAATAAAGATCACAGTAATTTTGAACACTAATCTGTTCAAAAGATTTTAAAGTCTTTTTTTTTTTAAACTGCAGCATCCATGAAACACTTTAAGAGCGATTGTTAGATCGATCAACCTTTATTAAATTTGCCATTTTTAAAAGAGAACAATTTGTAATGACAAAAGCCCATTGTTATCGAACAACAAAGGATAAATCTTAGGATTTCCTCCTACCCCCTTCAAGAGAATATATATGAAGATTTTAGCTTCAAAAGGTTCCAATACTGTACAAAACAAAGGCAATCGTCTTGTAAGAAATGGGGGAGGGTAGGCTAATAATAAATTCAAGAATGGGGGCCCATTATTTAAACACAAGCTGCCGAGATCGGAAGTAGATTCGTTACATAATTTGCTCAACTGGACATTGACAGGGTGTGGCCAGCAGTCGTAGACGTTCAAAACCGTTGTTAGTCTTTAAACAAAAATATTAAAAACAAAAAGGTTTGTTTTAAAATTTTAAATACAAATAAACATAATCAAGCTAAATTTTTATTTACGGTAGTTAACTTTGCTTTTTTAAGGACACAATATTAAAAGTTAAACTCGTGATTCACATTTAGAAAAAAAAATGTGCAGACACTTTAAAATAATTATTAAAAAGAAAAAAAAAAATCATTTGGAATGAATCATCTTCAATCAAAATTCAATTGGTAGTTTTTTTTTTTGCAAGCGAATAAAATAAATGATATGAAATACTAAAATCAAACTTTTTATAAATGTCAACTGAATTAAACATCCTAATTTTATTTATTTATTTTTTTTTTTTTTTACAATAATCACATTCTTATTAGAACATGGTTTCCTCAACCTTATTTTAAATTTACAAAACACATTAACTGGAACATGATGACTAATAGATGTTGGTCCAAAAATAGTATAGAGTTAAAAATAAAGTGAATTTATGAATATTCACTGGCAATGTAGGGAAATATTAGTGGCTGATAATGGCAACCAGAGGGAAAAAATAAAAGAAATACAACAGGCTATGAAAAATTAAGTGAAAGGAAATAAAGATTCTTTAAAATCTCCATGGATATTAAATGATGATTATAGCATATTTGGTATTTTTAAACAATAAAATTATAGTCGGATTTTACTATCTACCTATCAAATTATAGTATAGTTTTTATTTTAAACATTAAAAAGTGTTTAGTGTCAGATCAGAAGTATTTCTTTTTTAATAAGAAAATCTAGTACACCAAGAACCGAATTAAACTACACGACTATGATGATGACAATGATGCAGGTTCTCAAACAGTTTGCATTTTTTTTTTTTTTTTTTTTTTTTTTTTAATATGTGAGCTTTTCAATAATGTCCGTATCAATATTATTGAAAGTACTGGAAATAATTTAAAATTAAGTTTAATTTTTCAAAATCCGGAAAATATTAAAATAATTTTTTTTTAAATAAAAAATAAAAATAAAAATAAAAAACTAACGCACGAGCGAGTTAAAATAAAATGGTCGCCTATATCAAATGAATGACATACATTCATAAAACTAAACCTTTCAAGTCTTTCTTTTTTATTTCCGACCAAATGTCAGTATAAAATATATATTAGTCGATAATGATGCATTTTTAATTAAGACATTAAAAATTGTGCGCTTGCTTAATCGACAGTAAACATCTTAATTTTAAGTAGGTTGTCATTTAACAGCAACAATAACAATAATACAAGTTACTTAAATAAAAAGAAAAAAAGCTTTAAAATATATTATTATAGTTATATTATCAACATGACAAAATTGTAAATTTCTATGACAACGTTAAGAGAAGTTCATTTTTCATAAAACAAAATTTATTTAAGAGTTTATTTAAAAAACAAAACAAAACAAAAAAATGTAAAACTCACCGCAGATACGGTCTTCTGTGAGCTGAGCCTACAAAGATGACAACGAAAAAATATTATTTTTGGAATCTGGAGACAAAAGCAATAATTTTTATTTAAAGCAAATAACATTTCGAAAGTTTTAACAAACTTACCATGACTTTAGAACTAGAAAAGTATAAGAATCGCCTTGTAAAAAGCCTAAGTTGTGGGAAAATGGTGTAGCAGTTGACTGAAGACGAAAGACGATTAAAATATGGTGTGACTTGTTCCGGTGAATTGCATGATGGGAAAAATTGAACAGGCAAAACTAAACGCACGACATGCCCCGCCCACTTCAACAGTTGAAATTATCAGTTCACTTTTTAGTTCATAGAAGTTAAGCAGCGATGAGTATGGTCAGTACTTAGATGAATGACCACTTTAAAAAGCAAATACTGTAACGCCAAGACTAAGCAAAGCTTAGTAAATAATAACTACTACGACACCAAACCATAGAGAACAAAAAATCTCCAGAAGATTATGTAGCGCCAATTTAACATACTTTTCACTTAATCATTTTTGTTTTTAGAGAGTGAACTCCGACTGCTGACAATGTCTCCACCAAAAACACCTTTCAGATAGTTTTTTTAGATTAATGTACAATGTGTAATACATTACATAGAAACTATAACTAATACAAGTATAGTAACTAATGTACTATTCTATAGTAACTATAGAATAGTTAATAGTACATTAGTACAAGAGTACTTGTACAATGTAGAAAATGCTATTCTGTCTATCTCATAGCCGAAGTAGTTGCGTACTTTCCATCGGTACCTTATGTCGTGTACAAAAGACTTTCATAAAATCCCAGTTTTCTTGTCCTTGAACCAACCGTGTGTATTTTTTTTTTTTATCTTTAATTCGTTAGACAACTAACAGCTTTTTTTTTACAAAAGCCTCGGCAAAAAACGCACTTCTCCTCAGCTAGTTCTAATAACTTTTTGACGAGAAAAAAAAATGACAAGATATTTAATTTTAGCCGTAACAAAATCAGTGACTTAAATAAATATCACACATGCAAAAGATCGGTGTTCGATTCGAGGTAAAAAAATAAAAATAAAAAACAATTTCGAATAAAAAAAAAGATTTTAAGGCAGTTTAGGAAAGGATTTTTTTTAAATGTTTTTCTTATTAAAAAAAGATAAAACATTTATTTTATTTTCGAGCTTTAATTCGGACTCTGCGTTTTAAATTAAAATTATGATTTTTTTTTGATACATTGTTTAATTTGAACAAAAGTCTGTATTGCGATATGAGGTGTACTAAACAACGTCAGCAACTTGTTGAACTGAGTCAGTCCTCTGTTACCATAAATATTTTTTTAAGGCGAAGTAATTTGTCTTTTTTTATTTCCTCCACACCATATAAGGAAACAAAATGTGGTCTGGCAACATTTTTATAAGTCGTTAGTCCAATGAACTACCAAGACCCAACCTACTTTTTTTTAACATACAAAAAAGACTACTGCTTTACTTATGGTCTTTTTGGCTTGAACATCTCACATTCCAAAATATTTATTCACTAAATCAATTATAGAAAAAGTCCATAGTAACTTTTTAAAAAGCAATATACCAAACACATTCATAGTCTGTTGCTCTCCCTTCTCAAAATAATTTGTACCTACGCTGAAAAAAAATTATTTAAACAGATAATATTGGCTTGTTGATTTTACGGCATTTTAAAACCATAGGATTATTTTATGCCAATATTACAGTACAAGAAAGTATTTTCACAGTCGGCACTTCATTATTTATTGTAAATGTAAATGTCAATTTTTATTTTTAAGAACCAATGATTAATAATGTCATTCAAAATCATTTTAAACATTATCTCAAACAAGATCTATTTCGCCACAGATGGAACGCTAACTTGTTATAATGGACACTTAGAGAGTGGGATGCTAACCAAGTCAAGTCAGAGTGGACCTGGGAGTAATAGCAATAAATGGGTACTCCATACTCTCCACAGCTCCAGAACTGGAGCTTCGCCACTGGATGCGGTTAGCCCCGTCGGTGGGGCTTTAGAATTTACCGACTGCACCTCTGTAGAGAAGGTAAGACTCCCCCTCCAATGGGGCCACCTGTTGGCCGTGGATGGCGACCTGTGATGCTTAAGGACGGAACCCTGGTGGGATGAGCATCCATGACATGCAACACCCCACTTTGGTCCTTACTTAGGCTAGACGGGCAGTCGGAGAAGCCCCCTCCAATCAATGGTCATGTCAAGCCCTAGCATCTATATGATTGTCCCAATCCTATTGCCCTTATGTCAAGCCCCAACGCTTTTTATCATATATGTGCTAGAAGGTGGCGGCTGAGGGTCTTCATGTCTTGGGTATAATGTTAAACAATCTGATAGTAAGGTTCAAGTTCTGGAGCTCTGGAAATGTGGAGCACACCTTCATCATTGCTCCCAGGTCCACTCTGACCCGGAGTGGTAGTATCTGCTAGGGTTTAGGTTAAATAGAAAAAATGAGTTAAAAATTTGTTTTAAAAAATTGAGTTTGAAATGTCTTTGGCATAAAATAACCCAACAATGTTGGCATGCCAATAAAATCCAACATCGACTTGTTGCCATGTACACAGTAAGCTTAGTAAATAACCTCAGTGTGTGTGTGTGTGTGTGTGTGAGAACTCCAAGAGAATCGTTCAATGCAATTATAACTGAAACTGAGAATCTGTTGGGTTAGATTTGTTTGTTTAATGGCATATCAACCTTCATGGGTTATTTAATGCCTAGGGCCGGGTAACTCAGTCGGTAAGAGCGTTCGGCTAAAACCACAAGGGTTCCTAGTTCGATACCCGCCCTCGCCAAAACTCAGCGTATGAGTAGCACAGGGATTTGTGTCGTAAAGTAAGGAGCTGATGGTAGGTGTGGCGCTTCACCTCAGATGCTAAAAATAATCTCCTTGGTCTAGCGCTAGTGAAAAGGGAATAGACTCCCTCGCTGCATGGCTGATACCGACAATAGGCCGCCCCAATGACTTTACTTTTACTCATCTTTTAAGAACATTAAATAGTTAAGTTATTGAAACTATATAATTGCGTATTGAATTCTTAGTATCAGCTAAGAATACTTGAAACAATATGTGTGCAAATTATAGTTTGGTTTGGTTTCTTTGTTTAATGGGATATCAACTTTTGTGGATTATTTAATGTCAAAACCATCCTTGTAGAAGAACAGTAGTGGTACTATTTAACCCATAGCTGGAGGGATGAAAAGGTTCATGCCTTTCTCAGGGTATTTGTCCAAAAAGTGATGTAACAGCACAAGTTTAGACTTACTTCAATGTCAGAGTCCCAGCACATCATTACCCACTACACCACAGGAACTCTCCATAAGTTTTTTTTATATACTTAGCAGGACCTGTGGATATACCACAGGATGATAATCTAATAATTACAATGTTTTTATATGTTTACTTAAGAGCTATTGCAAGAGTTCATATGTAAAAAAGTATAATAACCTTGACAATCTGGTTAAATTAGGTTGAAAAGTTTTAAGCGCTGGTCAGTAAAATGAATACTCTGAATCTGTAGGCGGTAGACAAGACAGAGAACTGGATGTTCACCCTGTGACGTTTAAGAAAATTGGTTCATAAAATAGTCTGTATGCAGGGAGGCTTCTGCACAACCTTTCTTGTAAAACAAATAAACACAAAATAGGGGCTCTTTTAAAACCAATCAAAATTGTTTATGCCCAAATACAAAATCATTTCAAACTGATCCCCTTTGATTCATCAGTTGACTATAAAAAGAGATATGTTTTTCAATTCAAGACAGAGGAGCCCCAATTTACAGAGTGATCTTGTACACAATTTATGAGCAGTTATAAATTATGAATATACCTGTAGTTAGAAATTTTTGAATAGGGTTCTGAAACTTTAAAAAACAACGGGGTCCATGGGAAGTTACCCTCAGTTGTGACGGGTAATGACCTTTTATTTGACCCCTTGAAAAGCGCACGATTGGATGTGTGGGAATAGGTTTTAGTTAGTTAGTCAGATCAAAGAGGATGTCTCTTAAGGTTCGCAACTCACCCACAGCGGAATCAAATGGGCAGGGTTGAAGATAAAAACTTGATCAAGAACAAAGAAGTCTTGTTGTCTTAATTAAATGTTAAAACAAACAATGACCAGCCCTGCACAAAGAAGAATCAAGAAGTAAGAACCAACCCTTAACAACAGAAGCCTACTAGACGAAGAAACATGGCGCCAAGGTAGAAACAACAAGAAAAGAGTATCAAGTAAGAAAGACCATCATTCATCTAATATATCTATCTCTCTGTCTGTCTCTCTGTCTGTCTGTCCTCTCTCCTCTATTATATCCCCAATGTTTTATAAGGGCTATATAACAATCTGAGTAATTCTAAAAAATTGTCTGTTCTAATACTAGCATTATCGGTAAGACCACCACGGACAACCAGTTCTCCAAGCTAGGAACAGTGAACCACCTCGGCTTTTATGCCTCCTCACAGGACGAACCACTCCAACTATCAGGGGTGACAGGACACTTACCACAAGTCACCGCTCACAACCTCCAGGTTGTGAGTACAATCACTGTAGCCTCACAAGGGAACTCACTTCACCCCTTGCTACACAGACCACAACACTGTTAAGATCAGCTAGAATACTTAGAAGAGTCCTGGAGATCTAAGGAGACTTTCTATCACTCAGACTTCATGGAAAACCCACCAGTTGGAATTAGTGTGAAAAACTTGCAAGGAGTAAAATGATATGTAAACCTTGGAAGAGAGTTGTACCTATCACTGTTGGAGCACTTGGCACAGTTCCAAAGAGCAAAAAAGGTTGGAAAACTGGAAATCTGAGGTAAAAATTAAGAACATTGATGTTCTTAATTTTTAAACCTCAGGGCATGTTTACATTTTACCATACATATTTACCAACCCCTCCACACAAGCAGGATGTGACACAAGGTCAATTTATTAAGCGGAGTTTAACAGGTTTGAATTCAGAGTTTTCCTTCTCCTAGACTGGCTACCTAGCCATGGTTAAAGTGCCCAGTCTGCACTGCTATTTACCCATAGCTGGAGGGATGATTGGATTCATACCTTTCTCAGCGCTATGTGAAATTCAAACAGCTTCATCAGGAATTGAACTCGGGTCGTCGTGTCCATTTCCTATGACTCTAACCATTAAGACACATGCCTCCCTTGATGATGATGGCACTGATAAAAACAAATTTGAACAATGAGGAGAAGTTCTTTCTTCTCTATCATAGTTCTCTCTTCTCCATCTTTCATTGTTCTTTTGGAATTCTTTGTCAACTGGGTGTGTCTGTTTTCTTCATATCAGGTCAGTGTTTCTTCTTCCATTGGGGTTGTTTTGCTTCACTGTGCATTTTTAGTCCATGGAAACAACACAGAGGCATATTTTTGTGCACACACTTTTATTTACCCCAAATCCACTTATTTCCTGATACTTATTTTGCCACACACACACACACAAAAGAGCATAACTATATCTGCCTGAAATCAGACACTTAGTCTCCAACTGACTAAATTCCTAATCTATTTTCCCCAGAGTCACCTGATCAAGTGACTCTCTAGAACCAATGAGGGATGTGCTTCAGATGACCATGGGGATGACACTCTGTCTATCAAACTCTATGACTATCATATTTTTCCATTCGGTTGACCATATACCTTTAGGCACCCCTTTTTTATCTCAAATTAAGAAAGGACATGTTTTTCATTTACACTGTCAATATCCGGTTGTTTAACAGACGATTTTTAGATTTTTTTTTATTATAAAACAACCCTAACCCTAACCCTAAACCCTAACTCTAACTCCTAACCCAAACTCCTAACAAACAACTGGATATTGAAGGTGTAAATGAAAAACATGTCCTTTCTTAATCGAGATCAAAAAGGGGTGCCTAAAGGTAATATGGTCCATACGGTTTAATTGTCATTTTAAAATCTACACTACCTTACAAAAATGATAAGCTTCTGCCCATCCATTATGCAACAGCTGAAGTATTACAAAACTTATTGTCACTTGATCTCTCACGAAAACTATCAGACACACAGAGTAAACATACAAATAATATGAAATCATCAAAATAATGATGCTGAAATATTGGTATCAAAAATATAAAATCATTGGAATAATGGTGCTGAAAAATGCTTTGGGGTAAGACTTTAAGAATGTAGGACTTCATTAAAGCTGTTGGATCATATTACCTTTAGGCACCCCTTTTTGAATCTCGATTAGAAAGGACATGTTTTTCCATTTACACCGTCAATATCCGGTTGTTTGTTAGGGGTTAGGGTTAGGAGTTAGTTTTAATTAATTTTTTTTTAAATCTAAAATCGTCTGTTAAACAACTGGATATTGACGGTTTAATGAAAAATATATCCTTTCATAATCGAGATCAAAAGGGGTGCCTAAAGGTCATATGGTCCAAACTGTTTTAATGTCAAAAATTATGCAAGCCACTATGATTGTATGTGTCATCTCATTTAGTAAGTAGGTAAATTGATTGAAACTATTTATAGCACTAGTACCTACCAATTATAAAGGGAAAATGGTAGAGTGAGGAATAAATGAATTTTTAGAAATAATTTTGACCATATTCTGGATATAACTTTACTCTCTGGAAGGTGTGTGGTGTAATGGTCACCCGTTGTAGGCAATGGGCTTGTTGACCCGAGTTCAAATCCCTGAATGAGGCTGTTACCAACACACCAGGGTTAAAGAGCCCAGTCTGCCCTACTATTTACCCTCATATATGTGTGTATGTGTTCTTGTGTTTTCCACTTTTTTTAAAAAAGTTTGTGTTATGACTCATTCCTTTTACAAATGATATATATTAGTAAGAATTTTTAACCTATTATCCAAAATAGTGTAAAGCAAAGTAGTAATTACCAATTAATCTATATGGGAGAATTTTTTTGAACATTCCCAGAAGTCAGAAAATAACATTTCTAATGTCTGCCTGCTTCAGTGTATAAAAGGTTCAAGTTCATTGTCAGCTGGGACTGATTTTGAAAGGCTTGAAAACATAACAGGTATGCTTTGACTCATTCGGGTATATTCGCGGAGTTCCGTCCCGGCCTCCTGCCTCAAAACTGCTAGCCGTGGCTGCTGAAAAAAAAAAACACTCAGCTACGATTGAAGTCCGTAGCCAAAGCAGTGTCAAACTTGAAAAAAAACTAGGGTTAGGGTTTAGAGTTAGGGTTAGGTTGGAGTTGGGTTTTAACGTTAGGTTTAATGGGAAATAAATAAATAATTTGGGCTCTGTTTTTTTTTGGTCACCCTGTAATACTAGTTAAAATTAACAGTTTTATTACAAAATTAGTGGGTTCTGTTTTTTCTGGGTCACCCTGTATACAGAGGGGGTTTAGGTTATTGGGTTAGAGTGGGGTTTGGGTTGGGTTTTTGGCAAAAAATGTCCTAAGTTGGGTTGGGGTTTTTTTTCAAGTGGACACCGCTTCGGCTATGGACTTTAATTGTAGCTGGTGTTTTTTTTTCAGCAAGCCACCGGCTAGTGGTTTTGAGGCAGGAGAACCGGGACGGAACTCTGTGAATATTACTGACTATTCAATTGGCTTATTGTTTACTTCTTAAAGTGTGGCACTTAAAACATTATGCAAACCTAAAAAAAAGACAAGGTTTCGCATTGGAGGCACGTGGTGTAATGGATATAGTCATAGGAAATGGAATTGTTGACCTGAGTTCAAATCCTGGACATAAGCTACAGTTCACATAACGCTATATCGCGCCTTGAGAAAAGTATGCAATCTAATACTCTCCTCCAGCTATGGGTAAATAGTAAGAGCAGACCGAGCTCTTTAACCTTTTGTTAGGCAACCAGTCTATGGGGAAGGAAAACTCTGAAATTCAAACCTGTTAAACTCCACTTGAGTGGTCACTACTAGAATAGGGCTCAGTCCTAATTAGTGATCTATTTTAACTAATTGTTTTTAAAAAACTAAATTTGGACCATATTACGCCATTAGGCACCCCCTTTTTTGATCTTGATTAAGAAAGGACATGTTTTTCATTTACACCATTCAATATCCAGTTGTTTGTTAGGGTTAGGTTAGGGGTTAGGGGTTAGTTTTATAATTTTAAAAAAATCTAAAATCGTCTGTTAAAACAACCGGAATTGACAGTGTAGTAAAAAACATGTCCTTTCTTAATCGAGATCAAAAGGGGTGCCTAGGTCATTGTCCCTAATTTTTATTTTTAGCAAGCAAAATCCAAGGTATCATAAAAGAGACAAAGGAATAGAGGTGTCATAGAAAGAGACCAGCTAATTCAGTTTAATAAAAGAAAATGAGGCACGGTTATATCTATCTATCTATGTGGGACTTTTTTATCCCCGGAAAAGCACTGTTTAAACTCTAAGTTTTATGGAGAATAAACCGTACTTAAGACACAGTGGAGGAGAAGGACGCTACTTTTGAAGAAAAGGAGACCAACAACTTTTTGTTCTACAAAATATTTACTGTACATATATATATTTACCAGCCCCTCCGCACACATAGGATGTGACACAAGGTCAATTTCTTAAGCGGAGTTCAGCAGGTTTGAATTCAGAGTTTTCCTTTTTCTAGACTGGTTGCCTAAAACCAAGGTTAAAGAAGCCCAGTCTGCCCTACTATTTATCCATAGCTGGAGAGAGAGTAGAATTCATACCTTTTCCAAGGGTATTTAGCGCTAAGGGAAA
>CM042156.1:41671061-41780582 GCA_023376005.1 Doryteuthis pealeii | reverse complement strand
AAATTGAAGATATACAAGGTGTGTCAAAATCTTAACACTCTACGTTTTCTGAAGACCAGTAGTCTCTTGGCGTCTTCTCAATACTAACGTTATATCACTGATACGTATATGCAACCGTCATTACTTTGTTCTCAAGAACCAAACATTCATGTAGTCACTATGCTCTCAAAGATTCTTAACGTCACGTTTTTCCAGGTACATAACATTTTGGTATGAAATATCTATTGAAAAATATTATGCGTTTGTTCTATCTGATTTCAGATATATATATATTATATATATATATATATATATATATATATAATTATATATATATATATAGTAGAAAGTTTCTGTAGAAAAAAACAACAGATGATTAAGGTTTTGCTACAGAAATCTGTTTCAACCATTATGCGGTTCTTTATCAAAGCAACATCTGTACACGGGAAAACAAAAACGAAATAAATATTATCCATTAATCACGAGGCACAGAACGCTCTCGATAGTACCGCATATGTTGAAACAGATTTCTGTCAGCAAAACTTTAAAACAATCTTTGTTGTTTTTTCTTACAAAAACTACTCTACACATATTGTCGGATTCACTATCCATTTTCCTTTCATAATTATATATATATAATATATTAATATATATATATATATACATTATATATAAAGGTGTTCAAAAAGTATCGAACGATTTTCGTGTACTTTTTGACACACCTTGTATTCTGAAAAAATAACGTTTCATTCATTCTTCATTTCTAACTTTGTAAATACAGCTTTAACCTTGGTACTTTTTGACACAGATAGTATTCTGAAAAAAATTAAGAATGGAACGTTATTCAGAATGCAAGTGTGTCAAAAAGTACAAAAAATCTCGATACTTTTTGACACACCTTGTAGTCTTGATTAGAATCAAACATTTACAACCGCCCTGTCGACTGGGGCGTTAGAATGCACCGACTGCACCTCTGCAGAGGGGTAAGATTCCCCCAAATGGGGCCACCTGTTGGCCGTGGGTGGCGACCCGTGATGCTTAAGGATGGAATCCTGGTGGATGAGCAGTCCATGACATGCAACACTCCACTTTATCCCTTACTTGGGCTAGATGGGCGGTCGGAGAGGCCCCCTCCGATCAATCGGCTGGTCACATCAAGCCCTAGCACCTATATGATTTCCCAACTCATGCAAGCCCCAACCCCTTTTTATCATATGGATGCTAGAAGGGCGGTGACTGAGGGTCTAACATGTCCTGGAATGACGGTTAAACTCTCTGATGGTGAGGGTTTGGGAATGTGGAGCACCCCTTCATCACCAATTGCTCCTGGTCCACTCTGACCCGGATCGGTATATTACCTGTTAGGGTCCCATCTATGGGTTAAATAGAAAAATGTATTTATAAAAAAATTGTATTATCCGTTAAGAATTGATTTAAAACTTTGCCGGCATTAAATAACCCACTGAGGTTGATATGCCGTAAAACAAACCAAACCAAACCAAACATTTACAAATGAATAACATTTCGACATTAAATAACCCATGAGGAGTTGATATGCCTTTATGCAAATAAAACAAACGAAACCATTTTTCTCGAAATGCCTGATACACCCCCCCATAAGCAATAGAGATTTAATATAAAGACGGATCCGTTGCCAAGAGGAAGGGGCGCTGCCTCTTTTGAAAATCACTTGTCCCCTTTCGTACATTTGATATGAATTCTTGTGTACTATTTTTTTGAAATATAAACCATTTATACTCCCGCTCATCGCCAATGTATACAACTCCCGCCCCCGGACTTAATCGATTCTACACACACCACACACACCACACACCACACACACCGTCTCACAAAATGGTGGCGATGTGCCCAGAATAAAGAAGAGAAGGGTGACCTACTTGTTAAAAATTGATAAGCATTGTCAATACTTCATCTAAGACAATCGATGTCAACAAAGAAGCTTGTTTCACTCTGACCCGGAGTGGTAGTACCTGTTAGGGTACCATCTATGGGTTAGATAGATTTAAAAAGAGTTATAAAAATGTGTTTAAAAAATTGAGCTTGAAAAGAAAATTAAATAGACCAACAAAGAATGAATAAAACAAACGCTTCGGCATAAAATAACCCGACAAGGTTGATATGTCGTTAAAACGCAACCAACAAGCCATCTGTTTGAGTATCTGGCGCCATCCTTGGCCAGAATGTAAAAGGACTTAAAGTAAATTAAGTAAGGTAAGTCAATAAGTTATCCGGTGATAAGTATCCTTTGGTAAGTCAATAGTCCTGTGGTATAGTACTACGTTCCGCGTCCACGAAGATACCAAGTAAGTAATGCGCTAAGGACCAGAATCATGCTCAGGGTATAAATACAACAACAGCGCAGCAGCACTGCCAATGATTGGATATAAGGAATCTTTCCCAGGTCATGTGCTTATAGGCGAGTCTATAAGTAGAGGTGTACATCTGGCACACGCCTTATATCTTCAAAAATTCCACACCAAATTCAACCAGTGATTTCGTTTTTCACCTCCATTCATTTCCTTGTTCCTTAGTATTTGTAGGAGGGGGGGGTATTGAGAAATGTTCAATGATATTAGGTAATGACGACAATAAAATATGACACAGTTTAAGTAGAAAATACGGAGAAAATGTAAAAACAAATGCATATAAGTTATTATCTGCGTTATTCGGACTATTGTCCCCATCTTCATTGTTATTTGTACAACGTTTCGGCCGATATACCCTCCGGCCTTCTTCCGGTATTTCTTGTCGGACTCGGGAACCTTCTCGGACTCGGGAACCTTCTTTTTCAAACTCGGGAACTTTCTTGTCGTATTCGAAAAAGAAGGTTCCTGAGTCCGATATGGTTCCCGAGTCCGAGAAGGTTCCCGAGTCCGACAAGAAATACCTGAAGAAGGCCGGAGGGTATATCGGCCGAAACGTTGTACAAATAACAATGAAGATGGGGACAATAGTCCGAATAACGCATATAATACTAATCTTCGAGCCTCATCTCAAACATTCAGAGAAAAAGCATATGATTATAAAATAACAAATAAATTTATTCAGAGAATAAATATGTGAAATGTTCAAAGGGAATAGTGTAGATGTGATATGTGTAATGTAAAAGTTCTTGTGTTAAGTTTGGAAAAGTTCGTTTAGATGTGGGCAGAAATGAGAATCAAGTTTGTATACACCACCTGCTGAAAAGGATTCCTGGTGTTGAATGCGGTGGTACGATTGAATGGTTAATTCTAGTAGTCAGCCTGTGACTCAGAAGGGTGCCGTGTTTGTCTTGATGTTAGTGAATCTATTTGTTTGTGGTCGTCGGATGTGTCCGGTTTGAACGTGAGATGAAGTCTGTGTGTGTTTGTTGATTTCTCCTCCGTCTTTTATAATTAGAAGATGGGATCAAAAAGTTGGCGCAAACGCACGGACGTAGTAGTGAGCAATGCTAACCTAGCCAATCGATTCTGATTTTTGTGTAAACATTTGTTTTAATCACTTTTCCTTAAATTTAGGAAAAGGATTGTGTTGGTGTGTTTGCTTTAATCTCTTTTCCTTAAGTTTGGCAAAAGGATTGTGTTGTGTGTTTGTTTTAATTTCTTTCCCTTAATTTTGGGAAAGAAATATGTACGTGTAATCTATTTAAAAATATAGAATTGTATTCTATAGTTTCTTTGTTCTATCTGCAAAGCACCCTATCTCAGTTTCAACAAAGTCTGAATCTTCTGCATGCAGCAGATCCTATTGGGGACGCCGTAAGTAACAATTGCATTAATTCTTTAGAATTATTGTGTTAGTATAGGATTCAATGGGTTAAATAGAGCAAAGTGAGTTTATCATATATGTGCTAGAAGGCGGTGAATGTGGGTCTTAATGTTCTGGGTATGACGTTAAACTGCATCCAGTGGTGAAGTTCTAATTCTGGGTCTCTGGGGAGTGTGGAACACTCCTTCATCACCATTAACCAGGGTCCACTTTGACCGGAGTGGTAGTGTGGTGAGCCGGAAGTTAATGCCTAATAAAAGAAATGGAAAAGAGAAAAATAACATACCACTACTATTGACATATAACACACATACAGACATGCTAAACTCCGTTTATTGGGAGGGAACTTCTGTGGTGAGCAGGAAGTTAACGCCTTGAAAGCATATCGGAAATTCAATAGAGAATTATCTTCCTCTGCCGCTAGGGGGAAAATCGCCAACAGGAGGTTGGCGCGAGAATCAAACCAAACCTTACTTATCACAGAACAGTTACCAGGGAAAGAGGTGAAAATAAGCGGCTCCAGCCACCTCGCCCATAACCAGGAAACTTTCTAAGGCGTTGTATCAGCATACTTTCTAAGGCTGATACAATAGCATACTACAGAAGGCTGAAGAACAAGAAACGACCTGACGAAGCGTCTTAACAGCATTCCAACCAACGACCAGAATACCCCTGTTATCACCACTTCTCCAACGAACAGTATTTAACCTCACAGATAAGTCTGGTAGCAAATGTCAATAAAATTTGCAACAAATTCTTGTATTATTTGTCAATACATGTATTAAATTTCCATTGTGTGTTGTCTTCTTTCGTCCGAACGATTTGCCTACAACTGGGAGATTTAAGAGGCTACACCCACCCACCCTTTAAACCCGTAATTCCTCTTAAGCAGAAATGGAATTACGAAAATGAAGGGTTTGCGCATTGGATAGGCGCAGGTATAGAAAAAAAAAACAGGAATATTAAAAATGGTAATTTTCAACCAATCAAAAGCGTTCGCGCCTAAAATTAAGAGTTTTTTTTTAAATATCGATTTCAATCCTAAGAAAGGATATAAATAAGGGTTGTTTTCAAAGAAAGAGAAGAGAAGACAGACTTAAGCCTAACCTGTCCATATCGCCTGACTCCTCACTATTTGCCTAACCCTAACCCTGCCTACTGCTGAAGGTATTACAAGCTATATATTTCTCTCTCTTACTTCACTGCTGATTTGTATATGGAACATTACCCTTTTTTTTCTCAGTTGGAGTTAACTCAATACCTTATTATTTTATTACATGAAGTTTTAAAAAAGCCTATTCTGCAGGATTTTAATCAGTATTCTTGATTATTGTAACCTTTTGTTTTAATACACATATTACTTGTTGAATTTATGAGTTATTTGTTTTTCTGTCTTAATATATGTGACCTTATGGTGGGTTTATTGTAATTACCCATATATATCTATACATCCCATCAACGTATACACCATAGTAGTGCCTGTTAGGGTCCCATCTATGGGTTAAATAGAAAAAATGAATTTTCTTTGAAAATAAATGATTGATTTTGAAAAAAATAAATACTATCAAGAATGAATAAAACAAAACGTCTTCGACATAAAATAACCCAACAAGGGTTGATATGCCCGTAAAATCCAACCAACCAAAGACGTCTGATCGGTGGAAAATAAGAATAAAAGATTATATATCATTATGAGCTTTTTAAATGGGTTGGTTTTGGCTGGCCTGAAAAATAAGAGGTTTCACGAATATAAGAGATGCAAGTTCGAATCAAGAATAATCGAATGAGGTATCAAATACTTGTTAAAGGGAAGCCACTCACAATTGTACTAATTTATTTATCTCCCTTTAGTTATTACGCAACTCTCGAAGTATCAGTTTTACCATGGAGCAGCGGTTAGTGGATTAGCTGAGAAGACGATTGCAATTGAAATGTGTTTGATCTCAACTGACTACGCCCCCTTCCCTCACACACACAGACTAATAAACGTTCTAATTAAAATTTAGTCTATATTTGTATGCATCACCATGACAATAGTTTACAAATTAGTCTAGAATACTCCATGGTCATTTCACATCCAGTCTGTTTCTGTTTAATCTACTATTTCTCTGAATTTTTTTTTTTTAGATAAGGCTTAATAATTAATATTACTAGCAAATATATGCACCCTCCGGGTGCAAGTATTTAAGTTTTAATGTAATAATATATTGTATTAAATTAGAAAGGCTAATGAAACTAAATAAGAATACAGATAAAAAGATTTGAAACAGAGGGGGGTATAATAAAAGATTTGAAACAGAGGGGAGTATAATAAAAAATGGAACAACTGAAACTTACTCTTCCATCACTCTCGTCTTTCATTGTTATTTTTTCTAATTTAAGTATTTAGTTATAAGAGGAAGTAAAGAATAAAATTACAGTTATTTTATCTTGTTAATGGATTTCATTTAAAATTCATTGAAGAGATTTTTGCTTATATTCATGAAAATAAAATCAAAGAGTTAGAAATCAATAATACTAAGCACATATTTATTAAATTTGATTTTTTAATATTAATATGCAAATTAGCCTTCCCGTTCACACTGTAAACCGCTATTTTGTTGTATATATAAATATAATTGCATGTTGTTAGTATGTAGACATAGTTAACAGTATTAATAATGTAAAACAATTTTATTAATAATTGAGGTTTAGATAAAAATAAAATCATTGAGAATGTGATGTCAATAACTAAGGGAACTGTGACTTGAGTAGTGATAGAGTTTCGGTTACAGACAGAAAAGCACACAACCTCCATTATAATAAGATTTGGATTATTCGAACTATTGTACAGTGTACCCCAGCTATGGTGAGTGGAATGAGAATAGGATACCCACGTGGATTGAATAAAGGGTTGGATTCAAAGTTCCGTGGTGGCTCCCAATTTCGACAAAAAGGTTCTCAAGTTCGAAAAGAAGGTTCCCGGGTTCGAGAAAGTTCCCGAGTCCGACAAGAAATACCCGAAGAAGGCCGGAGGGCACATTTGACCGAAAAGTTGTACAGATAACAATAAAGATGAGGACAACAGTCCAAATAATCCAAATAATACTGATTAGTCTAATCTTAGTAAATACTGCGTTGTAGCTTAACGGTTATCATCCGGTGACCGCAGCCCAAATTCTGGGTGAAGCTGTTTGCCCTTGGTAAAGACATAGGCGTCCCATCGTGTGTAATGGATAGCTAACTAGTCACACAAATCCATTACAACTGAATAACGAGTTCGATCCTAGCTAGATGCCCCATACTTTCGACCTTATATCACATCCTACTGAAATGGGTTGGGCAAATACCTACTAAAAAGTAGTATTTCCAATTATTATCGCTCTAGCTATGCGTAAATAGTAGGGCAGACTGGGCTCTTAAATATTGAACGCACCAGTGTAGGCCGACCAGCAAAAACATACATCGATCAGTTGTGCAGATACTGGATGTTTAATCTCAACTTGGTTGGTTGGTTGGTTGGTTGGCTGGTTGGTTGAATTTTTACGGCATATCAACTCTTGTTAGGTTATTTTATGCCGAAGACGTTTTGTTTTATTCATTCTTGTTGAGTATTCATTTTTTTTTTGTTCAAACTCTATTTCTTAACACAGTTTTAATACTCATTTCTTTTCTGTTTAACCCATAGATGGAACCGAAACAGGTACTACCACTCCGGGTCAGAGTGGAATTGAGAATTTTTTTAAATTAAAGATTCAGTCTCAATACATTTTTTTATTACACCACGTTTGTCTATGCGGTATAGAACAGTGCTATATTCTCTGTGGAATTCTCTTGTAGAGTTGAGTTGTTGATATGTGTTGAGAGTCTTCAGATACTTGTAAGGCCTCTCTAGACAGGGGATCTCTGGGATCTGTCATTCTGTGCGTGATATGTTGTTCTGCAAGAGACGTGTCAGGTTTTGCCAGAAAACCTTGAATAAGTAATTCATGGGGATATTGATATATACTAGCTACACCTGTGGATATACCACAGTATGATGATTTAGTTATTACAACGCAAACGTAATAATTAAATCATCATATGTTTACTTAAGAGCTATTGCCAAATAGTTCAATATGTGAAAAGTATAATAATCTTGATTTAACTCTCTCTCACTCTTTTGTTGTTTTTTTTTTTGTTTTTTTTGTTTTTTCCATCTTTTCATTCTGTTCGATTGAAACAGATTACCCCCTCTCTAAATCTTTCCCCTACTCTCTTTCTTACTTATTCTATTCTTTCTGTGTGGCGTGTCTTTTTTCTTCCCTTTCTTTATAATAAAACGGAATGGACCATTATTTAGCTGAGGTGACGTCACTCATGAGAAATAAGAATTCGGCGGATAAGTAATACCAGATAATCAGGATTTACATTTTTGCATTTCATCTTGGACGATTTGGACGGTCTCATTTTTTACTAGAGGGCGTTACAAGATGATAACGGTCGTACAATTAATGAAGACGAGTATTAATATATAGATAGTATAGTATTTACCCAACCCCACCCTAGAAAAATGAACCAGTAACGTATTATATCCATTCGTTAAATGAATTATTAAAACTATTAAATGTCGATAGTATGAGTTTGTTAAGAGTTATTTCCCTTGACTTTTATCATCTGAAAATTTTTTTTTAAAAAAGGTTTTTTTTTTTTTTAATTATACCAAAATTGGAATTAATTTGAAACATTTGGTAATCAAATAAAATTTCATTGCATATTATATCAACATATCCCTTAATAGGTAATCTTCAACTTGTTCCTCGTAAATTCCCACTATAAAATAAACTGAATGGTTAGTTTTAAAGTGGGGGCTCGTTTTACAATTTAGGCATAAATTGGATCCTCCTTTTATGACCGTAATTTTGTTTTTTCGTAGACGATGATTAAAATCTGACGTTTTTATTTTAGAGTACCAAAAAAAAGAAAAGAAATAACAACAACAAAAGGTAATCTTCAACTTTTTCCTCGTAAATTCCTACCATAAAATTAGGCTTGGGCATTATCTGAGCCAAGCCTAATTTTATGGTAGGAATTTACGAGGAAAAAGTTGAAGTGTAAAACGAACCCCCACTTTAAAACTAACCATTCTCACAAAATAATTTTTTTTAGAATATACACATTGAAGTGAATATTAAAACAAATAAATAAAATATATTCAGTATTGTAAAATAACGGGTGCAAGAAAAATAAAACATTTATTGCAAAAACACGTACATAAAATGAGGTTTCAGTTTATTTTATGGTAGGAATTTATGAGGAACAAGTTAAGGATTACCCCTTAATATATGTGGGGGGTTAAAAATGTTTGAGTCTCATCATCGGCATTGTAGTCTTGGAAGATTATATAGTTCTTGTGCCCCTGAATTTACAGCGTCTCCTGTGACTGTAAAGTCCAATGTTCGAAAAACCTTCTCAACCACAGATGTCGCATGTGAAGGCTGTCCCTGAAAATGTTGATGTTCCGGTGCTTTGTTGCCGCCGCTTTCTTCTGGACCTCCTAGCTTCATGGTGTTGTGCCAGGGTGATTATTTATTGCATAAATCTAGCAAATTTTATATTTAAATTGCTTACATTTGGAATATGTTCAATTCTTTGTTTATAGTTTAGTGTTTGTTTATTTATTAACGATTCTTGTTTAAACTGATTTACTCTTAAACAAATTTTGTCATAAGTTTTGTAAATACCTCGAATTTTAACCTTTGTCTACATCTCTATATTACCTATTCATCTCTTTATTCAATTATTTGAGTCTCAAATGTAACATCAAAAGATGCCATCTAAATTTTGAGAATATAACCATAAGAATTTTTTTTTAAGTTACTTGCCCTGACACCTAGTTTCTACCATATCCATCAAAATATCCTCTCTATGTATACATCTCTGTTGGCTGGAGCTGAAATATATACCGACTGCACCTCTGCTTCCAGGATTTATTCAGTACAACATGCAGCACCCTTGTGTAGTTTCCATGTAGCTTTTTTTCCCCATCGTTTCCAAGTGGTGCAGCAATACAGTAGCAGTGACACAGTTACAGCTTGGAAGACCTCAACAGTTTGGCATAATCATTAAAGACTTTCCTCACCATGGTTAGAAAGATCACAGATTATTACAACTGTATTGGGCTCAATTCGCACATAACACATTATATGAGGGTCATGAGGCACATAGTGTACTGATTACCGTCGTAGGAAATGAACAGGATGAGACGAGTTCAAATCCTGGATGAGACTATTTGCATTTCACAAAACGCAAATACCCTTGGGAAAGGTATGAATCCAACGATTCTCCCTCCAGTCATGGGTAAATAGTAGGGCAGACTGGGTGCTTTAACCTTGGTTGGGTCACTAGTCTAGGAGGAAAACTCTGAATTTAAACATGTTAAACTCCACTTAAGAAATTGACCATGTGTCACATCTTACCCATGCAGAGGGGTTGATAAGTGTATATATATATATATATATATATATATATATATATTTAATATTCAGCTTTTTGGGGGTTTTTGTGATGTGCTTGTCCATAAGTGAATTGAGACCCATCTGATGAGACGAAAATTTGGGGAGCGGGTTTAAATCAACTTGGATTTATATGGGCCCCAATAAATTTATTATGGAATTACGGTATTGAGTTCTTCCTTCCTTTATTGATATATATATATATTATATATATATTATATGTGTGTGTGTGTTGAGTGAGGGTCAATCAATAAATGTGAATTTTTTTCAAAGAGTTGGTAATAAGAAGCATTGTTTACAGTAGTAACTTTTTCAAGGAAATCAATAGTGATGGGTCCTTTCACATATCCCAGAAGGAATGAGGAATGTCAGCATGACCTTCTTTACTGACTGTTGTATCGGGAACTTTTTCTTTACTTGAGAGTCACTGTTTCCACAGTATGGACTGCCTGAGTCCATTTTAGATTCTAAAAACATTTATTTAATAACTACTTTAATATAGAATTCTAATATTTTTTGGCCGAAAACTCTATTGAAAATTTAGCACCCTCCTTTAAACAGAACAAATATCGATGTATGATATTTTTTCTTTTATAAGATAATAACCAATTAAATAGTTATCAAAAAGAGTAAAAAAAAAAGATCTCCAAAAATTATTTTTTTAGTTTTTATTTTCATTTTTATTTTCCAATTTCCGGTACTTATTTTCTACCAGGATATCAACCTTAATTTTTTTTTTTTTCTATTTTTTACACCTTCGGTCTTTTGTCTTTTTATACTGTAATTAGTTTCGAAAGTATATAACTCCACTGATATTTTGCGCCCACAAAATAAGTGTGTGTGGGGGGGGGGGGTGAGTTGAAGAATTCAGCCTCATAGTAGCAAACCAATGCTTAGCTCATTTTAGACATCTTTTTATCAAAACATACTTGTACACATTACACATTCTTCTGTAAATCACACATGGTTTGTACTTCTCAGCCATGAAAAATTTGCGGACAAACCTCTGTTCAAACCTGGAGCACTGTTTGGTTTACCACTATTTTGAACAGCCTCAAAACAAATATTTTTGCAAGATTAGAATTTTTTTTTTTTTTTTTTTTTTTTTTTTTGCTATAAACTAATTCCAGTTGAGGCACATAGTGTAATGGTTATCACCAAAGGAAATGGACTTGGCGACATCAGTTCAAATCCTGGATGAGGTTGTTTGCCTTTCATATAGCGCTAATACCCTTGGGAAAGGTATGCATTCAACTGTTCTCCATCCAGATATGGATAAAATAGTAGGGCAGACTGGGCTCTTTAGTCTTGATTGGGTAACCAGTCTAGGAGAAGGAAAACTGAATTCACACCTGCTTAAGAAATTTACCCTGCGTCACATCCTACCAATAAAGGAGTTGATTTATACATACATACACAAGGTGTGTCAAAAAAGTATCGAGATTTTTTGTACTTTTTGACACACTTTGTATTCTGAAAAAATTAATGTTCCATCCATTGTTCATTTCTATCTTGGTAAATAGAGCATCAAACTCGGCACTTTTAATAAAGTGTAGCTCCTCATTTTTCTTGATTAACTGCAGGTAGGAGACAGGACATATATAAAAGGGTGTGAATGATCTGCAACAAGATCTGTTCATGATTTGGTTTATTCAACCCCTTATGGGTTATTTAATGCAGAAATTTGATAGTCATAAATGTTTGATTATAATCCTGTTAGGGGAGAGAACTCTTCCCTAATGAATGATATCACTCTTGAGTAAAAGGATAGCACAAGGCAACGTCAGAACGGCCAGGAGGAAAGAGAAAAATAAAATTTTGTTGGCTTATCTAACAGCATATCAACCCCTTGTGGGTTATCTAATGCTAAAGTTTGATTAATTTGTAAATGTTTTATTATCATGACTATTTATATTTTAAATGTTTCATTGCAATAAACTTTTTTTTTAATCTTTTTTTGGACCATATGACCTTTAGGCACCCCTTCCGCGATCTCAACTCACAAGGACACTTTACTCATTTACACCATCAAATCTTGTTTTTTTTTTTAGGGGTTAGTTTTATAATTTAAAAAAAACAAAAAACCAAAAAAACAAACTCTAAAAATTGTCTGTTAATAATTAACCGGGTTTTGACGGTGTAAATGGAAAAATGTCCCCACAAATCGAGATCGCAAAAGGGTGCCTTATGATCCCTTTTTTTTAAATTTGTCTATCTTTTTTTTTTTTTTAGTTATATATTGTGTATCCCTATTCAATATTAAGGATTTTCCACATGCTTATATGGTTTCAAGTATTCCTATCAAATCTTATTATAATGGATTGTTTGCTTTTCTGTCTGTAACCGAAACTATATCACTACTCAAGTCACAATTCCCTTTGTTATTTACGTCACATTCTCCATGATTTTATTTTTATTTAAACCTCAATTTCTAATAAAATTGTTTTACATTATTAATATTGTTAATCATATCTACAAATGAATAATATGCAATTGTATTTATATATACACTAAAATAGCAGTTTTCAGTGTGAGCAGGAAGGCTTATTGCATATTGATATTAAAAATGTGATTTTAATAAATGTGTCTTAGTATTATTGATTTCTAACCGTTTGGTTTTATTTTTAATGAATATAAGCAAAATCTCTTCAATGAATCTTTAAATGAAATCTATTAACATGAAAAAAATAACTGTCATTTTATTCTTTACTTACTCTTTTAACTAAATACTTAAATTAGAAAAAATAACAAGGAAAGGCGAGAATGATGGAAGAGTAAGTTTCAGTTGTTCTATTTATCTATTATCACCCCCTCTGTTTCAAATCTTTTTATCTGAATTCTTATTTAGTTTCATTAGCCTTTCTAATTTAATACAATATTTTATTACATTAAAACTTAAATACTTGCACCCGGAGGGTGCATATATTTGCTAGTACTATTAATTTCCAAACAGATCCATTTAACACAGCCTAGCTCACGACTTTCGGAAACATTTTTTCACACTCAGAGTTGCTGAGGCATGGAATAAATTGCCTGCATCGTTAAAACCTCTCTGCTCCCTGTAATACAAATATACCTGATACCTCCTCCACACATATATACATACACACGCACATACATGTATATTATTACTGTACACTATTCATATTCCCAACTTTGGTACATTATTATATGTACTATACATGAGACTTTGAGGAGTTGTGGATGAAAATGTGTGCAACCTTTTATGTGGGTATCATCCTCTTTGTTTGACAGGCCCATTAATCAAGTGCATGTTCACTTGACCTGGTGTCAACTTAAGTTTACTCAAGACACTGACATATTGTTACATTATTCATTGATTGCTTGCTTTAAGACAGTAACTTTTTTTTAAAGTTTTATAATTAATTTATAATTAATTAAAGGAGACGCATGGTGTAATGGTTAGAGCGATACGAAATGGACTTGTCAATTCAAGTTCAAATCCTGGACGAGGCTGTTTGCATTTCACACAGCTTAACTACCTTGGGAAAGGCATGCATCCAACTACTCCCCCTCCAGCTATGGGTAAATAGTAGGATGGACTGGGTTCTTTAACCTTGGCTAGGTAACCAGTCTAGAAGGAAAATTCTGAATTCAAACCTGTCAAACTCTGCTCAGGAAATTGACCTTGTGTCACATCCAGCTCGTGCAGAGGGGTTGGTAAATATATACAATTTACAACTATTTAATGCATTACCAAATTCATGTTTTAAAGATTTTTTTTTTTTTTTTTTTTTTTTTTGTCTTCTTTAAAGAGATTATAAAAAGTTATTTAATTGTCATCACTGGTTAAGTAAAAATGATTGAGGCAATATACAGGACTGTTCAAAAAGTGTTGAGACTTAAGCCAGTATTCACCAAGACAGAAATGATCAATGGATGAAATGTTCATTTTCTTCAAATCAGTCAAGCACAATTCTTCCATTGAGTTTTCTATTGGTTGAAGCACTTATGAAAGTCCTCTTATGATATATATGACGCAGCACTCATTTTCTTTGTCTTCTACATCTCTTACCCTTGAGATTAATTTTTAATCCAAGAAAGTTGTATGAGGTCTAGATCTGGTGAATATGAAGGATAGTGCACTTTCACAATCCTGTGGTTCATCAAAGAGCTGATAAATAAAAATTGCAAATCATCAGTTTCATCTAGACATCACTTCGTTGCACAATATTGATGACCCCACGTTGCAATGCTCTGTGCTGGCCGATTGAAAGGCACAAGTTAGAGACAGGTTCACAAGGATGGAGGAGAAAGAAGAAAAAAGAAAAGAAAAAAAAAGAAAAAAAATCACAACACAATCTGATAACAGGATGCTAATGGAAAAGGAAGTTGTGACACTTTGTGCAGTTTGTGGTGGAGCAGAGTACACTTAGATCTATGTTGTCAGCTAGCAAGAAAAGTTGCTTGCTGGTTTCACTGATGTGGATCCCTGGCTATTTTCTATCTACTGCTACTGAGACGACACTATCACCCGACTGCAGTCTGGAACTGACTGCCTAAGGGCTTGAGCCGGCTGAATATATATGAATTCCACCCCTATACACCCCATGGATTCGATCACCCAGAACTTTGGTACTTATTTTTCTTCTCAGACTTTGTGAGATTTCCCTTAAACCGATCTTTTTTTTTTTATCAGTCTCAGTGTCTCCATTTTTCAGACCATTAACTTTTTAAAGCACTTTTCTCTTAAAACTAGACCCTAAAGATATTATCTCCAACTAGCTCAACTTCATAGTGGCCATACAATTCTCTTAAACTTTACTGCCTAATCCTTTGTATCCTTAAAGGACAAAACCCACCCATATACACATATGCCGGGACTTAACACATTCTATTTTCCCCCCTGACCATATTCTCACTTAACCATTGTCACAATTATTAAAGTTACTCAGGTGTGAACATCTTTTAAAACTATTTTTAATTCAATACTTTTTGATAACACCTCAGATAATTCAACATATTTTAAACAGAATCCTCAGATTTCACTTTTTTTTCCTTTTAATGCTGGTCCACCAATAACTATCACATAATCCAGCTCAGTGGTAAAAATATTTCCAACATCGCTTAAGTTCTAATGTCTGTTTCTATTTTGGTTTCTACTTATTCTTCCATCAAGTGTTTGTATTCTTGGTATCATGGGTTCAATGTCTATGGGTACTATTTTGGCCCCCCTGTTCCAGACGAATCAGGTCAAGACCTATCTAACTAAAATTTTAAATTAACTGATATTTTAAATTACCCTACCCTACTTGCTAAAAATGATAGGCTATGCCTCTTTATGTAACTATGGTATTGGACTTTTCCAAATAATTTTCATCTATTTTTAATTGCTCCCCTCTCAACACAAAATACTGTCCCATAATAGTTGTTACATTTATAGATAAATTTCATGTACTACTAGGGTGTCCCATCGCTGACAGGTTATTAATTTTTAGCTCATGAAAAAGGAAAAAAATTGCTTTATCTAAAACTTAGCATAATTTGTTATCTACCAAACAAATAATTTATTTAATATTTATTTAAAAAGATTCTTAATTAATGTTAATTAATAGTCTAAAACTTATCACAAAACACAGGTTATTAATTTTTAGCTCTGGAAAGGAAGGCAAAAAAAAATGGTTTATCTAAAAAAAAGTGCATAATTTGTCATCTTATAAGAAAAAAATTCATCCTCCCAAAACAAATACCAATTAGAACTTTCAATAAACCCAAACTACTAGACGAAATAATAGCAGCAGGGAATTTTAACCCCATAAAAAAGGATTTAAAAATAAACCTAGATAAAGCATTTGAATATAAATTATTTACATCATGTAATGGTTAACACGCTAGTCTTGCATATACATTAAAACTGAATAGCAAGTTAGATCCTCACTGGATGCCCCATACTTGCAACCTTGTATCACATCCTACCTGTGGCAAATGGGTTGAATAAATACCTACAAAATATAACAACTATCATAGGACAGAGATAGTATACTTTATTTTGCAGCCTAAAGAAAAAGTCAAAGTAATACAAAAAAATTACTTTCAGTTTTGATAAATGATTTATTTAAAATGTTCCTTGATACAGAAGATTGGTAGAGAAAAATGCCTGCCCAATTTTAGGAATGAGAAGAGAAAAAAAAAAAAAAAAAAAAAAAAAAAAAAACATTGAGAAACCTTTTTTCCCCACACTAGGCTTTTGAAAACGTTGCAAAATTTAACTGACCACCAGGAGTGCATTTATTATGAAATGTTTCAAGTATGAGGAATACAACAATTTTGGAAGTTGACAAAAAAAAAAAAAAAAAAAAAAAAAAATTCTGAGTCAGAACTGCCAAAATACACCAGGATTTTCAAAAACTTCTACAAAAGAAAAACTATAAAATATAGAGCTTTTCTTTTAAACCATTTTATTGTTTATTTACTTACAAATGATTGAGAAAAAAAATAACAATCAATAGTGAACATCATGAAGATTTAATACCAATTGAAAGTTAAAGACTTAACTACCAAATTTAATAATCTATTTAATATTTATTTAAAAAGATTCTTAATTAATGTTAATTAATAGTCTAAAACTTACACAGGTTATTAATTTTAGCTCTGGAAAGGAAGCTAAAATAAATTTTTTATCTAAAAATTTGCATAATTTGTCATCTCAGGAAAAAAAAAAAAAAACAATTGTAACTTGTTATTTTCAATAAACCCAAACTACTAACAAGACGAAATAATAGCAGCAGGGAATTTTAACCCCATAAAAGGGATTAAAAATAAATTTTGATAAAGCATTTGAATATAAATTATTTACATCATGTAGCTGCACATTGTTAAAACAATCCACCATGCTGAAATAATGTGATTTCAATGCTTCAGAAATTTTGATGAATATTATTTTAACAAACAAACAAAAAAAAAAAAAAAAGATCAAAAAACATGTAGAGATGGTCAGCATATATATTTATGAAAAACAAAAGTAGTTTTGGGTCAAGGCAGTTAGCTAGCAATAAACATCTAAGAAATACCAAGGAACTGTTGCTGAACCAGTTGGTCAGTATTTAGCATCCACAACACCCATCGAGCCACTCCTGCTCCTTTAAATGTTTGTTAGGAGCTTATTAGCCAAAGGACAATTCAAGTACTCATACAAAAAAATAAAAAAGTTTTTTTCTTTCTTTTTAATGAGGGAGAGCAAGATGGTTGTGTTTGAGTCGTCTTTGAACTTTAACTACTCATCACAATACGAATGAGTTCTGAAAAAAGAAAAAAAAAAAAAAAAAAAAACATTAATGAACATTGGAATAAACATTTAAACTGTACACAACTTTTTAAGAGTTCAGGTCATCTAGAATATCAAAAGTAGATAGATTTTTTTTTTTTTTTTTTTTTTTTTTTTTTTTAAATCAATTTTGTCAAAACCTTCAGTCTTTACTTATATAGTAGTAAAGTCTGCAGGGTGGTCTCTATTGTCATTATCATCTGGAAAGCGAGGGAGTCTATCCCCTTTTCACTAGTGCTAGACCTGGGAGATAACTTTTGCTGAGATGGAGCACCACACATACTGTCAGCTCCCAGATGCTTTACCACACATATCAGGTTACCCAAGCTGTGTTACCCATGCACTGAGTTACCAAGGACTGGTATTGAACCCAGAACCTTGTTCTACCAACTGAGCTAAAACAGCTCCATTTACTTTATAGTGATGCATAAATACTAAAAGCATTTGTCGAAAGCAGATGACAAAATATCTGTAGAACACTTCATATGTGAACAATCACAGTAAATATAATGAATTTATAATATTCATTCATGTTCTGCTTGAAAATCTATGCAAAATATTAAATTTTGAGATTTGTAATAAGCTATATTTGAAGTTTGGGTCTCAGTAATAAATGAATAAAACCCCATCTCTTCAGTTTAATTTACACAAGGAATAGGATAAGGATATTGATCCTATTTAAATTTGTCTAATCTGTTTAGATTAGACCATTCTTGGCTAATAATCACCTAATGCTATTTGAAATAACTCAACTATCAACATATTTGAGGAATGACAGTATCTAAATCTCAACCAAACCCATATTTAGGGGTCCAAACTAGTTTTCTGGCAGAATACTTTCAACCACTAATTTCTTCTCATTAACTCTGAAAGTCTGGCAGTTTTATTTATCTTTGTTTTTAACTGGACTAGCCACAGCTTGCTTGAAGAATCTAAAATATTAAGTATTCTGGCTTTTCATATTAAATTTACTGTGTTGACAGTAAATTCTTTCCAAACAGATTTCACTGGCTTTTGAAAAATCTACATAGAAAATTAGCACTTAAAAATTGATTTGGAAATTTAACCAAAATAATCCATGTATTACATAAAATTTACAAAATAATTGTCCTTGAAAAAAAAAAAAAAAAAAAAAAACCTTCAAACTTCAATTTTTGCACACCCAATTTGTTACAATGGCTAAAAAACTCTGCAGGTTTTTAAATTACAATAAATAATTATTCCTCTGACTTCCCTCTAGGCCGGGGGGGGGGGGGATACACACTAACCAAAGCTCATTCAAAAGCCAGTGCAAAAAATACTGGGTCTCGTCAGCATGAGAGGTGCCCCAAGCACCTGGCATTGTAGGCGAGGAGCAGTGGGGAGGCAGGGGGGGGGGAGTTGGGTATGCAGCCCCTTGGGACCACACAGTTTATTTTACCTCACTTACAGGTAAGTATAAAACACTGAAATAATATTGAGGTTATTTGAAAGTTTATGGTTTTCCTTTTTATAAAATCTAATACTCAATTTCTTTTTATAAACACATTTTTCTATTTAACCCATAGATGGGACCCTAACAAGTACGACCACTCTGGGTCAGAGTAGACCAAGGAGCAATGGTAATGAAGGGGTGCTCTACATTCCCCAGAACTGGAACCTCACCATCAGATAAAGTTTAACGTCATTCTCAGGACATGAAGACCCTCAGCAATCGCCTTCTAGCACCCATATGATAAAAAGGGTTGGGACTTGCCATAAGGGCAATAGGGTTGGGGCAATCATAAGTGCTAGGGGTTGACATGCCCAGCCGATTGATCGTAAGAGGCCTCTTTGTCCTTTATTTGGGCTAGACGGGCAGTCAAAGTGGAGTGTTGCAGGTCATGATTGCTCATACACAAGGATTCCGTCCTTAAGCATCACAAGGTCGCCACCTACGGCCAACAGGTGGCCGCATCGGGGGGAGTTTTACCCCTCTGCAGAGGTGCAGTTGGTGTATTCTAACTCCCCAGCCGACAGGGCGGAAAAACATTTTTACTATTTAAAACAAAAGATTATTAATAGAAAGAGATTATGTTACGCTTTGATCTCAGACTTTTCCCAAAAACAAAAATAAACATATCTGCCTTTTTTCTTTTGTTTTATGTTAATTTCAAGTAAGGTTAATGAAATTGGTTGAATCATAGAAGCAATTATTCTGTAAGTTTAAACTCAATTTTCTTGTACATAACACATAACTCCGAGGTTTTAAAAAGTTTAACACTTACCTTCATAATTGATATTTCCTTGGTTATCTTCAATCCCTTGCAAAAGCTGGTCAGCCTCTTCAGGTGACAATCTCTCACCTGTAAACAAAAAACTCAGGTGAGACACTAACAGGACAGTATCTGTAGGAAACTTGACAGATTTTGAGAAACATTTTTTTAAATGAAGTTTTTACTCTTTATTATGTATGAAGAAATCAGTGTTGATGACAAGAATCTCATCACAATGGAATATAATATAAAATGACACATGAAAAATAAGTCCCTCAGACGAAAATAAGCAATAATGAAGTTTCTTTAATGCTGTTAGAACAGGGGGTTAAGCAAAGTAGTTTTAGAGAACCTCATCGTCTCCTAAAGTACTTTGGTAATCACTGGGGTGAATTTGACAATCACTGGGTACCTCACATAACAAGCTAAATTCACTAAATTTATTTAAACTATATTATTAAAGGGGATACTGATTGGCAAAACGGTTATCAGAACAAAGAATTAGTAAACAGTTATAATTTCAAATAAGGTTGTTTGTAATGCAGGTGTTAGTCTAGTATATATTAGATTGTAAGGAATGGTTAAGATGTGTGTGTGTGTATTGATTGATTGATTTATTATATAACAGACCAAAAATAAATACAGATATTAACAGATTATGGATAAACAGACACACATGATATTAACAGTAAAGACAATTAGATAAATCAAAATAAAGATAGGTGTATATTACAATATATGATACATAATAATATTGCCACTATTAATAACAATAATAATATATAACATTATACATATACTCACTTACAATTTTAACAAATCTTACATCTCCCCCCTTTTTAAATTACAAAAAAAAAACAAGACTCATACATACCAGCCACAAACTATAACTTTGACAAATCCAGTTCCCCAATACATATATATAAGAAAGAGAGATGTAGGCATATCTGTGCAGGTGTAGATACATAAATATGTAGGAGTAGTCCGCTTTACTATTTACCTATAGCTAGAGGGAGAATAGCTGGATGCATACCTTTCATACTGATTTTAGAGCTATATGAAATGCAAACAGCCTCATCTAGGATTTGAACTCGTGTCACCGAGTCCATTTCTATCAACAATAATTACACCAGGCATCTCCTTTTAGAGGGTGTAGAGTAAAGTTGTTTTTGTAATATTCATTTGTGACTAAAGTCTGTATAAATATAAAATATAGCAGATAATTTCTAAAAACCAATTGTAATTGTTTTACTAACAAATGTAATAATTATCTTTAAATGAGGCCAAAAAGTGTAACTTCAGTGACAAAATTGGATGCAGGAAAATAGGTGACCTCCATTGCTAATCTGGATGCACCATCACTGCCTAAAGTAGAATGTATTACCAACTTAAAAATAAAATTCATTTGTTTTTTCCCCACCCTACAATATTAACAAAAAAAAAAAAAAAAAAAAAAAAAAAAAAAAAGGTCTGACCCAACAGCCAATCTAATCAATGATTTAGATTACTTACCTAATCCAGTGAGGAGATGACGCATTTCAGCACTGCTGACAATTCCATTTTGATCTTTGTCAAAAACTCTGAAGCCTTCAACCAAATCATCATAGGTCACTAAAGGTTTGTTCCTGCTGATGGTCTGCATAATTGGGAGCACAATTTCGAAAGAGAGCCGTTCAACTGGAATTTATTAAAAAAAGAAAATACATTATAGTATCTCTCAACAACTTAATATACAGAGGATTGTGGCTATGAGGACATTTTTATTGATAATTTACTTTCAAAAATTAACAGCAGTTAATCTAATCTGGTTAATCTAAAATTAACACAATCTTTTAAAACGTATTAAGATATTCCCAAGGGTATGTTTATCAAATAACTTTTTTTTTTTCTGGCTCAAATCAGTCTTTTTAAAGACTAGGATTTGAGCCAGGAAATTCCAAAAGAAATAGATTCTCAATTCAATCAGGGTATCCCCTAATGTCTACAGCTTCAAGATATTTTTCATAAAAAATGTTCTAGTTTTTATCAAATGGGGATATAAAATAAAGTAGATGAGTGTATAAGTATATATAAAAAAATTTTCTTATCAGTTCTTATTGAAAGGAAAAAAAAAAAAAAAAACAATTTTGGTTGGTTGGTTGTAACAGCATATCAACCTGCCTGGGGTTATTTTATGCCTAGAGGTTAGGGAATAATATACATTATATGTCTATATTTACTTTTGTACTTAACGGTATGTTAGTATTGTCAGAGATCATGTTGAGGAGTTAATTTTGTATGGTACTGATCAGGTTTACATTTATTTTTCCTCAAAAAGGACAAAATGTCATCTATATTGACATTTCCAAAAAGATTTTTCATATTATTTGGGTTAAAAAAATTTTGATTGAAGGTTTAACATTTTTAACAAAAAGAACATCAATTGATAAAAATAAAAAACAAAACAAAAAGAATGGATTATCAGAGATTACTGCTACTGCATTAAGTCATTGTTTCACAATTTCCTATATCAGTTATTGAAATGTAACCAAGAATATTTTGTGCTGCCAATCAAAAGATTTATTTTCAATACAAAAAAAATTGTTGTCACATGACTTTCTTCATCTCCAAGCAAGTAAAAGTGAAATATATAAAAATTTGTTTGATTTTTCCTGTATATATATTCCTAATTAAAAAATTAAAAAAGCCAAAACAAAAGGTAAAACTTAGATAAATTTACAAGATTTTTAATTTGAAATAATTTCTTGAAACAAGTCAGAAGTATCCTCATCAGGATGAATTTTTTTTTTTTTTTTAAGTCTGGCACAAAGCAATATTGAGAGGAAAGAGCTTTTCTGGCTACATAAAAAAAAATTAAAATTTTTTTATTTATAAAAGCCTTTGAAATCCTGTTTTTTTACCTCAACCTCAACCATCAATAAAATATGTGTGTATGAAGGTTCAAAACTAACTTTCTTCACCATTGTCCCCAAAATCAATATGCTGATTTTTTTTTTTTATAACTTTGTTATCTATAGTTGTTAGTAGCATAATAAAAATACCATTAAAACATTTAGGAAATAAATGTTTTCCTGTAGTTTGAGTATAATTTATAAATTAGCATAAAAAGGATATAATAAAAACTGATTCTACAAGAATAAAAAGGGGGGTATATTTAAAGTTTTTTTTTTTCAATCTCTAAAGTATCAATTGACCTAAGTTATGCCAAATCTAGTTTATTGGTATCCATTTTAATATGATACAACTTGTTTTATTAACAACAAAATGGTATTTGATGGCATAAGACATTGTCAATTGAATAAGAAAAAGGATTGTATAAAAGATTTCAGCTTTGTTCAAAAATAAAAAATTCAAGTTTGAGAACAAATATTTTTTGTAGTTATCCTCCTAATATTTGTAAATCTGCAACAGTACAAATAATTTTTTTAAAGATAGATAGATAGAGATTATATATATATATAAATAAGGAAATTTATTTTTTTTTAACATTATGACAAACATTCAAACATATTTTAGAACAAATGAAATTTCTATATAAACATATTTAGCATTTATTGGGCTTTTACTTAAACAATTATTTTTTTTTTTTTTTAATATCAAATAATTTTTCTTTATAACACTAACCCAATTTACCCAACATATCACACATGAATTGTCAACTTTTTATTTGAAAAGCCCATTAATTAACTTATTTTTTCCACATACAATCCAAATAATTGTTGTTCACTTCTAAAGTCAATCAAGTAATTCTAACAAATCTCAATCCAAGACAAAATTCCTTCAGCCAACTACAATGAATAAAAAAATTTCTAAAGAAATACAATTTGAAATATTCCATAATTCAACAATTCTAAAAGATTTCTAAAACAATTCTCAAAAGTTATGTCTGATATTCAACTACAATGGAAACTTGACAAATTCCAAGTTTTGGCTGATAAAAGAATTGACTAATTAGATTGAAAACTTTTATGACTTTCAACTTTATCATCAGAAAGAATTTGTGCAAAAACAAAACAAGAAAGTAAACACAAGATAAATACAAAATCCATGATGTAAAAAACCATTACCTTTGCTGACTTTGGGTGTTGGTTTTTTCGTTTCTCCTGATTTTGGATAATACAAATATAGGCCATTTGCATTAAATATTGAGACAAACAAAAGGACAGAATGAAATTAGAATAATAATGCCACTTTAGGGCTTATCAAAAATTGACCCACTATTCCATAATAGATTATCTTATAGAGTCAAAAAAAAGGATCCAATTTAGGAAAATGAGACAGAATTCAAATTTAAATAGACTTTGATGTTTCGTATGAGCAAAATAAAAAAAATTTAAAAATGTACAGGAAATTAAGATGGATTGATTTTAATTTTTTTCCATCTTTAGACAGATTAACACAAAATGGAATTTTCAAATTATTTACTTCAAAGTTGTAATTAAGAAAATTATTTTAATTTAGTTTTTTTTTTTTTTTTTTTTTTTTTTTTTTTTTAATCAAAAAATAGAAAGTTTTTTAATTATAATTTAAACTTGTTCAAATTAATGTAAAATTGTCAATATCACTTTTACATAACCATATGCAAGCTGAATTGATCAAAACATTTACAGAGTTAAAAATTTTGCAATCATGTTATTTTAATTTAGCAAACCAGCTTAGTAAAAACAGGAGATTATTAGAAATGCCACATTTGGCCAATTCTGTCCACAATAAGAAAACAAAAGCTCACAAAAATCAAAGCCATTTTTTTTTTTTTTTTTCCAAACTAGATCACAAGCGAAGTCAGTTTTTTTCTTTTTCATTTTCAAACAGAAAACTCAAAACCATGCAATTTTTTTTCTTTCACGTTTCAGGGGGTGAGAGGAAAAACAAAAAAACAACACACCAAATACAATAAGCTCTTCTGGATTGCACAATCAAAATCCAAATTTAGAAACCAGTTAGTCAAATAGACAAAAAAGATGTGAAAATTCTTTTTTGGAGGTATTGGGTGAAATGAAATAGGGCAAGAGATGCTTTTTAAGACTAAAGAATTATTCTCCCCACCACCCTCTAATACAAAAAGGTAAAAAGGTATTAAAGAATGGGATTAGTAGGAATTGTTTTTTAATAAACACAATTGAAAAGTAATAATTTAGTTGCCTTACACTTGTTTTTTTTATGCATGCAAACCATGCAATACCTACCAACGCCTATCAACTAAACTGGGGCAGACATAGCAAACTTTGATAAGAGCTCTTAAGGGGGTTCTCATAACTAATAATTTTATTCCATAGAATAATCTGGTCTGATAGCTTAAATACACAAAGTGTATAGGATGCTGAATAAAAATAGCATCTTTGTGTTGACAAGCTGCAAAAATATTTCACAAGTTTACAAATCTAACAAACATATCTGTTAACACAAATTTATCTTTCATCCTCTGCTTTTAATATTTTCAAAGATTATGAATCAATTTCCTTGATCTTGAAAAGATTTCTTGAAAAATTGACCAAAAAATTATTAATTATCTTAAAAAGTTAAAACTCCAAAATTCCAATTAACCTGAATAACCTCAAAAAGCGTATTTCAAGTTTTCCAAATTTCTCAACATATAAATTGGAATTGTTTAACATTCAATTGTTATATTTCTATAGTTCAATGTTTTGGAATATTTTAAGGATTGAACTTTAGCTTCTGAGTCAGATAAACAATTAGTGTATCAGTAATTCTCTTTTTTGTGCTATATCATGAAAATAAATTAGGTTGACGAATACATTTTTTTTTTTTTTTTAATTACTTATTTAGGTTACATATTTTAAGAATAACATTAATACTGACCCGTTTTGCCTTAAGACTTTTTCTAACATGGACAAGCTGTCATCTTAAAGACGAAACTACAATTTCAAAGAAAATAACTTAAATATTTTTTTAAATAATCATTTTTTAGTTGCTGTTCCTCCTACTGAAACAATGCAAAATTGATGGCACAATAGCTAGAGATTTGTGTAGCACACCATTTCTCATAGGTCATTCCTCAATGGAAAGCATTTCTATTTCTATCATAAAGTAGACTAATAATGCACAGTCTAATAACACCAGAAGTTTTGACTGCAACCAATGCCACAATTAACATATTCAGACATGTCCAGCAAGTTATTTTTTTTATTTTTTTTTAATCAGATCCCTAACAGACACAATTAGATTGTCAACCAAAAACATATTGCAGCAGATGAAGTCTCATACTGGCGATTCACCCCTTCAAATTGCTATCCATCAGATCACCTGTTGTCCATTTCACCTACCTACAGACCTACAGGTTCAATTTTAGATGGGAACCCAGTGATATCAAGGCCACTTATGATGTCATTCAACACAGCTTATCAAAGAAAATGACATGCTTTTTGCAGCAGAGGATCTAAATTCATTTGTTGTGGCCTCATTGTATAAATAATAAAAGCAATCAAAAATTTGTTGGGAAAATAATTATTTATAATTTAAAGTGTGTGCATGAGGATTTTTTTTTTATTAGAGAAACTTTGATAAAGTTTTATACTTTTACTGATTGACGAAATAAAAATTAAAATATCCTATTTTTCAGTAAACCCCTTAAAGAGAAATATAAAACTCTTAAAAGGCAAAGAATAAAATCAAGTTTAAACACTTGATCTGGTCAAGTCAACACTTAAAATTCCTCAAAAAGCATTCTTTCAAAGAGAATGCACAAGTTGTTGCCAATATTCTAACAGAACACTTCCATTTAAAAAACTAAGCCAAGTTTGAACCTGTCTAGTATAAAAACAGCAGCTTACTTTAAATCAGTGATACACAACAGGCTTATTTATCAAAATGTCAGGACATGATATAACCAACATTATACATGTCAAAGAAACGTTTTTTTGTGTCATTGTCAATTTTCTTTTAAATCCAAACAGATTTAAAATCTAATAAAAATGCATTTTTATAAGGCTTAACCACTTAATAGCTTATATTCAGTTAAATATAAGCTTCATTAATAATGGCTGGGACTACATGATCAAATTAATATAAATCTTACTGAAGAAATGCTTTGGTTTGGTTTGGTTCTTTGTTTAATGGTAAATCAACCTTTGTGGGTAATTTAATGGCCAAGCCATCCTTGTAGAAGAACAGCAATGGTACTATTTAACAGAGCCGGGGGGAGGGGGCCAAGATTTCATATCTTTCCCAATGGTCTGAAAGTGGACGTAATTGCACAAATAGAATACAAATCTGCTTCCTACAATGTCACAATCTAGCATTTTAGCCACTATATCACGGACTCCCACCACCCAAATACATGGAGACCATTTACATTTTTATGATGGCATTATTTAAAAAATGCATTTATTTTGACAATGAGACATTTAAAACCAACCTTTTGACACAAGCAACTTTAGACATTAATATTTATTAAGGCTTCTCTTTAAAAAATATTAGAAGCCTTAGGGACATATGTAAAATAGACTTTGTTACTTTTTCTATTAAAGGAAGAAAAATCCTACCTAACCTAATCTATTTTAATGCAAAAGTCTGGGGGGGTTTTTTTTTGTTTGTTTTTTTTTTTTTTTTGGGGGGGGGGTCAATTTATTTTGATTTGACTCTAAAATCCCTAGTCCTGCCAAGTCCAGTTGTATGCAGTGTAAGTCCCAGGGTAGGTAAGTAAAAACTCCAATACTAACTTTCTCTACCTTCATAACCACACTTCTTCACTTCAGCCTGGGTGGGGTTTTCCCCCATTGCTCTCAGCACTTCTCCCAAGTGGTAAGCAGCAATCTTTCCATCACCCTTCTCATCAAAAAGGTTGAAGATATCTTGCAAATCTGTAAGAAAAAAAAAAAAGTTAATATAAATTTCAGAAAATAAACAAGTTTTAAAATTGAAAATTACTAGTCTCCTCAAATTTGACCTGTCAAATTTACCCTCCCTATATTTAACACAATGAAACTTGCAAAAGGTTAATATTGTCTTGAAAATTTTTGAACTCTTCAAAAAAGAAGAAACATTAAAAAACTGATTTAAAAATTTTCAGCTTACGGTAAATGAAAATCATGTACGAAAACAATGTTTACATTTTCGCACCATTAAATCACTAGAAATTTAATGTAGCCAAAAACAAGTTATAACTACCGTCTTTTTTTTAATTCTATGAAAAATCAACTAACAGTCAAATTTTTACAAAAATTTCGATAATTATTTACTTGATGAAATTATGTTTAAAATAAGTTTTTCCTAAAAATATATAGGGGAAATATTTTTTTTGTAAGAGGTGTTCCTCCAATTCTATTTTGGGAAATATGAAAAAAATGAACCCATAAAAAACGACTTAATCTTTTTCTATAAAGATAAGAGTCTGAATAATTATATTAGAAGATTTTTATAAGTTTCTATACAGGATCTTTTTTAGTAAAAGAACCCTGAATACAGAATTCTGCTAAAAAAAAAATATAAAAAAAAAAAAAAAAAAAAAAAAAAAAAAAAAGACTGCTTTTATTTTTCAAGATAACGGGGAGTAATTTTCCCCAATAGGATAATTTGATCTTTGAATTAACTGTTTTTCTTTGTAAAAACTCTTTATTTTTTTTTATTGTGAGATTTTTTTTTTTTAAGTTCAAAAATATTTACTTTTCTTCCATATTGATTGCCCCTAACTGATCATGTGGCATATTTTGGTGGTACTTATACTACACAAAAGGAGCTAAAAAAATGTTTTTACATAGGAAGACAAAAGCATCAATCTTAATACAAAACTACAGAACATTTTTAGCATTTAGAAATGCAGGTTTTCTTTTGATGCTATATTCCAGTACAATAAAAGAAATAAAACTTCATATTAAAAAGCTTAAATCCCCAATTGATAATTTAAAACTAGTTATAGAACCGATAAAGATCTCCCCTTTTCTATAAATAGATTCTTTCACATACAATAAATGTTCCAGCTTTCCCCACTTTCCATGGATGCTCCTTTCAACTGAAATTGTTCAATGACACTATCACTACACACAGGTTTAACAGACGATAGAATTGTACTCTCACAATGTTAAAACATCCTTGGGTGATTACATTTTGAAAACAAACATCCATCTTGGGTCTTACAAATTCCATCTTTGGAAATTGTGCCTTCAGATACTTGGTTAAACAAAAATACACCATCTTTTAGCAAAGCCCCTTATCAGAGACACTTGAAAAATGCCAAACATTCTCAAGAGTCTCCTTAGTATTATAACCATTGATATAAAAATTTAAAAAATTCACCTTTACATTGAATGTATAAATTTAAACAAGAAATGCACAAGTGTAAATGATGATGCTGGTACTAATTTGTTAATTGACAACCTTCTTTAACACAAAGTCCAAATAATTTGAACACATAAACCAAATAGACTGTTACTATTATCTTTTGGGTGTGCAAGAACAGAAAAAGGACTATTTCAAAGAAGATAGTGGAAACTAAGAGTTTAAAGTAAATGCTTGGGTAGCACATTGTGTGTATAGGTATGAAATATGTGTAAATATTTATAGTAGTAATTTACAATGGCCTCAGAATACAAACATCAACCATAACAAAAACTTGTTTATTAAAATAAATTATTCTATGAAAAACTGACCAGAGAATATAACAGATTTGCAGTTAAATCAATTGGTATTAAGGAGTGAATCTAAGAAAATTTATTAATGTAGTCATTCTTAAATTGAAATGCTATGATGAGGCTAAGAAAGCAGTAGCAATACTTGAATTTTTTTAAAGTACTAATCTTACTTGGCTATTGCAGAATTTATAGGATTGGAGAGAGAAAAAAAATACCCACTTCCTGTTCATTGACCCCTTTACAACAGTGGTACTTTTATTAACTCCACAGAAACAAACAGCCTCATTCAGGATTTTAAACAGGTTTACTAGCGTGGAGATTATGATCAAATGGCAGAGAGTAAATTAGGTTTAGGGCTCAAAGGATTAAGATAAATATTTAAACAATTTAAGAATGTCTACTAAGAGAACTACTAAACTTAATATCAAGAAACCTTACAAATATGATAGTTGAATTAGAACCTTAAACTTTTCAGGTAATTCAGTTAATGAATGTGAATACTAGAGAAAATGTAAGTGTGCCCTGGTTTTATAAAAAAAGACCATAAGTATTTACCCAACCCTTCGCCACGGGTTGGGTGTGACAAGATGACAAGTATGGGGGGCATAGAACATAGTAATCAGGCGCCGAGTAAATTTAGCATCATCAATATCAAATATGACACTGAATAAATAATAGAAGCATCTAACTATATTCTTTCTCTTATAAGAGCATGACCATATTTATTACATTTTAGTCATCTCTAAAACATCTAATAACAAAAAGAGGGAAAAAGTAAACTATGTACATATTTTTCTTCCTTATTCATCATACACAGAAGATTCTGAAAGACCCAAGAAAGAAAACCAGTGTGAGAAGTTAAAGCAATAATTTTACTAGTAAATTTGTGTAGGTTTAGTCTGGCAGCATAAACACACTTTTGTTAGTAGAAGGTAGATAGACAGTGCCTACAAAAAGAGAAGAGAGGTGGACATGAAATTAACAGACATCCACACCAAAGGGAATGCTTCTATCAGCTGTAATATTTTAGGATTTTATCAACAATTGCTTAATCTAAATCTGGAAAGATTTAAGAAAAAGGTTCAAATGAAGACAAACACGCTTATATATAATGCAAACATATACAAGATTATTTGGAAATGGTCACAGTATGAAAAAACTGGTTGAAGAGAGAAATTGCTTAATATAAATTTTTATATGCCCTATACTATTTATGAATAATTCTTTAAATGTTTAAACCTAGAAAGATAAATGCAAGATGTGACAATGAGAAACTAAGAAATAGAAATCCATATCTCAGACTTTTATAGAAATGAATGAAAGGCAGTACCAATAAAATAAAAATGATAATGACTCAAACCAAGTTAAGGATCAGGAGAAATACTTATAAAACTATTCTTGAAAGTAAAAACAGGTATCCTCTTATAAGAACACAGTTTAGTTAACTGTAAATTGTACTGATACAACCTTCATTTTAAAAACATTCTATTATGCTACTTAAAACCCTAACAGAATTACCTTTTTCTTTTTATAGAGACGAGAGAGAATAATATGCAAATATCTTGGTGTAATGATTACATGTTAACAGTTATATACAATGAGAACTACTAATTTGAGATTTTCTTAAAACTGATTAACAATGGTTAAAGATTTTACAATTATTACACAACTAGGCAACCATAAATTAAAAGTACAGACTAAACTAATCTACTAAGCGACACATAATTTGATAGAGGGATGAATTTTTTTTTTTTTTTTTTTTTTAAATCAGGTTCTAGTCAACTGTAAAGAGTTTTAAAATTTGCTTCTAGTGTACATTTTAATTTTTGTAAAATCAAAAGGCAAGTTGCATAAATAATTAATTTCCCTGTAACTCTGGTTATTTTCTTCCTGCTTTGTTTTAACGCTCTTATCAAACAAGAGTGAACTCTAAGATCCTTTCAGTTTATTTGTAGGGTAGTCCTTTAGACAAACAGTTACTTTGGCAAAATATTTAAATGTACTGCTTAAACTAAATATATATATATATATATATATATATATATATATATACATACACACTAGACAAAACATGACCTGTTGGGTCACCTATTGAGCTCTGGGTAGATAATTGGGATTAAGGGAAAGTGAGTTTGCAAAGCGAATTAAATCTTTAAATAAATACGCCCAGAAAATTAAAATCATTTGTAAGATTCCTAAGAAAGTGAATTTATTACTATGAGAACCAATTCCTTATAAGATGCTCATTCCCTGGAACCTGTCTCTAAGGCAACACCACTTCACAGAGAGAGAGTCAGTTAGTACACCGATACCAATAGATTAAAGTTGGTTTTTTTAACAACTTGCATGCAAATCTCTGCTACTCAAATATTCAAAAGATTCAAACAAACACTGAAATATAATGATCATCAGCATTATTTTGGTTCAGAAATTGTTTAATGGATTTCCACTAGATTGACTAGAGGAAATTGTAACAAGAAAACCATCTGATTAGACAAAAGAGAGAGGAAGTAAATGAAATTTCAGATTGGTTTTTCTCCCTCTCTTAACTTGGAACTTGAGTCATACTTTTTAGTGAATGGAGCTATTCTTGATTTAATCTTTGCCAGAGAATGTATTCCTTCCATTGCTTCGGGGGAAGAAAAAAAAAAAAAAGCAGTGAATTCTGTCTCTCACCACTCCCACTGTAGAAAATAAGGAAGTGGGTATCTTTGGTAGTGTGATAGAGAAAGAGGGTACAAGATGACAAGTCGAAGGCATATTTGCTTTGAGGAGTGTAAAACAGGCAGACAAATATGACCGTTAGAGCAAGAATTTTAACAATGGCAAATGTGAGGAGGAGGAGGACTATTTTTTTAACTCATCTCCACCCCCACCTGATACCATTATCTTGATACCCACTTCAGTTTCAATGGTAGAATTGAAAGTGAAGGAGGGTGTGTAATTGTGTATAATATATATATATATATATATATATATATATATATATATATTATACACACACACACACACACACACACACACATGCCAGTTAATAAAAAGAAATTATCTGTCTTCCTCCAAGTGAAACAAAAAAATGCCTATCCCAAGGTATAATAATAAGTTAACAAGCTGCAAGAGAAAAGATTGTAAGTAAATCCCATAGACACTCCCCCACTTTACTCGTCTGCACTTGTTGCTTAATTTAAAACAGACTAAAATGAGTCTAACAAAGGAGGGGCAGGGCAGTTATTTACTAAGTTTGCTTAGTTCTGACACAAGGCCAAGTATATGAGCACCCAGTGAGACTTGAATTCATTAGTAATGATTTGTTAAGTTTGTAAACCATTACACCACACAGAGAGGCAGAGTATATCTAAGTTTTCATACTAAGAAACAGCATTTATATGGGAAATACTTATCAATTTCAATTAGATTTATATGGTTTACTCAACTTCTATTTATCAATAAAGAGAAAAACAAGAATTTCTTTTCATAAATTGTCTACTGTAACATTTTCCATGAAATTCTACCCATAAGTCAAATTTTTATGTCATTGAAGTTTACAATAATTACAACTACTCAAAATAACATTAAATTTTATGGTGAAATCTACCAAACAAAATATATATATATATATAAAAAATTTTTTTAAATTTAATTCAAAATGTATAAGGATTACTTTGTAATGGCTATAACAGACAAAAACTTAAGTAAACTTAAATGTTAGCATTTTGGGTACATTTGTGCATAGCTGCACAGTAAGGCAGGTCGATTTTTCACTTAAAAAAAAAAAAAAAATCAAATTGTCCATCTATGCGAAAGTTGTGTTAGTATACTGAATACTGATACCAAAAATTAGATCTTTTACTTGCACCATTGTTTGGGGAAATAGCATCAAAGATCATCTACTAAAATGCACTAAAAATCCTATTTTTTTGCAAAATTTAGCCTTTAGAAAACAAGGATTTTTAGTGCATTTTAGTAGATGATCTTTGATGCTATTTCCTTAAACAATGGTGCAAGTAAAAGATCTAATTTTTGGTATCAGTATACTAACACACAACTTTCAGATAGATGGACAATTTGATATTTTTTTAAAGTGAAAAATCGACCTACCCTACTGCACAGTGTCACTGATCACAACCTTGAAATATTGATTTATATTTCATTGGAATTGTGTTGAAATTGAAAATTGCAGGTGAAATGTAATCTTAGCCGATTTGAAAGAAACTGCAATCTCTTAGGGAAACGACAGAACATTTATTTTTGGAGAAGCTGAAATCTGAGTGGGGTAGATTTCAAATAAAAAGTTCTGTGTGTATTTATCAGATAAGACTTACAGAGCAAGAGAAATGTCCAGGGTAAAACCAAATCAGATACTAGAATTATGACCTAAATAACTTTGAAGAAAAATTTGGGGTCTTTATCACTTTTTTAACATAAAGATACAAGGATAAAATTCTTACAAAAAGAATTTGATATAACAGTGAATGTGAGAAATAAATAGCATCAAGTTCTTTCACCAAAATACAGAAAACTAAAAATGAAAGAAAGAAAAAAAAAAACTACATTACTAAAGTTTTGATTTTCTTAAAATTCTTGAGCTTTTTAAAGCATAAATATTTACTAAATTTAGTCTAGTCTGGCACAAGGACACGTGTGGGGGCTCGAGTAAGGATTGATCTCACCACAGAAGTCTAACCTATTACATTTGTGTAAAAGCAAATATTCAATATAGACAACAATGCAATTTGATAGAAGATTGGAAAGCCTCATTTTGTTGTAAAGGACATGTCTACTTTCAGCAAACAAATTGGATTTCCTCTTATTCTATTCACAATCATAATAAAAGTTAAAGACTGATGACAAAACGTGATTGCAAGATCAAAAACTTAATCTGATAGATTCAACCCCCCCCTCAAGTCCTAAAGTGCATTAAACACAGCTTTTTAACTATGTTAATTGTTACTCGATGTTAAGCCAACATGTAGTTAATCAAATATTACGTAACATTTTTTGTACTGATCAAAACAGATCAATTAGGATAAAAGTAGGTTTCTTAGAAATAATCTAATAATGCCTGTACAGAACAAGCAACATATTTTAATTTTATAAAAAATATTCTATTCATCTCTTCAAATAATTCTTATACACACATAAAAACCAATGAAGAATTGAGTGTAGTCAAAATACAACCAAATTTTAAATTCGACCATGTTTTATAAACAATGAAGATTTGACACTAATCTTTTATTGGAGAAAAACAAGATTTAGATCATTACATAAGCAACAGATTCTATAAGATTTACAAAGTGCAACAGTACATTTCAATTCCAATCATGGCCAATGGGATTTAAAGATTAGATATTTGAATAACTATTTCATAATAGAAAACTCATAGCAAATGTCATGAACTGGGACATTACCATTTTTTGGTTTGTTGGGTTTTATGTCAACTGCTATTGGTCATTTTATGACAAAATTGTATATTTTGTCACTTTTTATAGATTCTACTGGAGGGTTTGGTAGTATTTTTTTTTTGTTTTTATAAGATTTTCCTTGTAGTTGGTTGTAATGGGAGACTTTATGACTTGTATTCTATAATTTGTTGTATATATGATTGTTTTCTTAAGCAAGTTCTTTTAGATTACTTGAATAAAGATTTTTAAATTCAGACATTTACAAATATTGGATGAATTAACCATAGTAACAAGCCAAATTCTAATTTGATTCAGCAGGTGGTTTAACAAAAAATAGATATTGCACTGCATGTAAAAACTAATCAACAGGTCTTTTTATTTTACATATTGATAATATAAAACCATGGAAGATGGTAAAAGTTTTAAGGAAAAATTCTTTACTATTCTTATGCTATTAAAAAAAAATTTGATACCTAAACCCTAAAGTAACAGAAGATAAGTTAATCATGAATCCTAAAGACTAAAAGTATCCTTAAGATTAAAGGATATATTTTAGTATCTAAAACTGGCAGTGAGAGGTAACTTTGCTATTTATCATTTGAAGAATGTTTTAAGCTAATTACAAATTCCCATTCCATAATTTCCCAAAACCGGAAACATTAAAAATTAAAGTATCAAGAGTCAAATGTACAGGGTGGCCCGAAATTTTTGTCACACTTACATAGTTATAACATTTTTTTTTTTTTTGTATTAATAATACAAGTTATGTCATTTTAGCTAAAAAAAAAAAATTTTTTAAAAAAGGATGTAGGTGTGACAAGACTTTATGACCATCCTGTAGAACTTTGTTCCATTTTTATAAACTATTAAAAGTTGAGCAACCATCAAAAGCTTTATCTGAATTTTTCAGATGTAGACAAGCTGCAGAGGATGAAGAATCAAATGATACAATATAACACCTAAACATTAACTATTTATCAACAAATGGTTGGATTCAAAATTCCCAGGTTACCAACAACAATAGACACCTGAAGAAAGACCAATGGTACAAAAGCTGAAATGCTCTAACTATAATGACCAAGATAAGGACACTATTCAAAACAATTTTTAAAAATCTTATACAGTTTAATTCTTAGAAATTCAAACACAAGAATGCACTTCAATTTAAAATTAAACTTTCAAACCTGGTAGCAGCTGCCTCATGTCTAATATATTTCTTTATACTCAAAAGTTTGCATTTATTAACTAAATTACAGGCAACAGGTTGTATAAAATTTTAAAAAATGCAATCAAACATTTATTGAATAATTGACATGCTGACAATTCATTTGTTTGACTTATATGATTGTTATTAGCATAATACTTGCATTTGTAGATTGTGTCAATTCTAAATAATCAAGGCTATACATTAAATACTTTGATACTTCCTAAAAAGTTTAGATTAAATCAAAAGGTTTAACATCAAGGCCATTTTCTAGCTGCTCACTACTCATTAATTCCAAGGTTTACAACATTATCAGATTTTTTTTAGAGATGTCAACAATTAAAGTCTTAGACTAAAACCATAACTCTTTTATATTGAAGTGGTCGGTAAAAATAAATAATTTAAAAAATACTAAGGCAATTTGACTGTTTGATTAAAACAGCATGAATTAATCTTTTTCATGGTGATACCCACTAAGAAATTTCTACATTTGAACATAAAAACCCATCAACTTCAATAATGTAAAACTGAAAAGTGCAAGTCATACGAAAAATTTATTCTACGTTTATATACTATATTTTAAATCTAGAAGTAGATAAAACATTTTACACAGAAAATTAAAACATCTTCGGTTCAAAAGTCCACCACCACAAAATAACGGAAGTTTTCAATTGAAAAATACAAAGTACAAAATAAAGTAAGAAGCTAATTAAAACTGTTCACTTTCCATTTGATTATTTCAATAGCAGCGATTAACTAAATTATTTCTATTTTAATTTTTAGCAAGCTTCCCGAATCAGTTAAAAGAGACTTTGTGCTTAGAACTATTATTGGCCAAGCTCCATTGTTTATAAAATATTATTCACACCAGATTGCTATGACACTGACAACTCAAAACAATGGCAATAAAATGAGCGTCATAAAAATAAAACAAATACAAATTTCTTAAATACCAAACTTAAAAATGCAAAAAGAATTGTTGACAATTATTGTACTAGAAAAATGTAAAATATAGGAAAGAGTAACAATTTGGAAATAAAAATTTAGGATTTAAGCTCTATAGTTAGAAAGTAAGATGGAAAAAAATCTAAAATTCAAAATGTAAGGTTTTTTTTCTAATTATTAGATAAAACAGCATCCGACATGCAATTGCTTAAACACACACATCAAGCATCTACCAATAGGAGAGATTTTCTCACAAAATAGAAAGTAAGGAATAAAGATCACAGTAATTTTGAACACTAATCTGTTCAAAAGATTTTTAAATCTTTTTTTATTTTTTTTAACTGCAGCATCCATGAAACACTTTAAAAGCGATTGTTAGATCGATCAACCTTTATTTAATTTGCCATTTTTAAAAGAGAAAAAGTTGTAATGACAAAAGCCCATTGTTATCGAACAACAAAGGATAAATCTTAGGATTTCCTCCTACCCCTTCAAGAGAATATATATGAAGATTTTAGCTTCAAAAGGTTCCAATACTGTACAAAACAAAGGCAATCGTCTTGTAAGAAATGGGTAGGCTAATAATAAATTCGGGGGCCCATTATTTAAACACAAGTGCCGAGATCGGAAGTAGATTCGTTACATAATTTGCTCAACTGGACATTGACAGGGTGTGGCCAGCAGTCGTAGACGTTCAAAACCGTTGTTATTCAAAAATATTAAAAAAAAAAAGGTTTTTTTTAAAATTTTAAATACATAATCAAGCTAAATTTTTATTTACGGTAGTTTTGCTTTTTTATATTAAAAGTTAAACTCGTGATTCACATTAGAAAAAAAATGTGCAGACACTTTAAAATAATTATTAAAAAGAAAAAAAAAATCATTTTATTCAATCAAAATTCAATGGTAGTTGTTTTTTTTTTGCAAGCGAATAAAAATAAATGATAAATACTAAAATCAAACTTTTTAAAAATGTCAACTGAAACAAACACCCTAATTTTATTTATTTATTTTACAATTATCACATTCTTATTAGAACATGGTTTCCTCAACCTTATTTTAAATTTACAAAACACATTAACTGAAACATGATGACTAATAGATGTTAGTCCCAAAATAGTATAGAGTTAAAAATAAAGTGAATTTATGAATATTCACTGGCAATGTAGGGAAATATTAGTGGCTGATAATGGCAACCAAAGGCAAAAAATAAAAGAAATACAACAGGCTATGAAAAATTAAGTGAAAGGAAATAAAGATTCTTTAAAATCTCCATGGATATTAAATGATTATAGCATATTTGGTATTTTTAAACAATAAAATTATAGTCGGATTTTACTGTCTACCTATCAAATTATAGTATAGTTTTTATTTTAAACATTAAAAAGTGTTTAGGGTCAGATCCGAAGTATTTCTTTTTTAATAAGAAAATCTAGTACACCAAGAACCGAATTAAACTACGACTATGATGATGACAATGATGCAGGTTCTCAAACAGTTTGCATTTTTTTTTTTTTAATATGTGAGTTTTTCAATAATGTCCGTATCAATATTATTGAAAGTACTGGAAATAATTTAAAATTAAGTTTAATTTTTCAAAATCCGGAAAATATTAAAATAATTAAAAAATAAAAAAAATAAAAACTAACGCACGAGCGAGTTAAAATAAAATGGTCGCCTATATCAAATGAATGACATACATTCATAAAACTAAACCTTTCAAGTCTTTCTTTTTTATTTCCGACCAAATGTCAGTATAAAATATATATTAGTCGATAATGATGCATTTTTAATTAAGACATTAAAAATTGTGCGCTTGCTTAATCGACAGTAAACATCTTAATTTTAAGTAGGTTGTCATTTAACAGCAACAATAACAATAATACAAGTTACTTAAATAAAAAGAAAAAAAAAAAAAGCTTTAAAATATATTATAGTTATATTATCAACATGACAAAATTGTAAATTTCTATGACAACGTTAAATAGAAGTTCATTTTTCATAAAACAAAATTTATTTTAAGAGTTTATTTAAAAAAACAAAACAAAACAAAAAAATGTAAAACTCACCGCAGATACGGTCTTCTGTGAGCTGAGCCTACAAAAGATGACAACGAAAAAATATTATTTTTGGAATCTGGAGACAAAAGCAATAATTTTTATTTAAAGCAAATAACATTTCGAAAGTTTTAACAAACTTACCATGACTTAGAACTAGAAAAAGTATAAGAATCGCCTTGTAAAAAGCCTAAGTTGTGGGAAAATGGTGTAGCAGTTGACTGAAGACGAAAGACGATTAAAATATGGTGTGACTTGTTCCGGTGAATTGCATGATGGGAAAAATTGAACAGGCAAAACTAAACGCACGGCATGCCCCGCCCACTTCAACAGTTGAAATTATCAGTTCACTTTTTAGTTCATAGAAGTTAAGCAGCGATGAGTATGGTCAGTACTTAGATGAATGACCACTTTAAAACAGCAAATACTGTAACGCCAAGACTAAGCAAAGCTTAGTAAATAAATAACTACTACGACACAAAACCATAGAGAACAAAAAATCTCCAGAAGATTATGTAGCGCCAATTTAACATACTTTTCACTTAATCATTTTTGTTTTTAGAGAGTGAACTCCGACTGCTGACAATGTCTCCACCAAAAACACCTTTCAGATAGTTTTTTTAGATTAATGTACAATGTGTAATACATTACATAGAAACTATAACTAATACAAGTATAGTACTAATGTACTATTCTATAGTAACTATAGAATAGTTAATAGTACATTAGTACAAGAGTACTTGTACAATGTAGAAATGCTATTCTGTCTATCTCATAGCCGAAGTAGTTGCGTACTTTCCATCGGTACCTTATGTCGTGTACAAAAGACTTTCATAAAATCCCAGTTTTCTTGTCCTTGAACCAACCGTGTGTATTTTTTTTTTTATCTTTAATTCGTTAGACAACTAACAGCTTTTTTTTTTTTACAAAAGCCTCGGCAAAAAACGCACTTCTCCTCAGCTAGTTCTAATAACTTTTTTGACGAGAAAAAAAATGACAAGATATTTAATTTTAGCCGTAACAAAATCAGTGACTTAAATAAATATCACACATGCAAAAGATCGGTGTTCGATTCGAGGTAAAAAAAATAAAAATAAAAAACAATTTCGAATAAAAAAAAAAGATTTTAAGGCAGTTTAGGAAAGGATTTTTTTTAAATGTTTTTCTTATTAAAAAAAGATACACATTTATTTTATTTTCGAGCTTTAATTCGGACTCTGCGTTTTAAATTAAAATTATGATTTTTTTTTGATACATTGTTTAATTTGAAACAAAAGTCTGTATTGCGATATGAGGTGTACTAAAACAACGTCAGCAACTTGTTGAACTGAGTCAGTCCTCTGTTACCATAAATATTTTTTTAAGGCGAAGTAATTTGTCCTTTTTTATTTCCTCCACACCATATAAGGAAACAAAATGTGGTCTGGCAACATTTTTATAAGTCGTTAGTCCAATGAACTACCAAGACCCAACCTACTTTTTTTTAACATACAAAAAAGACTACTGCCTTTACTTATGGTCTTTTTGGCTTGACATCTCACATTCCAAAATATTTATTCACTAAATCAATTATAGAAAAAGTCCATAGTAACTTTTTAAAAAGCAATATACCAAACACATTCATAGTCTGTTGCTCTCCCTTCTCAAAATAATTTGTACCTACGCTGAAAAAAAAATTATTTAAACAGATAATATTGGCTTGTTGATTTTACGGCATTTTAACCATAGGATTATTTTATGCCAAATATTACAGTACAAGAAAGTATTTTCACAGTCGGCACTTCATTATTTATTGTAAATGTAATGTCAATTTTATTTTTAAGAACCAATGTATTAATAATGTCATTCAAAATCATTTTAAACATTATCTCAAACAAGATCTATTTCGCCCACAGATGGAACGCTAACTTGTTATAATGGACACTTAGAGAGTGGGATGCTAACCAAGTCAAGTCAGAGTGGACCTGGGAGTAATAGCAATAAATGGGTACTCCATACTCTCCACAGCTCCAGAACTGGAGCTTCGCCACTGGATGCGGTTAGCCCTGTCGGTGGGGCTTTAGAATACACCGACTGCACCTCTGTAGAGAGGTAAGACTTCTCCCTCCAATGGGGCCACCTGTTGGCCGTGGATGGCGACCTGTGATTTAAGAAAATTTGTTCATAAAATGGTCTGTATGCAGCCTTCCTTGTAAAACAAATAAACACAAAATAGGGGCTCTTATTATTAATCAAAATTGTTCATGCCCAAATACAAAATCATTTCAACTGATCCACTTTGATTCATCAGTTGACTATAAAAAGAGATATGTTTTTCAATTCAAGGCAGAGGAGCTCCAGCTTACAGAGTGATCTTGTTACATAATTTATGAGCAGCAGTTATAAATTATGAATATACCTGTAGTTAGAATTTTTGAATAGGGTCTGAAACTTAAAAACAACGGGGTCCATGGGAAGTTACCCTCAGTTGTGACAGGTAATGACCTTTTATTTGACCCCTTGAAAGCGCACGATTGGATGTGTGGGAATAGGTTTTAGTTTAGTTAGTCAGATCAAAGAGGATGTCTCTTAAGGTTCGCAACTCACCCTCAGTGGAATTAAATGGGCAGGGTTGAAAATAAAAACTTGATCAAGAGACAAAGAAGTCTTGTTGTGTTAATTAAATGTTAAAACAAACAATGACCAGCCCTGCACAAAGAAGAATCAAAGAAGAAGAACCAACCCTTAACAACAGAAGCCCACTAGACGAAAGAACATGGCAGCCGAGGTAGAAACAACAAGTAAAATAGTATCAAGTAAGAAAGACCATCATATCATCTAATATATCTATCTCTCTGTCTGTCTGTCTGTCTGTCTCTCTCTCTCTCTCTCTCTCTCTCTCTCTCTCTCTATTATATCCCCAATGTTTTATAAGGGCTATATAACAATCTGAGTAATTCTAAAAAAAATTGTCTGTTCTAATACTAGCATCATCGGTAAGACCACCATGGACAACCAGTTCTCCAAGCTAGGAACAGTGAACCACCTCGGCTTTTATGCCTCCTCACAGGCCGAACCACTCCAACTATCAGGGATGACAGGACACTTACCACAAGTCACCGCTCACAACCTCCAGGTTGTGAGTACAATCACTGTAGCCTCACAAGGTAACTCACTTCACCTCTTGCTACACAGACCACAACACTGTTAAGATCAGCTAGAATACTTAGAAAAGTCCTGGAGATCTAAGGAGACTTTCTATCACTCAGACTTCATGGAAAACCCACCAGTTGGAATTAGTGTGAAAAACTTGCAAGGAGTAAAATGATATGTAAACCTTGGAAGAGAATTGTACCTATCACTGTTGGAGCACTTGGCACAGTTCCAAAGAGCAAAAAACGGTTGGAAAAACTGGAAATCTGAGGTAAAAATTAAGAACATTGATGTTCTTAATTTTTACCCCAGGACATGTTTACATTTTAGCTCATACATATTTACCAACCCCTCCGCACGAGCAGGATGTGACACAAGGTCAATTTATTAAGCGGAGTTTAACAGGTTTGAATTCAGAGTTTTCCTTCTCCTAGACTGGCTACCTAGCCATGGTTAAAGTGCCCAGTCTGCGCTGCTATTTACCCATAGCTGGAGGGATGATTGGATTCATACCTTTCCCAAGGGTATTAGCGCTATGTGAAATTCAAACAGCTTCGTCCAGTAATTGAACTCGGGTCGTCGAGTCCATTTCCTATGACTCTAACCATTAGACCACACGCCTCCATTGATGATGATGGCACTGATAAAAACAATTTGAACACTGAGGAGAAGTTCTTACTTCTTCTATCATAGTTCTCTCTTCTCCATCTTTCATTGTTCTTGGGGGGGAGGTTCTTTTGGAGGTTGGTGTTTCTTCTTCCATTGGGGTTGTTTGCTTCACTGTGCATTTTAGTCATGGAAACAACACAGAGGCATATTTTTGTGCACACACTTTTATTACCCCAAATCACTTATTTCCTGATACATTCTTTGCCACACACACACAAAGAGCATAACTATATCTGCCTGAATCAGACACTTAGTCTCCAACTGACTAAATTCTAATCTATTTTCCCAGAGTCACCTGATCAAGTGACTCTCTAGGCCAATGAGGGATGTGCTTCCAGATGACCATGGAGATGACACTCTTTCTATTAAACTCTATGACTATCATATTTTTCCATTCGGTTGAACCATATAACCTTTAGGCACCCCTTTTTTATCTCGATTAAGAAAGGACATGTTTTTCATTTACACTGTCAATATCCGGTTTTAACAGACAATTTTTAGATTAAAAAAAAATTTATAAAACTAACCCCTAACCCTAACCCCTAACCCTAACTCCTAACAAACAACTGGATATTGACGGTGTAAATGAAAAACATGTCCTTTCTTAATCGAGATCAAAAAGGGGTGCCCAAAGGTAATATGGTCCATACATTTTATTGTTATTTTAAAATCTACACTACCTTACAAAAATGATAAGCTTCTGCCCATCCATTACGCAACAGCTGAAGTATTACAAAAACTTATTGTCACTTGATCTCCCACGAAAACTATCAGACACACAGAGTAAACATACAAATATATGAAATCATCAAAATAATAATGCTGAAAATATTGGTATCAAAATATAAGATCATTGGAATAATGGTGCTGAAAAATGCTTTGGGGTAAGACTTTAAGATGTAGGACTTCATTAAAATCTGTTGGATCATATTACCTTTAGGCACCCCTTTTTGATCTTGATTAAGAAAGGACATGTTTTTCATTTACACCGTCAATATCCGGTTGTTTGTTAGGGGTTAGGGTTAGGGGTTAGTTTTATTATTTTTTTATAAATCTAAAAATCGTCTGTTAAAACAACTGGATATTGACAGCGTAAATGAAAAAACATGTCCTTTCATAATTGAGATCAAAAAAGGGTGCCTAAAGGTCATATGGTCCAAACTGTTTTAATGTCAAAAATTATGCAAGCCGCTATGATTGTAAGTGTCATCTCATTTAGTAAGTAGGTAAATTGAGTTGAAAACTATTTATAGTACTAGTACCTACCAATTATAAATGGAAAATGGTAGAGTGAGGAATAATGATTTTTAGAAAATAATTTTGACCATATTCTGGATATAACTTTACTCTCTGGAGGTGCGTGGTGTAATGATCACCGTTGTAGGAAATGGGCTTGTCAACCCGAGTTCAAATCCTGGATGAGGCTGTTACCACACACACCAGGGTTAAAGAGCCCAGTCTGCCCTACTATTTACCCTCATATATGTGTGTTACCCTCATATAAGTTTGTGTTATGACTCTTTCCTTTTACAAATGATATATATTAGTAGAAGTTTTACCTATTATCCAAAATAGTGTAAAGCAAAGTAGTAATTACCATTAATCTATATGGGAGAATTTTTTGAACATTCCCAGACTCAGAAAATAACATTCTAATGTGTGCCTGCTTCAGTGTCAAAGGTTAAAGTTCATTGTCAGCTGGGACTGATTTTTAAAGGCTTGAAACATAACAGGTATGCTTTGACTATTCGGTTATATTCGCGGAGTTCCGTCCCGGCATCCTGCCTTAAAAACCGCTAGCCGGTGGCTGCTGAAAAAAAAACACTAGCTACGATTGAAGTCCATAGCCAAAGCAGTGTCACAAATCTAGGGTTAGGGTTAGGGTTGGAGTTGGGGTTTAGGGTTAGTTTAATGGGAAAATAAATAAATAATTTGGGCTCTGTTTTTTTTGGGTCACCCTGTATACTAGTTAAAATTAACAGTTTTATTACAAAATTAGTGGGTTCTGTTTTTTCTGGGTCACCCTGTATACAGAGGGGGTTAGGGTTAGGGTTAGAGTTGGGGTTGGGGTTGGGTTTTTGGCAAAAATGTCCTAAGTTGGTTGGGGTTTTTTTTCAAGTGACACCGCTTCGGCTATGGACTTTAATTGTAGCTGGTGTTTTTTTTTTCAGCAGCCACCGGCTGAAGAAAAACTGGCGATTGTTAGTTATTTAAATAATAGGGAATTACTAAATCAAAGATCTGAGGTTCTCAATAGTTGTAAACATAAAAAAACATGGCTTCTTTGTGAATAGTGAGATATTGATGTAATTTACGGTATATATTAGAACTAAAGTAGTAAGATTCAAATTGATATTAAAAAATTAAAAAATTAAAAATAAATAAATGAATAAATGAATAAAATAAAATAATAGATTTAAACAGTGTTCTGTCTTTTTTCTTTGTTTTTTATTGGTTAGTTTGGTCTATGCTAATTTATTTGAGTCATCGTCGAAGGTGTTGTATAATTATGAGTTTGCTCCAAATCTCTTTAGTCGGATCTTAGCCCTGAAGAGCACAAAGCAAAACTTTAAGTAGGTTTATCTGACTCATTAGGTTTATCTTTATTATGTATATATATTTATATATATATATATATGTTATATGCTCCCAAAATCCAGTAGAGTTCGCTAGGAGTGATTTTAATTGACTTTCCCCACCAGCATAATAAATCAATGATCGTCTGTTGTTTACAGACTTGATCTCTCTGGTGATTGTAAAATATACACACCGATGTATGTATTTATCAGTTAAAACACCGCTCCTTAATGGCGGCTGTCGATGGCCGAGAGGTTAAGGAACTGGGCTGATGAAAAGTCAGCCGGGTTCCGGTCCTGGTCAGAAGTAGTTGCTGTGTCTAGCCACACTGATGAGACATGAAACGTCGAAACATGGTGTCTGTGGATGACTTTATATATATATATATATATATATATATATGTATTTATATAGATAAAAGGTGGCTTACCGGTGAATATGGGCACGATCGTTGGAGGTGCACAAAATCCAGGGGTTAAGTCAGCGATATTACAAATACAAAGTGCTCAATACAAAGTAGAGCAAATTTATTAAAGAAATGGATCCAATAAAAACCTACTCGAGTTTCACCATTAGGATCTTCAGGGTTAAATCCACTAAATTAATCGAGGTACCGATTAATTGCAGCGGATTACACATGTTCATTGAAGGTAACGTAACATCTTATTCAATGAACACACGTGTAATCGGCTGCAATTAATCGGTACCTCGATTTATTCAGTGGATTTAACCCTGAAGATCCTAATGGTGAAACTCGAGTAGGTTTCTATTGTATCCATTTCTTAATATATATATATGTATTATATATACATCATATATATATATATATATATATATATATATATATATATATCATCATCATTATCAAATCATGCTGACAGCATGGATTCCCTTGACATTTTCTTGCCATCTGTCCCTGTTGGTCATCACTCCTAGCATGTCCTCAACATAGCATCCATTATATATACAGAACTGATGAATGTAAGTTTTTGCTCGTCAGACAACACTGGAGTATCTAAGTGTAGGAGTCCACTGGAGAACATCACTTATGAATTAGTTCACTTATTGCGTAAGATGTGTGGCAACAAATTATTTTATGATATTACATAAGTGACAAAAATAAAATGGAATTGGTGAAATTTATATGAAGAAAATTCCATATTTTTTTAATCTCCACAAAAATAAATATAGACTCAATTTTCATAAAAATTTTGAGATAAAGTTCAAGTTTAATAAAAAAAAAAGAAAGTTTAGCATCAAAAATTACATAACCATGCACAAAACATAAACTTCAAAACAGTATGGAATATCACAAGTACTTTGTTTCCCCTCTCATAATTTCTTTGGTGTCATGAATTGGAAACTTAAATGTTTTTAATGAAATTATTAACACTATACATGATTTTATGTGGTGTGATATGTTTTAATGTTTTGTTTTTATAAATAATATTTTTCTTTGGTACAATGAATTTGGAAACTCAAATGTTTTCAACATAAGCATATCTGAAGCTTGTCAGTACCTCAAATTTTAGCTCACAACACAAACAAAAAAAAAAAAATAATAAATCGAGTGACAGCTCATAACTTGGAAAACTTGTAAATTGGTGAACTCATGATAAACCGATAATGAGAACATTTTATTTCCTGAGCAAACTTAATAGAAGAGAATACAAACATAATAAACTATTGTGTTAGTATAGCATTTAATTCTAAGTCTAACAACAAAAAACAAATGAATTAAAACTTAGTTTAATTCTAACAATTTATTAAAGACAAATAAAACAATGAGTAACAATATAAAGTCCTTTTATTATGTTAGTATAGCATTTAATTCTAAGTCTAACAACAACAAACAAATGAATTAAAACTTAGTTTAATTCTAACAATTTATTAAAGACAAATAAAACAATGAGTAACAATACAAAGTCTTTCCTGTGTATAAAGTTGAGTTTGAGAGACTTACTGGCATGCTGGAGAAGATATCTGGTATCTTAGGGTGATTTCTTGGAGGGGTTTTCAAGTCGCTTCCTTGTCAGAGCTGGTCTGTGGTCTGTCTCTGTGGATTTTGGTATTTTGTGCCAAAGCTTCTGGGCTCATCATGTGATTGGTATATCCAATCACAGAAAGCCTCTCCCTCAACTCCACCCACAGGAATTACCATTTTACTGACCCAACAAAGGAATACAAGGAAGTGCTTATGCAGAGTTTGTATGAGTGAAATGTCCAAATATGAAAAGAAGTCGGACCATATGACCTTTAGGCATCCCTTTTTTGATCTCGATTCATAGGAACATTTTTTTCATCTACACCGTCAAAATCCAGTTGTTTGTTAGAGGTTAGGGTTAGGGGTTAGTTTGATAATTAACTCTTAACATCCTGTTGAGAATTTTCCAAGTTCAGAGCCCTGTTCCTATAATGATTTAGCAAAAAATGCCTAAAAATGGCCTTTTCATTTAAAGTTACCTGTTATTTTCCTTAAATCAAAGAATTCTAAATATGTTTAATATTACATTTAAACAAACACTATCATTTGGGTGTGGATTAGGAAAATGAATGTGACTTTTTGTGGGGTGGAATGAGGTGGTATAGGACATTAAGAGTTAAAAAAAAAAAACTCTAAAAATTGTCTGTTAACAATTAACTGGATTTTGACCGTGTAAATGGAAAAAAATGTTCCTATGAATTGAGATTGCAAAAGGGGTGCCTAAAGGTCATATGGTCCAAGAAGTCTTTAGTAGAGAAACTCTTGATATGTAGATGGTAGAAAAGGAAAGTGTAAAGACTTAAATGTTAAGCATGCTTTCAGGGGGGGGGCACAAAGTTCTCTGCTTATGACCAAGAACGCAACTGGGATGTTATTAATTCTCTTGAGGCCTGAAGAATAAAAAGGATTTTGACTTAGCAGCTTCCACTTTTATGATACTGCTTGCTATGCCACCTAGTGCCTACTGGCAGACACACGAGGTAATTACCTCTCGTGCTCTATATTAATCAAGAGATTTAATCAACAACATATGATTAAATTGTTTTGTTTGGTTTTATTGTTAGTTTTCATTTTTGTTTTTTAAGGCTACCATTTTTTCTTTTCTAAATAAAATCAATTAGTTCCGTTATTTTTTTCAGAAGGAAATAAATCAATTGATTATGAGAAATTAGTTGATTTTTAATATAGTCAATATTGAATTTATTTTTCTAAAGACAAGGAATCTTCATCCGAATTGATTATTTTATATTTATTATTTCAATATGTTTACTATTTTACTATTAAAATATTAAAATATCAAACACTAAGATATTAAAAATATTAGTATATTAGATATATACAAATATTTTAATATCTTAGTGTTTGATATTTTAATATTTTAATTATTTTAATATCTTTCTATTCTAATATTTGATATTTTAATATTTCCTCTATTTTGATAGTTGATATCATCATTTTGATACTTGATATTTATTATTTTTTATTTGATATTTTAATATTTTTATCATTTTGATATTCTGATATTCTTATCATTTTAATATTTGATATATTTATATTTTCATTATTTTGATATTTGATATCTAATATTTCTATTATTTGATATTTTGATATTTTCATTATTCTAATATCTGATACTTTGATATTTTTATTATTTTCTTTTTTTTATATTTTATTATTCTTATTAATTTAATATTTTATTTTATTATTTTGATATTTGATATTTTATTTTCATTGTTTTAGTATTTGATAGTATTTGATATTATTTCAATATTTTTATAATTCCAATATTTGGTATTTTAATATTTGATATTTTAGATCTAAGATATTCATTGAAATCAGTTATTTTTAAACCTGTTTTATTTCGTAATAATATTTAAATTAAAATAACAAAAAAAATTTAATTGCAACCAGGAAACAAGTTTTTTTTGTATTAAATTTATTACTGAAATCAATTTGAAAAAAAATGTAAAAACAAATTAGGATGTTTTTTTTTCTTTTAATTTATCGAGTCGTTATTTTTGTATTAGTCGGAAATAAATAGCATTGAAGAAAGAAAAAAGAAAGAAAGAAAAACAACGAACTGCTTGCATGTAAAACAAGTAGGGTTGTTTAATTGTTTATAAGATAAAAATAGATCAGAAAGAAGGAAGAACAGAAAATCAGTATAAAAATATATTATATAAATTCGACCCTGATGGGACTTGAACCCACAATCTTCGGCTCCGGAGGCCGACGCCTTATCCATTAGGCCACAGGGCCACGTCAAAATGGGAAGAAAAATAAGGCTTTATTCGCAAAAAGAAATTTAGAATTAAACGTTTTCAAATAACATTAATATCCAAATTTAATATTTCTTGCTATTGATAAAACCCGACAAAGAAAAACATTTCGAAACATTCACATCTTCTCAGAATTAATCACAGAGCGAAAGTAGAATTGTTCCTCCTCCACTATGTGTGTTATAGAGTCTTAAAATTTACGTAAAAATCAGAAAATAAGCGAGTTATAACGATGTTATTATAATCTTACAATGTCGATCTTGTTTTATTTTTATTTGCTGTGTAGTGTGTACAATTTGTCCAGAAAAAAACAAATATTTAGTGAGAAAATATATGTATAACAAAAAAAAAAGAAGTAAATATAACATCCTAGTGTTTAGTTCCGTGATGCATTCTACCTAACTTTCTCAAAAAATATCTTTCGTAAAAAAACCCAAAAAACAAGCGGTATTGTTTGTTGTTTTTATAGTAAAATTCACAAATCCTTTATTTTTTCGGTATTAGAAAATTAAAAAGACTTTTTAAAGTAAAATATTTAATCAACAACTTGTAAAAGGGAAAAGCATTGCAAAAAGGAGAGAAATTATAACTGAGGTTCGTGCATCACGTTGAGGATTATTTTTGGCAAACTTGTGGATACAGCCTGTATCCAACATTTTTCTCGTATGTGTCACGATTAGCATTTTTTAAAATTATTTCATTCTCTACTTACTGAAAATTATTCAATCAAGTAAATAACCATACTTGAGTACTGTACTAAATCTAGATATTATGAAACAAGAAAAGAACACTAACTGGTAAAAATTTGGTCTGAGCTTAACTTCCGTAGTTTTTTAAAAAACTTTTTTTAATCAGTAATCTTTTCTTCTTTTTGTTTTGTTCCTAGTACAACTCGGTTATAAAAAATAAACAATCTAGGCAAATCTGAATGAGGTGGTTTAAATTTGCCCGAAATAATTATTTTGTTTAAGAATTTTTTTGTCGTATACTTCAATTTTGAACGACAGTCGCACATAATTTTTCACATTATTTTCTGTAAGTTGATTCGTTTTTTGTTTGTTTGTTTTTATTTTTGTTTCAGCACTTTGCTTAATTAAAAGTAATCTTAAAGAGAAGTTTATTTTTATTCATTCTATTAAAAATAATCAGAAGATTGTAAGAAAATTCCGATGTCTGGAATTTAGATCACAAAATTTAAGTCATTAAACAGATTGCAGGACTTGAATCAATGGGGGGTAATTTCTAACCTTACACCGTTTTAGTGTAAACAATGTTTCTCTTTTTTTTATTATTTAAATCTTTTTATTTTATTTTATATCCTACGATTTTCAAAATCTACACGTTTAACAATACGTAATATTTATATATTTAATTTGTTCTAGAAATATTTTTATAAATCTAGCCCATATATTATAAAATTCTAGAAGACAAAGAAATGTAACTCTTTTCTTTCTTCCTAATTTTATCTAGTCTATAGTTATATAACGTTATTGTTATATATTGTATAGTTTTCCTAATTTTGTGCTTTTTAAAAATATTTTTCCACCTTGCTAGTTTTCTGGAGATAAATAGATTCGAGAACGTAAAAAAATATATTTATTTCTGAAATTGTGCTGCTTCAGTTTCGGATATTTAATCAAAACAACAAATAAATTATATTTTTGTTAATGAATAAAGTTTTTAATGTGTTTTCGGTGTATAGTGGAGTAAATACTTTAATTGAGACCTTATAGTTAGGGACCCAGTCTTCCGACACTGATAAAACTAAACAAAAAAGTAATAAATTCAACATTTATTCTAAATTATTTTTAACTATTTTTTACAATTTTTGATGATTTTTTGTTATAGAGGAGATAATAAATTATTGACCAAAATTTGTGACAAAAAAATAAAAATAAGCACACTAAAGATTGAAAATCTCTTAAAAATTAATTTCTTTAAAAAAAATTTTTTTTGTTGACAATTTAATAGAATATAGTACATACCAATTACAAAAGCAAAAAAAAGTTTTCAAATATTAATATTATGACACATTTTTGCACTTTTTATTTCCGATTTCATTAATTTTTCCTAAAAAAAACTACAGCTTGGTACGTTATACAATTTCATTGATATAGTTATTCAGACTTCTTTATAGAAAAAAAAGTACAAAATTTTCTGACGCATCATTTTTTTTTATCTCATAAAATAAAATAGGGGGGGGGGAATAGACCTTGTAAAGAAATATTTCACCTAATGTATTTTAGAAAAAAACTATTTCAGATGTATTTACATCCAATGGTAAACATTTATGGACATTTTCGTGAAAATCAGACTATTAATTGATTTTTCATAGAATTTAAAAAAAAAAACTCTTATTGTAACTTGTTTTTAGCTATGTTAAATTTCAGTTGATTTAACAGTGCAAAAATGAAAACATTGTTTTTCAATCATAATTTTCATTATTTCCGTAAGCTGAAAATTTTTTTAAAAATCATCAGGAGTTTGTTTAATGTTTTTTCTTTCGAATGGAAAAAAAACTTTCAAGAAAATATTAATTTTTCTGCAAGTTTCATTGTGTTGAATATAGGGGGGGGGGGGTAAATTTCACAGGGTAAAATTGGTGGTACCTACTGAATGTACTGTTTTTTTTTGTTTTGTTTTTTTTCAGACTGTTGTCCTCATCTTTTTGTTATATATAAAAGTCTCTCCTAATGGATTGAATAAAGGGTTCTGTTCGAAGTTCTGTGAAGGCTCCTGATTACAACAATAAGGTTCCCACATTTGGCAAGAAATGCCTGAAGAAAGCCAAAGGGCACATTGGCCGAAACGTTGTGTATATAACATTAAAGATAGACAACAGTCCGAAAAATACAAATAATCAAGCCTCATCTCAAAAATTCAGACAAATAGTGATGAGCAAGACATGCTGGAGAAGTAAGGATGAACTCATAGGCAACATTCTCCTATGGACTCCTACTCATGGACACACCAGTGCTGGCTGACCAGCAAAACTTACATTCATCAGCTCTGCAAAAAACTGGATGCCATCTAGAAGACTTACCAAGAGCAATGATTGATAGGAATGGATCGTGAGAGAGAGTCTAGGGAATACATCCTTGATGATGACGATTATAATGTTTCATTTAAGAAATTTGAGTAACTGAAGGCAATCTGCAATTATTTATTTATTTAATTTAAAAAAAAAAGCTGTAAAGAAATCCTTCTCAGATTAATTTTTTAAAAGATTTTTTTGAAATTGTTTCATATGCTCAGAACAAAATTAGAATTTTTTAAACAAACATAATTTCTTCTTTGATAACTCAGAGTTAACGTTTGTTTTATTCTGAGAGCAAAGTCAATCTGTTATTTACTAAGCTTAGCTTGGTTGTGGCACATGGCCAGAAGTATGAGGCACCCAGTGAGAATCGTACTCGTGAAACATGTCAAACACCCCTGACAGTTAAACACTTATTGATGGAATGCAGATTTTTTGCTCCCATCAGAAACCATTATTTTAAAGCAAACAATATGAAGGATCTGTTTGAAAATGTTGACATTGGGGATATTTTCTCCTTTTTAAGGGAAATAAAATTATACCATAGAATATAGACATGAAACAAATCCATGCCATACAATATAATTCCCAATAATGCTAACACATTGTTAAAACCAATTACTAAAAGTATATATATGAATACACAATATGTAAACACCCCAACTGCTGGGCATGATATAACCCTGGATGGGTTGATATGCCGTTTAAATCAATAAACCAACCAACCAACCATCATTAATAATGGTATGCTAATCTAGCTTTTGAACCATTACAACACGTCACTGGGATAGGAGAAACAGGCTGAAGGTTATCATCAGGTTGCGCTGACAACACATATATCCATGACTCTCCAACAATCACTATTGACCGTCGCCCCTGGGAGGTCCTACATGCACCATCTAGAATCTGAACAGAGCTGATTGATGTAGGTTTTTTTCTGGTCAAGCTAACACTGGTGTGTCCTTGTGTAGGTGTCCACAGGAGAATATCACCTATGAGTTAGTCTTTGCTTCAGCAAGATCACAGTTCATCCTTGCTTCTCCAGCAGTGACAGGATGTCTTGTTTGTCTTACTTTGATGGATTGTGTGATAGGTGGCAAATGGCCATACAGCTGCTTTTTTTGTGAGTTGCTTCCAAGATTTGTTTAAGACAGCAGACAGTATCCTTGTGTAGTGTTGTATAGCCCCTTTCTTCTCTTCTTTCCATCTTATAATACATATCTTCTTCTAAGCTGGTTGATTGTAGGTTGTCTATTTGCTATCTGGGCTGTCTTCTCTCTGTTCTTCTGATTTTCCTTGTTGGAATTTCTTGAGACTTCTCCACTTTGTGTCTGTTGCTGTTTTTAGTAACGAACACAAGACTTGATATTGTTGTTTAGATGTCTTTATTCAACCCAAGTAAGAACAACACACATGGAGAAATGGCCTATGGAAATCAGATGCCATTCGCATCTGTTTTGTTCAGTCATCCAGCAGAAACTGACTTTCTATCTTTCTGTTCTCACACTTGGCTCTTTATAGCACTTTTCTTCTCTTTTTACCCTTCTTATTTTATAATATACTTATCTTCTTAGCTGGTTGGGTCGTCTATCTGGGTATCTGGGCTGGCTTCTCTCTCTTCTTTCTGGTCTGGGACTACTTGGGTCTTCTTGGGACTTTGCATCTCTGTGTCCAATGCTGTTTATAATAATGAACACAAGACTTGATTTAATTTTTAAATGTCTCTATTCAACCCAAATAAAAACAACATGTGTGGAGAAATGGCCTATGCACATCTGTTCTGTTCAGTCACCCAGCCAAAACTTTCTGTTCTCATGCTTGGCTCTGGCCAATCAGAGACCAACTACAAGGTTAAATCCTGTCAATTACTCATTCATTTTCTCCAGGATTCAGAATTACTGTTGTTTTTAATTTCTACACTACCGTACATAATTTATAGGCAACCTATCCATTATGTAACAGCAGCTCCCATTTATCTTTTTCTCTATTTTGTTAGAGTCCAAGTGGTCCAGCTGCACAGAAGAACAGAAGGTTATAAAAAATCAAATTGTTCTTAGTTTTCCCTGCTACATTTAAATATTATTTTATTTATTTTTTTAGGAAATCAGATTTTGTTAGAGTTTTTGGTGCAGCTATACAGAAGAACAAAAGGTTATAAAAAATGAAATTGTTCCTGGCTTTCCCTGCTACATTTCAATGTTATTTTTTTTTTTTTTTTAGGTGTGTTGGGTACAATTACAATTTTATTTGCATAACTGATGGGTTGCCTATCAATTAAGTACAATAGTGTTGTTAATTCAAACTAAGTATTTGGTGGAAAAACAAAGGGAATTTGATTGACACTTTTTAACCCTGTGTTGACCTCCTCTGATTCGCCAGTGTGAATGTGAAAAGGTTAGTTTTAGGAAATCAGATTTTGTTAGAGTTTTTGGTGCAGCCGTACAGAAGAACAAAAAGTTATAAAAAAGGAAATTGTTCCTGGCTTTCCCTGCTACATTTCAATGTTATTTTTTTTAATTTATTTTTTTAGGTGTGTTGGGTACAATTACCAAGCTGTGTAAGACATGTGTAATGAGAATAACCACTGATAAACTTTATTTCATCCTCTTGGAGAAGGCCGTTTCTGGTGGAACGCACACATGGTGTGAACTCACTCAGGTAAAAAAACATTCTCATGAGGATAGGCTGAAAAGTTAATAGGCTGACATATGACATATATATGACATATGACATATATAGGCTGAAAAGTTAATAGGCTGACATATGACATATGACATATATATGACATATGACATATATAGGCTGAAAAGTTAATAGGCTGACATATGACGTGACATATGGTGTGAACTCACTCAGGTAAAAAAACATTCTCATGAGGATAGGCTGAAAAGTTAATAGGCTGACATATGACATATATAGGCTGAAAAGTTAATAGGCTGACATATGACATATGACATGGTGTGAACTCACTCAGGTAAAAAAACATTCTCATGAGGATAGGCTGAAAAGTTAATAGGCTGGCATATGACATATATATGACATATGACATATATAGGCTGAAAAGTTAATAGGCTGACATATGACATATGGTGTGAACTCACTCAGGTAAAAAAACATTCTCATGAGGATATGCTGAAAAGTTAATAGGCTGACGTATATTATTGATGACTTTTTTGACCAATGCAGAGACGATGATAGGTACGCGTCCTGTGTCTCTGATGCACAAAAATCTAAAAGGACGCAATAAAATTGTATCCATGCGTCCCAGTGTTTTTCTTTTTGCTTCCCTCACCATTTCAAGCTAACTGCAAACATATTTTAATAGTTTCTTAGAAACAAATTGTAGTTGAAATAAGAACAAAATAAAATAAAAAGATGGAAATTTCACTTACCTCGGTGGCCAAAGGAAAAATGGCGCTCAAGAATGACTCTCATTATATAGAGTTTCGATTTCGTGAAGGTGAACCTGTGAGCGTAACAGAATTGCAAGAAAGTGACATTGGACGGAGAGTGTAGAGTTGTTGAGAGAATGTGGTTTAGTTTGACAAACAAAATCAAGTCAATTGTAGAAGTTATCCTTCAGATATAGAAACAATATGATACTCACCGTCGCAGTGGGGTTCTAACTACCGTCAAGTTAGTAGACGAAAACAACAGTCAAGCTGTAACTTAATACAGTCCTTGCATGCTGCTGGCATAATGCAAAGTGATGGCTGAAGAGTGGGTACTTATCCATGTTCTTACTCACCCTGAAATCCAACAGCCAATCAAAACTCAGGAAGTGAACTTGCCTGAGTTCATAATGGAACAATCCAAAGCTCCATATAAGCCACCTACCAAACTCTAGTTTTAGTTTTGGCATTCATCATGTAACAGAGTTGAATACTTTACACAAAATCCAACATCAATCAAATTACGCGAATTACACAAGGTAGGAGTTAGACGGCTTGAGTTGGGATCCTTAAATTCTCCCAGGGACTCATTCAAAGCAAATATGTGTGTCCCAGGATCCACTAAATCAAAAGTTATCAGCATCACTGCCAATGGAATACAACATCAATGAAAGAAGTGAGTGGACTGTAAGAGGGATTATCTAAAAAAAAAAAAATAAACCTCATTTGGTCATATTTCATAAGAGTATCTTGATCAACCAATGAATTTTTCAGATGACCCTCATATGATCGTATGACTAGTCTGACTTTTAATCAGTATGAAAAAAATTTTAAAACAAAATAATTTAAAACTGTGATTTTTAGCACAAAAATTGTAACAGGTTATGGGCCCAGTACACTTCCACTGCACCCATTATGGTTATGGGTGCAGTGGAAGCGTGCTGGGCCCATAACCTGTTATGATTTTTGTGGCCATCTTTAGGCTTCAAGCAAGAGTGCTGTCCAGCAGAAATGCTTTGTGTTAAGCAGAGCGTGATCCTTAGTGAAGAATCCTTGTGTTTCTCCTTGGTGTCCCTTAATATTGAGTATGATCTTTTCGTTGTTCCTTGGTACACCTCAGTCTTATAGGTCGTTTGTCAATGAGTGCAAATGGACGTCTGTCAATATCAGCTGATTAAGTAGTTAACCAACCACGTATTCGGGTTGTTGATTGGCTGAGATTTAAACCACATGACCTCGCTTGGTCTATAAATTTAAGTGGTGGATTGCTGCACGGCTTATATACAAAAATATTCCAACAAAAAAAGAGAATGTTTCATTTATAAGAAGTAAGAATTATGTCACATTCTTTTGACGAGTATCATGATCTTTGTTATTTTTATCCTATTTTGTACAATATAGTTTTCAACTTTTTTTTGGTGTATGATGCTATTGGTAGTCTAAAAGTTGTTAAGTATGATATTTAGTTATTAAAGGCTTCCATATAGAAAATTAGTATATTTTATATATGTTTGGTTTTTGTTCAATTGAACTAAACATTTTCGGGGCTCTTCGCATAAATGCGTCCTGGCCTCCTGCCCTAAAAAACGTTAAGCAGTGCCAGCTCAAAAAACAACCTGCGCTTAAGGTGTTTTTCACCCAATTTTTTTTCGACAAGTAAATGTAAATATTTTAACCCTCCCCCTCTTTAAAATATTTTTTTAGCAGTTTGAAGGCATTTTTAACGTCAAATTACATTTTTTAGTGGTTTGAAGGCGTTAAAAGTAAGCCACCACCCAAGTTTTTATCGACAAGTAAATGTAAATATTTACCCCACCCCTTTAAAAAAAATTTTTTTTACCCGGTATTTTCAGTTTATTTTAATTCAAAACAACTGTCACAAATTTTTAAATAAATCTGACTGAGTTCTGAAAATAAAAACATTCTTAAACCAAACAACTGTTGCTTATTTTTAAATGACCCAGTTTTGAAAATTAAAAACCCTAACCCTAATCTTAAACACTAACCCTAGCACCTATATGATTGTCCAGGCATTTTTATTTCTAACATTTTTTTAGCAGTTTTTAGGAACTGCTAAAAAAATGTTAGAAATAAAAATGCCTTCAAACAGTTAGGGACTTCAATCGTAATGTGGGTTGTTTTTTCAGCAGGCACCACCTAGCATTTTTTAGGACAGGAGGACAGGACGCATTTGTGTGAAGAGCCTCACATTTTCTTTGCCTAAATAGGAGACTACTACTTGGATTTGTAAAAACAAAAAACAGTTGTCTGTTAAGTAGATTAGTAAAAAAAAGTCGTCGGGGTGGCCTAAAGTTGGTATCAGCCAATCAGCGAGGTAGTCTATCAGCATTTCACTAGCGCTAGACCAAGGAGATTATTTTAGCGTCTGAGGTGGAGCACCACACCTTTCATCAGCTCCTTACTTTACCGCACAGATCACTGTGCTACTTATACGCTGAGTTGGCGAGGACCTGTACCGAACTAAGAACCTTGTGGTTTCTAGCCGAACGCTCTACCGACTGAGCTAACCCGGCCCTTAGGTTGATTAGTGCTGAGTGATAAATACACAACTATTAGATATGACAAATATTTGAAAAAAGCTGAGGAACATATTAACTGAAATGGTTGTTGTTTGTTACAATTTTTGTGGCCATTTTGAGGCTGCAAGTTTATAGTGGAGATCTTTAATATCCCTAATGCTTTTCAGCCGTTGTCTTTAGCATCACACATTACCAATGATAAACTTTGATTTTCTAAACATTGAATCAACTCTACATATACATATATATATATATATATCCCACCCCCACTGAACAGGAAGGGAAGAGTTAGATACTTATGTATATATATATATACATGCATGTACAAATTCATATTCATATGATTAATCAATGCCTGAAGAAGATATCAGAAGATCTGAAACACGTGTCGCAAATGTAAGATGAAAATAAAAAATAAAAAATTTTTTTCTAAAAATATAATCCATTTTCCCATGGGTAGCAATCTGTGATACTTAAGAATGGAATCTTGGTGGCTGAATAGTTCATGACATGCAACACCCCACTTTGGCCCTTGCTTAGGCTAGATGGGTAGTCGATGAGGCCCTCTCCGATTAGTTGAATGGTCACATGCCCTAGCACCTATATGATTGTCCAGATCATATTTCTCTTATGGCAACCCTCCACCAACCCTTTTTATCATATATGTGCTAGAAGGTGGTGGCTGAGGGTCCTAGTGTCCGGGGTATGACGTTAAAACTAATGGTGAAGTTCTAATTCTGGAACTCTGGATAATGTGGAGTACCCCTTCATCACCATTACTCCCAAGTTCACTTTGACCCGGAGTGGTAGTCCCTTTTAGGATCTCATCTATGGACTTGGATACATAAAAGAAGCACACATCTACAACAAAATCTAAAAATCTTCCAAAAAAATGAAAACGCAAAAATATATGTTAACAAAAACATCTAAAAGTTTCATTCACAAAAGAAAATATGTAAAAAAAAAAACCAAACCTTTAGAAAATTAAACATTATCACCAATTCATTTCAAAAACATAGTCGGCATTAAATGACCCATTGAGGTTGATATGCCGTAAAACAAGAACAAATCAAAATCAAATCTCATCTATGGATTAGATAGATCAAAAGATGAGTATTAAAAACGGGTTTAAAAAAAATTGAATACCCAACACGAATGAATAGAATAATGTCTTCAGCATAAAATAACTCAACAAGGGTTGACATGCCACAGAATCCAACCAACCAACCAACCAACCGTTATTTAATACATTTGCATGTTATCCTCATGTAGTAATGATTTTATTTTTTAATTCTTTTTTAACAGAGTCATTTCTTTGATGAATTTATGTTGGATGGCCTTTCCAAAGAAGATAATGAGATATTCCTTGAGTTGGTTCCTGAAAATTTACTAAGGGCCATGAAAACTGCCCAAGTTGCAAAGTGGATCAAAATAAAATTAACTAAGAAACACACCCCTTGCCTCACGGTAGAGGTGGAATTGGTAAGTTCTGATATTTTATTAGCATTCCCAGTTGTTGTTTTTTTATTTGAGGTTATTGTTATTTTGAGGGGGAGGAGTGTGGCAAGTGACCACAGAAATTGAACTCGCCACCTCCTCGTCATTGAAATACTGTTGAAATTCCGCACAGGCAGTGCAGAGTAACCCGGATGAAATCAGTCTCGTCGTGAGGATTGAAGCATACTTGAAGTGCTGGTGAATGTCGAGGTTCTGCTTGGGCAATGCAGAGTGAGTAACCCGGATGTACACAGTTACTGTGTATTTAAGGGCATGCCCTCCCAGACCGGGGAGATAGAACGGTAGTAGGATTTTGCTGCTGAGACAAATGGAAGAGAAAACTGTATTTGGATCTTGCAGTCGAGAAGAGAGTAGTTCTTTTGTGAGAGATTGTTGCAGACTGAAGACTTTGGCAATTGGGGGAGCATATGCGTCGGACTTAACAACTGTGCCCCCCTCCCCCAGTTCACTTTCATTCTTATTACAGTATGTTAGATTAAGAATGACGGGGTCATGTGGATAGTTACCTGACAGTTACTGTCGGTTAATAACCTTTTTACTTGATCCCTTGGAGGTGTGTGATTAGGTGCCATGAGAATTAGTTTATAATGCGGTTATAAACTCTTTTGGGCTTGTTTTTTTTTTTTTTTTTTAATAAAGTCTATAAAAAACAACAAAGTCTTTATTAATTATTAATCAAGAAATGAACAGACTGCCCAGCCCAAAGAAATAAAGAAATCAGCCCACCAGAGGCCAGAAAAAGGAATAGGGTGACCGAACAAGTAAGAAGCAGAAAAGTAAAAGCCCATCATATCATCCTCATCTCATCTGTCTTCTCTCTCTTCATTATATACCCAGCAGATATGGAGGCGTGTGGTCTAATGGTTAGAGTCATAGGAAATGGACACGTCAACCCGAGTTCAATTCCTGGACGAAGCTGTTTGCATTTCACATAGCGCTAATACCCTTGGGAAAGGTGTGAATCCAATTCTCCCTCCAGCTATGGGTAAATAGCAAGGCAGACTGGGCTCCTTAACCATGGCTAGGTAACCAGTCTAGAAGAAGGAAAACTCTGAATTCAAACCTGTTAAAGTCTGCTTAAGAAATTGACCATGTGTCGCATCCTGCTCGTACAGAGGGGTTGGTAAATATATATATATATATATATATATATATATATATATATATACCCAGCAGATTAAGTGGGTATATAGCAATATACTTATACTGAAACATTAATGGTGTTACAATTTTATTTTCCTTCAGTGTACTTACTTCCAAACTTTTTGCATTGATGACATTTTTTTTTTAGATAAATTTTTTTTGCAACACATTACTTAAGTTTAATTAGTCTAGACCAGCGATTACCAAACCATGGTCGTTATCAGGCCCACCAACGGTTCTTGAATGCAAGAGGTTCTGATACCATTTAAATATCATGTTAAACTTACTAAATCTTCATGGACGAAGGAAATTGACTGATAAACATTTGAAAGCAATTCTGGTAATTTATGAGGAAGTGCGTCCCCGTCTCCTGCCTCAGAAATTGCTACCCAGTGACTATTAAAATAACGTCCCCAGCTATATTGTCTCAGATTTTCTTTTATTCATGTTTGTTTAATGTCTTGTTTTTAGTTTAAATAAACAAGAATTACGACAAAAATCTATATTATTTTGTTTATCTATCTATCTCAGTCTATTCCAAACTATATATCCATCTTCATATCTAAACAAGAATTACGACAAATTACGATAAATGAACAAGAATTATGACAAATTACGATAAATGACAAGAATTACGATAAATGAACAAGAATTACGACAAATTTCTATAAATCAACAAGAATTACGACAAATTTCTATAAATCAACAAGAATTACGACAAATAAGAATTACGCCAAAAAAGAGAAGCCCCCCCCTCTAAAATACATTTAATGACCTAAGCTGGTTGTTTTCTTTCAAGTAACACCGACATAGCTGGGGACGTTATTTTAATAGTCACCGGGTAGCAATTTCTGAGGCAGGAGACCAGGACGCACTTCCTCATAAATTACCGCAATTCTCTAGATTTAATGTAGCAATTCCAAACCAAACATTGACAATATCTTAAAAGGTAAACTTCAGTTTCACAAATCTCACTAAACCTTTCAGCTAATGTTGCATTCTTTGATAATGTTTTGAAAATAAATACGTTGGTTAAATTTATTTTTGTGCATCTTACGCCACTTATCCATGAATATGACATGGAAAGATACATTTTGTTTTACATCTTTTTCTCAGAGCATTCATTCTGGCTAGGAAGTATTGAACACAATAATAATGTGGTCCGCGCTCGTTATTTTTTCAATTATCCAGCCCACCGTGAAAAAAGTTTGGTGATCCCTGGCCTAGATAAATATATATATTATTATTCCATAAACATTTAATCAAATGCAAAAAATAAAGACAATAGTTTTTCCGTTAAGATAGAGACAGTAATACAAAACATTGGTAATCTCAGAATTAGAGAAAGTTTATTAATAGCCAAATTAGGTCCTAGTATAAACAATAGATTAGAGCTAAACACTGAATACATAATTAATTAAAATACACGTTCCTCATAGTATATAGTACATAGTATGTACATTTCATTATACATATATCAAATGAATAATACATAAATATATAAATAGATGAAAATAATAAAATTGAAATTGAATGAACGGCTAAATGGCTATCACGACTTTGCGCGTGGCGTTTAAAAAAAAGAACACCACGAGACGCGTGTTTATAACATAAAAAAAAATAACGACAAAAAAAAAAAACGCGTCCATTTCCGAAAATCGTTTCTGAAGATAAAGTTTTACTTTGAAATCGATAAGACAAAAAAATAACATCTTTTTGTTTTAGTTTTTATTTTGCATTGTAATTGCTTTCAAATTATTATTATAATATATTATTATATGTCTGCTATGTTGAAAAGATAAAAATTTAGGTAAATCAATGTGTAGTATTTATTTACTGATTATATTTCCACCCTGCTAGTGTTGGGTAAGTCTGCTATTTAAATATGTTGTGTTTGAACATAATTCAATGTCTGTACATTTTTTTATCTTTTAATAGCCAACTGCAACTGGACTTAGTCGTAATGTTGTTCATGATATTTCTGTGGTTGTGCTTCCTAAAAGAATGTGGATTGACTATGAAGAACCAGAAATGCCAGAATTTGATGTAAGTGTTTGAAAATCTCTGATTTAACATTCTTTATTTAAAAAAAAACAAAATATATTAATTATAGTAATTATGAACTTTTGTTTAGTAAAGGGTGTAATTACTTGTTTAGTAAATTAGGGTGTAATTATGAACTTTTGTTTAGTAAATTAGGGTGTCCCAGAAAAAAACAGAACCCACAAATTTTGTAATAAAACTGTTAATTTTAACTAGGGGGGGTTTAGGGTTCAGATTAGGGTTGGGGTTTATGGTTTAGGGTTAGTTTAATGGGAAAAAACAGACCCCCCCAACCCCCTAGTTAAAATTAACAGATTTATTACAAAATTTGTGTGTTCTGTTTTTTTCTGGGGCACCCTAATTTACTAAATAAAAGTTCATAATTACCAATATATCTATATATCTTATTATAATGGAGATTGTGTGTCAGTTTGTAACTGAAACTATATCAGTACAAAGTCACAATTCCCTTAGTTATTTGCGTCACATACTCCATGATTTTATTTTTATTTAAACCACAATTATTGATAAAATTGTCTTGAATTATTAATACTGTTGGCCTTATCTACATACTAATAACATGCAAATGTATGCACTATAATAGCAGTTTACAGTGTTAATGGAAAGGCTAATTTGCATATTGATCTTAAAAATTTGGTATTATTGATTTCTAATTGTTTGGTTTTATTTTAATAAATATGAGCAAAAATCTTTGGGATAAATCTTAAAAGAAATCCATTAACAAGAAGAAATAACTAATTATATTCTTTACTTCCTAATTTAACTAAATAGTTGAATTAGGAAAATTTAGCAATGAAAGACTGAAGTGATGGAAAATAATGGAAGAGTAACTTTCAAAGTTGTTCTATTTTTTCGATTATACCTCCCTTTGTTTCAAATCCTTTCATCTACATTCTTATTTAGTTTCATTAGTCTTTCTAATCTAATATATTTCATTACATTAAAATTTAAATACTTGTGTCTGGACAGTGCATATTTTTGCTAGATATAAAAGAAAGATTCTGTATATTTATTTTCACAAGAACATACCAGAAAGCACCACACGTGACCTAAGTTGTCTTTTATTAACCAATTATAATTTATTTTTCCCTTTGTCTGAATTTTTGTCTTGATAATTTGTTTTATTTAGATGTTTTTAACTGTTCTCATTTTTAAAAAATTTTTTTTTAATTGAAATAGATCACTAAGTAGGCCTGAGCTTATTCTAGTAGTAACCAGGTTTGAATTCAGAGTTTTCCTTCTCCTAGACTGGTTGCCTAACCAAAGTTAAAGAGCCCAGTGTGCCCTACTATATACCTACCATAGCTAGGGGGAGAATAGTTGGATTCGTACATTTCCCAAGGGTATTAGCACTATGTAAACTGTGGCTTCATCCAGGAATTGAACTCTGGCCAACAAGCCCATTTCCTACGACTCTAACCAGTACACCACTGCGCTTCCGTTCTTTATTGTTATAATACACAGCAAAAACAATCTCCCTTGTCTAACACTAGCAAAAAGGGTGTCTCTAACACTCTTTGCTCGTGCTTGAACCAGCGACTCTTCTCTTGTGACCTTCACAGCTCTGTTCTCCTCCTCTCCCAGTTCCTCCACTCCTCCATTTTCTGTTCCACCTCTCCTTCCTTCCTCGTTTGATTTACGTCGTTGCTCGCTCTAGTCTATCGACTGAATGACCATTTTTTTTCTCCCATCCCTCTCAGAGAAACAGACGTTTTATCTCCAACCTCTACCCATAATGCCTCAGGCGTTTCTATAAAGAGGCCTTTCCTTCTCCTCTCTTCGATGTTGCATGCCTGCCTATACCCACTCCTCGTTCACCCGTTCCTCCGTTGTCTCAGGCAAGGTGGACTTGCCCGCAAAACAAGTGTTGAGAAATTTCTTATATAAGGTGTGTGCTAGATGCCCGCTATTTATAGAATCGGCGATAACCATGTGATCATACTCTTGGCCAATCACTGACAGTACTCTGCTGCTGAGACAATACTTAAACTGAGCATACTAAGTATATTGGCTACAATTACTTTGAACCTTCGTGGACGACGGACATAGGATTGAATCACTGGACCTTTAACACTACGCAGGATACGACTTATTCACTTACCAAAGGATTCCATAACTTAGGACTTACTTACTCTAAGCCCTTTTCAACTGGCCAAGGATGGCATTTAAAAACTTAATAACAAGTTCTTGCCCGTTTTGCACAAGGTAAGTCTTGTCTCTCACTAGAAAGAGTATTGATTCCCTCAAATCAAGCCTGAATAGAACAAAACGTCTTTGGCAAAAGATAACCCAACAAGGATTGATGTGCCATAAAATCCAACAAACCAAACCAAATTTCAAGATCACTGATTTTGATGCTTGTTATGACCTGTTTAAGGGTCAATAAATAATAACTCAACACGGGTATAAAATGTAGGGAACAGATTGTATTCAGCAATATATATCAACGTACAATGGAAGGGTTTCCTTGTTTCAGCTTACACGAAGAACTGTATCTGGTACTAATCGTTTGAGTAGTTTTACTCTGTTAAATATATACCCTTTGGGTAAGTCCATGTCGTGTCATAGGTGAGTCACCTACAACAATGCTTAATTCTGATTCCTTTTTTTATTTAGATTTTTATCTGATGATTTGATTTTTGTCCTTTTTATAAACCAGGTAAGCATTGCCTTGCCAGCCTTGAAGTTGCTCCGAAATGTTGTTGATAAGATGAAGGGTATGAGTAGTTATGTGGTAAGTACTTTTTATTTCCCTTTCTTCTTTCTCTGTAACATTGTCACATTTTCTACTGCAATACTATCAGAAAAATGATAGTGAAATTATCTCCCCCTGCTGCCAGAGGGTGAATTGCCAACATACGATGTTGGCGACAAAATCAAACGCTTTTAGTTATCGTAAGAACTTCTAACTGGAGAGACGCGTCTTAACAGCACTCCAAAACGACCGCGAGTAGAAATCATTCTAGCGTAACTTCACCTTAACTCAGCAAGATAAGTCTTGTTGCAAATGCCACAAATTTGCAGCAATCTTTTTGTACCCTTTTGTTTAATATATGTTGTTTAATTTCCATCTGTGTTTTGTCTTCTTTCATCCGAAATTATTTGCCTGCGACCAGGAGATTTAAGAGCTCCCTACTACCCCGTAATTCCTCTTAATACTAGAATTTTGAATCAGGCAATCGGTATTCAAATTCTATTTTATATCTTGCATTGTTATATGGAATATCTAAATGTAATTGTTTATGGATCATATAAAATATTCAGGTGCAGTTATCTCATCTGGATTGTTAGGTAAAAAAATGAATAGATAATAGAAATCTGAAGGTCATTCAGTAAATAAGGGGGAATTTTATTTTTAACTTTTTAAATTTCAGGCAATGTTAGGTAGCTCTGCTAAAATATAATAAATCATCATCATCATTATCATAATCATGTACAATTAGCACAGATATCCATGACAATCCCTCACCAACCTTCCCTATCATTCATTGTCCTCGGGAGGTCCTCTGTGCAGCATCCAGTATCTGCGTGGTCAATGTAGGTCCTTGTTGGACAGCCCGCACTAGCATGTTTGTGTGCTGTCGTTATTGTTGCACAGCTCATAGGTGTCATTAGCTGGGTCAAACATCACATGTGCAATGAGAGCGTCTATAGTGGCTCCTTCATCATTGAAACACCTTACGGCGCCTCGTTCATTTTCACCCTTTGACTGGCAAACCTTTGCGAAGTGGTTTTGCTTGCCAAATGCGTTACATGTTTGACCCCATGCAGCACATCTTTGCGGTCGGTTGCCTATTCCAGCTCCACCATGCTGGTAGCTACCACAACCTCGGCACGCATTACATTGCATACCTATGGTCTTTCCGCCTTGATTGCGGCTGGCATCCGAACGGGCTGTATTTTGGGCCTGCCTCTGACGGCGATAAGCTGATGTTCACAGTCTTGCTACATCTGTGACACCGGACATTTTATTCTGGTCTCGCATGGCCATTTCAAATGCTCTTGCATGGCTTACATTATCGTCTAATGTCTTCAGCGATCCTGCCTTAGCCAGCATGTCTGTTTGTAGCACATCATTGGCTATACCCCGGATAAACTGATCCTTGATGTATGTACTGGATAGGTCATGATCGCAGTTGGGGCATATGAAGTTGCAGTCCTGTGCTCCTGACCGTAGCCGGATCAAATAATCCTGTATGGATTCGTCTTCATTCTGCAGAATGGTTGAGAATGATATTCTGTGTACCATAGGATTCGCTCTTTGTGTGACCAATGTCTCTACTATCTCTAGCAGCTGGTCTGGGTTGGTGGTGAAGAATTTGGGGTGGGTGTTGATTATAGCATTCTGGACAGACTCGTCCGCACAATTGTACAACTGGATGCTGGTCTGAGATGTCGGCATATCTGTCATCTTCATGAACACTTCCCAATCAATTCGGAATTTCCTGAATTGTTGAGGGGTCATCTCAAAGTGAACTTGGGGAAGCTTGGCTGGCGGTACCTTAGCATAAGCCGTCTGGGTAGAGGTCTCCTTAGCCTGCTTAAGGATAGACAGGGCTTCTCCCATTGCCGTGATTCCCAACTCTTTAAGCATGGCCCGATCCATCATCTTGAGGTTCTCTCTTGTCAGCTTCTCGCTTGCGAATGTTGTAGCATATCTCCTGGCTGAGTCGGGAGAGATCCCTGCTTGGACAAAATATTCTTCCCAATCTTCAGTTTTAGATCCTGTTCACACTGCAAAATGACCAAGTATATATAAGACTCCACAGTGTCATGCAGATCAACCAGTCAAGCAACCAATCAGAACTCAAGGAATGGAATGACCCAAATGTGATTTGGGTCATTCCATTCCTTGAGTTGTGATTGGTTGCTTGACTGGTTGATCTGCATGACACTGTGGAGTCTTATATATACTTGGTCATTTTGCAGTGGACTCTGTGGCATTTCGAGTTTGTATTAAGTTACAATCGCATGCTACCTTGTCTTCCCAGTTCGACGGTAAATTGGAACTTATTCTTCACAATGGTGAGTATCATTGTTTCTACAAATATAAGGTGTGTGCTAGACGCCCACTCTTATTTATAGACTGGGCGATAGTCATGTGACCATATTCTTGTCCAATCACTGGCAGTGCACTGCTGCTGATTTTATTATTTATACTGGCTGTTCTAATCTTAGCTACTCACAACTACTTGGATCTTCATGGACGAGGGATCATAGGATTATATCACTGGACCTTTTGACACTACGTAGGATTCCAAAACTTAGGACTTATTCACTTACCAAATGATTCTATAGTTCAGGACTTATTCACTTACCAAAGGATACTATAGTTCAGGACTTATTCACTTACCAAATGATTCTATAGTTCAGGACTTATTCACTTACCAAAGGATTCTATAGTTCAGGACTTACTTACTTTAAGTCCTTTTCAACTGGCCAAGGATGGCGGTCAGAAACTTAACATGCTGGTTTCCACAAGAGGATGTTGCTTATGAGTTCATCCCTGCTTCTCCAGCAGTGTCCAGCATTTAAGACAAACAAGACGTGTTCGAATAAAGTTTAAGCAAAGCAATTACCTTATTCAACTTTTATTGCAGGAAACTTGGATGTCTTTTTTTTTTATTATGATTTAAAAGATATTTTTAATTTTCAGGTTGTTTCAGCCAACCATGAAGGTGAGATGAAACTCCTAATTGAAACAGAAATAGCATCAGTTTGCACATATTTCAAGGAATTAGCCAACCCAACTTGGAGTGAGTGAATCCTATTCTTATTACTTTTATCTGTCTATTTAAATTTATATTTTATATGGAAGACCATAATAGACATTATTTTCTTTGTTCTGAGTACTGCTTTTCATGTCTTATTCTGAGCACTGATTTTCATCATTTAAAACTATTTATTATTTCAAGGAATTAGCCAACCCAACTTGGAGTGAGTGAATCCTATTCTTATTATTTTCATCTGTCTATTTGAATTTATATTTTATATGGAAGACCATAATAGACATTATTTTCTTTGTTCTGTGTACTGCTTTCCATGTCTTATTTTGAGCACTAATTTTCATCATTTCAAACTATTTATATGTAAGCCACCATGTTTGGTAAGACTCCAAATTCACCAAATGTCTGTGTCACTAGAACTCTGACGTTTTTTCCCAATTTCAAACAAACTTTCAGAAAATATTAAGATCATTACTTTAAAGGTTTTAGATTATACTGGAGAGCCTGCTCGGTTAAATCCTACTTAACGGACATAAATTCCACCATCGTATGTCACCCGCCAAAAGAAAAAAAATACTAAAAATCAAGGATTTAACCAAATTTAATGAAATCTTCAGTGTTGAAAGATTAATGAATAACAGATATAATGCACCAGTTATTTTATTTTAAAACTTTTACATTTTTTCAGGTCAATTAACTTTGAACCACGTATGTTTGTGAATCTGTGTTACGCCTCAAAGATACATGGTTCAAAGTTTACTGACCTGAAAATGTAAGAGTTTTCAAATAAAATGACTGGTGCATTATATATATATTGGCAGAATTTCAGTTTTGCAATTATTACCTATCAAATTTCATTATTTCATATCTGGATAGATTTTTCAGGAATACTATTGTTATGACCTGTTTAAGGGTCAATAAATAATAACTCAACACGGGTATAAAATGTAGGGAACAGATTGTATTCAGCAATGTATATCAACATACAATGAAAGCGTTTCCTTGTTACAGCTTACACGAAGAACATGTTTCTGGTACTTTTCCCTGAGTAGCTTTACTCTGTTAAATATATACCCTTTGGGTAAGTCCATGTTCGTGTCATAGGTGAGTCACCTACAACAACTATGGAGCACCACTGAAAAAGCTCTGGGGCGCATTGTTTGGGAACCATTTCTCTAGATTCATCTAAAAAATTGTAGACTTAAATTTTTGTTTCATAATCATTTTATTCTTGGAAGAAATTTTATTATTTTGTTTTCTTTATTACTTTTTATTCATGTTCATAACTTTTTACTTACATTTTATTTATTTCATAATGACATTACTATATTCATAATTTTATTTTAACAGAATCTGGATTGGATACACATTTCTCTCGTTCTGCACACAGGGGCGATATTGACAAGGCAGAATTTTTTGAAGTGAAAGTAGATCTTAAAAAATTGGCTCAATTTTTAAATGTACAACAATTGAGTCCATCTCGTGTGATTTGCAGTAAGTATTCAATTGAAAACAAGGTAATTTATGAGGAAGTGCGTCCCGGTCTCCAGCCTCAAAAATTGCTACCCGGTGACTATCAAAATAACAACCCCAGCTTGTCGTAATTCTTGTTTATTTATCGTAATTCTTGTTTAGATATGAAGATGGATATATAGTTTTGAATAAACTGAGATAGATAGATAAACAAACAAAATAATATAGATAGATACGAACAAATGGAGATAGATAGATATTTTCGACAAGTAAATGTATTTGGAGAGGAGGTCGCTTCTTTTTTTTTTGTCGTAATTCTTGTTTATTTAAACTAAAAACAAGATATTAAACAAACATGAATAAAAAAAATCTTAGTATTTAAAGCAATATAGATAAATATAAACAAATTGAGATAGATAGATATGAAGATGGATAGTTTTGAATAGACTGAGCTGGGTTGTTATTTTAATAGTCACCGGGTAGCAAATTTTGAGGCAGGAGACTGGGACGCACTTCCTCATAAATTACCGAAAACAATAACTATGTAAGCCAGGGGTGTGAAAACTTTTTGCAAAGAGGGACAAATTTGATAAAGTAAAGATGCCCAAGGACCAATGGTACTTTCTTATGTTTTTTAACCACACAATTACATATGAATATACACTTTGAGGACTTTTGGTATGTTGTCGAGAGCTGTTTCTCTGATTCACTAGGGCAGAGTTTTCCAACTTTTTTCATCTCACAGCACAGTGAGCTGGGCAATAAATTGATCAAGGTACACCATCAGTATATAAACATATAATTATTTTATTTAAATTTTAAAAGAAAAGGAATAGTGAAAATGTGCTACAAGTGTAGCATAATTAAAACTGAAGAATAATTAAAGTTCCAATTACCGTTGAACTGGGAAGACAAGGCAACAAACGGTTGTAACTCAAATACAAACCTGAATGCTACAAAGTCCCCTGTAAAATGACAAAGTATATATAAGACTCCACAATGTCATTCAAATCAAGCAGTCAAGCAGCCAATCAGAACTCAAGGAATGGAATCACCCAAATCACCCAGATTCATGGGTGATCATTTTGATTCATGGGGATCATTCTTGATTCCTATTTATACCAGCTGTCTTGGACACTGCTTGAGTTGTACTTAGCTGCTGTTATTAAAACCAACAGTAGACTAATTGACTTCAATAAAAACAAAAAATATTTGATTAAAACAAAAAATATTAAAGTAATAGAATAAAAATATAAGAGGATGATCAACCGTCCTCAACACTCACTGCACACCCGCGGAAGCTTCACCGGTTGAAAAATTCTGCACTAGGGGGTCCGATCATAAACGTGCACCAAAAGGATTAGATTTATCAGACGTAAAAAAAAATCTCCATAAAACATTGTTTATGTTAATAAATGAACCAGAAAGAAAGCAAAAAGTGTTACGTTTTCAACTTGTCAGGCAATTTGTAATTATATTCTGATCCAAATCACCTGGGTTGAATCAGCGAGTGCCCTGTTTGACATTGTTCTAGAGGGCCATAAACGATACATTATAAGACCGAAGCTGCCGATCATAAGAAATCTAAACATAAAATTGACCCTCAGGCCAGACTTTGAACATGCCTGATGTAATTCAGTTTTAAAAACTAAACAATAAAAGTAAACCTGAACATTGTATATCAATTATATATTAATTCTTCTGGTTTATGGCATGTCGACCCTTGTTGGGTTATTTTATGCCAAAGATGTTCAATTTTATTTATTCTTGATGGTATTCAAATTTTTTTTTTGCATTGCTCTTTATCTCTAATTTTTTAAAAATGAGTTATTGTTACTATTATACATTGATTTTTTTTTCAACTAGTTTCCTCATTTTTATTTTCTTTAGTATAAGTAAAAAGTAAAGTCGTCAGGGTGGCCTAATGTTGGTATCAGCCAGTCTGACTACACTCTGATAAACCTATACCCTCTTATCAATTTTTTGTTTTCTTTCTTCAATCAACTCTTTCACGTGATCCCATCTATAGGTCATATAGAGCTGTTATCCTAAGTTATAGTTGTTTACTAAGGATTCTTAGTTATTGGAAACCATATAACTGTGTGCAAACAAATATTTATTTGAAACCATATAAGTAAAGTAAAGTCGCCAGGGCGGCCTAAAGTCGGTATCAGCCAGTCAGCGAGGGAGTCTATCCCCTTTTCAATAGTGCTAGACCAAGGAGATTGTTTTTGGCGTCTGAGCTGGAGCGCCACACCTACCATCAGCTCCTTACTTTACCGCACAGATCCCTGTGCTACTCATACACTGAGTTGGCGAGGACCGGTATCGAACTAGGAACCTTGTGGTTTCTAGCCGAACACTCTACCGACTGAGCTAACCCGGCCCCTTTAGTATACTAGTAGCTATTTTCTTAATTTTTGGTTAGTTATTTGATTTTCTTTCTTTCTTTTTACAGATCTCAATGCCAACTACTTGATACACGTGACATTACTCCATGATGACTTCTCATTACAGTATTTCATGCCTGCTGTTTCATCTTAACAACAACAACATACCTCAAAAGCCATTGAAAGTAGGGAGAAAGAAAGAAGTTACACTAAAACAAAAAAGAAGGCCAACTCTCATGTTGATCCTTGTGTCTGTCTCTTTCCTTTTATGTGGCTGTAATGTTTTTTTGTTTTTATATATTCTATGAACCAACCAATGACATCACTGACGACACCCTCCAAAATGTAGTATTGAGCGTATATTTAAAGATGAACTTTTTTTAGTATTATCTGCGTTATTCGGACTATTGTCCCCATCTTCATTGTTATTTGTACAACGTTTCGGCCAATATACCCTCCGGCCTTCTTCAGGTATTTCTTGTCGGACTCAAGAACCTTCTTTTCGAACTCGGGAACTTTCTTGTCGTATTCGGGAGCCATCACGGAACTTTGAACCAAGAAAGTTCCCGAGTTCAAAAAGAAGGTTCCCGAGTCCGAGAAGAAATACCTGAAGAAGGCCGGAGGGTATATCGGCCGAAACGTTGTACAAATAACAATGAAGATGGGGACAATAGTCCGAATAACGCAGATAATACTAATCTTTAAGCCTCATCTCAAACATTCAGAGAAATGAACTTTTTAGTTCAAAACAAGAGGGTGGATCAGAGTTTTATCTTTGATAGTGTCCGCCTGCTGAAGGGAGTATGATGATGATGATGAAAGACCCAAAACTCCCCCATGAACCAAGCAATGACATCACTGATGACAACCTCCAAAATGTAGTAATGAGATTAACTTTTTTAGTTAAGTTTTTTCCTTCATTCTATTTTATACAAGTACTGAGCAAGTCTCTGCATGGCTGTTATGTATCCCTGGGCCAATATATAAGAATTTATGAACTATTTGTAAAATACACAAAGTGAATTTGGAAAAGAGGTGGCCTAATATAATTTCAGGTCTACCGGTGGAACAGATATAATGTTGCAAGACCCGAAATCTGTAAGGATACTGATGTAACATCACTAATGACCTCCTTTCGTGCATTTTGGCGATGAATTTAATGAAATCAGTTACAGCTGGTGGTTAAATCCTACTTAATGCTGAAAGAAAAGAAAATACTAAAAATCAAGGAATTAACCAAGTTTGCTTTGCTGATTCATAAGTACATTTTTTTTATTTACACCATCAACATCCGGTTGTTTGTTAACAGACAATTTTTAGAGGGTTTTTTAAAATTATAAAACTAACCCCTAACCCTAACCCCTTACCCCAACCCTAACTCCGAACAAACAACTAGATGTTGACGGTGTAAATGAAAAAAATGTACTTATGAATCAGCAAAGCAAAAGGGGTGCCTAAAGGTCATATGGTCCAAAACCTCCAACACAGATAGAGGACTATGTTGTATTTCCTATGCCTTTATCTATTTTTAACATCTTGGAGTAAAGATTACTTTGGTTGGACCATATGACCTTAAGGCACCCCTTTCGCGATCTCGACCAATGGGGACACTTTTCTCATTTACACCGTAAAAATCTGGTTGTTTGTTTGGGGTTAGGGTTAGGGGTTAGTTTTATAATTTAAAACAAAAACTCTAAAAATCGTCTGTAAATAATTAACCAGATTTTGACGGTGTAAATGGAAAAAATGTCCCCACGAATCAAGATCACAAAAGGGGTGCCTTAAGGTCATATGGTCCCTTTGGTTTGAGTACACACTGTTGTTGATATTCATTCATACCAGACTGCTATGGTTGGCATCCTTCTGTCTGCGAAAGATGATGACATAGTGTCCGGAAAAAGAAAAAAATTTTTTAAAACTACGTAGCCTGGGTGGGTTGATATGGAGGATGTGCTTTTGCTCAAGCAGCAGATACCCCCCCTCTCCACACTGCTGCTGTGGTCCAAAGGAAAGGTAAGAAACCAATGCAGTCTGGCTGCGGCAGTGTCACAGGAGTTACTGTGTAGCACTGAAATTCAGCGTTACTCCACCTAGGGACTCCGGGTCCGGCTTTGTTTTTTAGGTTTACTCCCCTAGCCTTTCCTTGGGATCATGTAAAGCTACTCGGCAGCGGTGGTTTTATAACACACTAAATTGTGTTTATACTGTGCTTTAATGTGGTGTAATGGTTTGCAAGCTAGTCTCACAGATCCATTATTACTGAATAGTGAATTTGATCCTCACTGGATGCCCCATACTTGCAAGCTATTTAATAAATCACTAAATAGTAAAGATTTCTTACTGTACATTCTTTTCTATGAGGCCAGAAAATGGCTAAAGGAAATGATTAAATTGACTTTTATGCAAATGGCTAAAGAAAATTCAATCAACATAAAATTGAGATTATGTTGCTTATTTTCCTGAATAATTCTGATTTCTTCTATAATGTTTCATTTTTAAAGCAGGCATATATATATATATATATATATATATATAAATAAAAGGTGTGTCAAAAAAGTATCGAGATTTTTTTGTATTTTTTGACATACCTTGTATTCTGAAAAAAAAAAAAATGTTCCATTCATTCTTCATTTCTATCTTGGTAAATACAGCTTTAAACTTGGTACTTTTTGACACACCTTGTATTCTGAAAAAAAATTAACGTTCCATTCATTCTTCATTTCTATTTTGGTTAATACAGCTTCAATCTCAACACTTTTTTGACACACCTTGTGTGTGTATATATATATATATATATATATATTCAATAATTATTTATTTCCGTCATGGATATTATTGGTAAGTTTATTTTAAATATTATAACTGATTTTCATCTAACAAATTTTAATAAATTTGATGAAAATAACTTTTCTTAAAAAGCTATTTGTTTCATTTTATTGTTTATTTATTGTTTTTTAACATTGCTTTTAATATTTCAATGTTTATTACCACCATCAGCAGAACAGCAAAGCTGGAAAACCCATGAATTATCACTGAATTTGAAACTATGGCTACGTGCATGGCCATCTCCATGTGGTGACATGGTATGTAGAAATTCCAGGGCTGGTGAGCTAAAACCCTCTATGAAGATAGGGTATAAAAAGGGGGCATGTAAAGACACACATATATATATTTACCAACTCTGCACGAGCAGGATACGACACACGGTCAATTTCTTGATTTGTCTCAAAATTACAGATCTTCTTCTTATAGAGCAGTTTGCCTTCATTTATATTTTATCATTATATTAGGAAGAAATGGAAATAAATCTGACAGTGTGATGAAAAATTAATAGGTAAATATGAAAAATAAGTTATGAAGATGATTTAGTAATATTTGAAAACATTTTGATTATCAAATATATATATTTACCAACCCCTCCGCATGAGTAGGAGGTGACACAAGGTCAATTTCTTAGGCGGAGTTTAACAGGTTTGAATTCAGAGTTTTCCTTCTAAACTGGTTACCTAGCCATGGTTAAGAACCCAGTCTGCCCTGCTATTTACCCATAGCTGGAAGGAGAGTAGGATTCATACCTTTCCCAAGGGTATTAGCGCTAAGTGAAATGCATTTTCCACGTCCAGGATTTTTAACTCGGGGTGACGAGTCCATTTCCCATGACTTTAATCATTACACCATGCACTTCCTAAAGACACACATATAAGCCTATATTTTTGGGGGGGTGGGCAAGAGTTAGTTTCCCAGGGCTGTGTTTAAATAGCTAATCATTTTTTGATATTCCAAATATTGTTTGAACAATTAAATTCCTTTGCATACTTGAAAGGTGTTTACCATAAGAGCAATTTGTATGAATATGGTCAGGACAATCATATAGGTGCTAGGGCTTGACATGACCAGCCGATTCATTGGATTGGACCTCTCCGACCGCCCATCCAGCCCAAGTAAGGACCAAAGTGAAGTGTTGCCTGTCATGGGACTACTTAATACCTGGTTGACAAACTGCTCAGCCACCACAATCTTATCCTCAGGCATTACAGGTTGCCACCCATGGCCAACAGGTGGCCCCATTGTTTGGGGCAGGAATCTTTCTCCTCTGCAGAGGTGCAGTCGGTGTATTTTACAGCTCCAGCTGACAGGGCAGGATTGTGTAGTGTTTCATTAGAGTTATAAAGTCCGGCTATATTTAAACCTTGTTGGCTGGGGCAGAAGAATACACCGACTGCACTTCTGCAGAAGGGGACCCCCCCACACACACACACACCTTAATAAAGCCACCTGTTTGGCCATGGGTGCTGACTGGTGGCTGAGCCGTCCATGACATGCAACATTCCACTCTGGCCCTTACACTAGACAGGTGGTCGGAGAGGCTCCTTTGATCAATCCCTAACACCTATATGATTGTCCTAACCCTATTGTCCTTATGAAAAGCCCACAACCAATTTTATCATATATGTGCTAGAAAGCTGTGACTGAAGGTCTTAATGTTCTGGGTATGACGTTAATTTCTATCTGATGGTGAAGTTCCAATTCTGGAGCTCTGGGGAATGTGGAGTACCCCTTCATCACCACTACTCCCAGGTCCACTCTGACCCTGAGTGATAGTACCTGTTAGAATATCATCCATGGGTTAAGTAAAAAAAAATGTGTCTAAAAAATTGAGTACCCATCAAGAATAGACAAAACAAAACGTCTTTGGCATAAAATAACCCATGGATTGACATGCCGTAAAATCCAACCAACCAACCATCCTCCTACATTTGGTTTAGAAGAAAATTAACTTTCTATTTTAAAAAATAAGGGTGTAATCATTTGTTAGCAACTAGCTGTATGTTCCTGGCCTTGTCAGTGTTATATAGTCTCTTAATTAAATTTAATTATACACTTTTTAAATCTCCTATTGCTCACCATTGATAGCAGTACCTTTCACTCAATATGCTTATTGTTAAAATGTTACAACAAACATTTGTGCATTTACTATCCCCCATTTACTAAAAACATAATAATTCTACATTTTGAAAGTGAATGAGATACCTTATCAACAGTGTCATCATTAATTTAAGTGGTTCTAATAAACAAAATGTTTCATATGGAAATTCAATAAGACAAAACTAATGAATTAAATTACCATGACCAGAAAATTTAGCAAACACTGTGTATGATATATGGAACACTGGACAACTGTTTTGAACTTATTTGGTCTCCTCGGCAGTGTATACCACAATCTCAAGTGATGGATTTCGAACCAGCAGCCACAGAATGCAGAACCAAAACACTTTTTCAGCTCTGCATTTTGTGGTCACTGGTTCGATCTCAAGTGGTGGGGATCGTGGTATACCCTGCTGAGGAGACCAAATAAGGTTGAACAGCTCTCCAGTGTGTTGAATTATTTTGTGGTATATAAGTCATGCTGCAATCCACCACTTAAATTGATAGACTAAGTGAGGTTATGTGGTTTAAACCTCAGCCAATCAACAGCCTGAATACGTGGTTGGTTAACTATTTAATCGCTGATATTGACAGACGTCCATTTGCACTCATTGATGAATGGACCTGCATCACTGACGAGCACCAAGGAACAACCAAAGGATTGCGCTCTGCTTAACACAAAGGATCTCTGCTGGACAGTGCTCTTGCTTGAAGCCTAAGGATAGCCACGAGCTTGTCTCGTCTTTCGGGGCGGGGGTACAGTGTGCTTCAGCCACTGGATCAGGTTAAGTAATAAATGATAGCATCGATCCCAGGGGGCAATCCCCCCAGGCAATACCTGCCCCCTTGGGGGCGGTGGTGGGTTTATTGCCCAGTACCTGAGGCAACCCCCTTGTGGGGGAATGCCGACAGGATCGATGCAATTTTTGTTCTTTCTCGTTAAAACAAAGCCTTGTGCCCAGCCCATACAAGTGGGGTATGAGGCAAATACCCATACCCTAAGGATGGCCACAAAAATCATAACAGTGTTCTGCATGTTGTACATTTTTCTGGTTGTGGTAATTTAATTTAATTAATTATATTTAATTACTCTATCTACACAAAACTAATATGAAGCTGGTTGTTATTTTTTGTGATTTTTTTATGTACTTATTTCTTTAATTCTGCTTATACTAATCTATCTTTGGATTTTATTTATTTCATAGATTTATTATGATTTCATTTGAACATTGATATGAAAAGAAAATTGCTTACAAAGAAATATTTTGTAAATCAATGTATATTTTCTGGTAATAAAGGACTATTTGCTCGTAAATTCCTACCATGAAATAAACTGAACCCCCATTTTATGTCCGTGTTTTTGTATTAAATGTTTTATTTTTCTTGCACCCGTTATTTTACAATACTGAATATATTTTCTTTATTTATTTTAATATTCATTTCAATGTGCATATTCTAAAAGTTTTTATTTTGTGAGAATGTTTAGTTTTAAAGTGGGGGCTCGTTTTACAATTTAGGCATAAATTGGATCCTTCTTTTATGACCGTAATTTTGTTTTTTCGTCGACGATGATTAAAATCTGACGTTTTTATTTTAGAGTACCAAAGCCAAAAATAAAAGAAATAACAACAACAAAAAGTAATATTCAATTTTTTACTCGTAAATTCCTGCCATAAAATTAGGCTTGGGCATTTTATGGTAGGAATTTACAAGTAAAAAGTTGAAGTGTAAAAACGAACCCCCACTTTAAAACTAAGCATTCTCACAAAATAAAAGGTTTTAGAATATACACATTGAAGTGAATATTAAAATAAATAAAGGAAATATATTTAGTATTGTAACATAACGGGTGCAAGAAAAGTAAAACATTTATTGCAAAAACACGGACATAAAATGGGGGTTCAGTTTATTTTATGGTAGGAATTTACGAGCAAATAGTCCTTTAATACCTATTTTCTTTGTAAGAAAATAAAAGTTTTGTATTCAATCAAATATTTCCTGGTGAATAATTTTGGTTGGCTTTTTGGATTTTACTGAATGTCAACTGCTGTTGGGTAATTTGGATCATATGACCTTTAGGCACCCCTTTTGCTTTGCTGATTCATAAGTACATTTTTTTCATTTACACCGTCAACATCCGGTTGTTTGTTAGGAGTTAGTTTTATAATTTAAAAAAACCTCTAAAAATCGTCTGTTAACAAACAACCAGATTTTGACGGTGTAAATGAAAAAAATGTACTTATGAATCAGCAAAGCAAAAGGGGTGCCTAAAGGTCATATGGTCCGGTAATTTTTGACATTTTGTTTTATTCATTCTTGATTCTTTAAAACATTTTTGAACTCGTTTTTTCTATTTAAGCCACCACCCTGTTGGTGGGGTGTTAGAATGCACTGACTGCACCTCTGCAGAGGGGTAAGACTCCCCCAATGGGGCCACCTGTTGGCCGTGGGTGGCGACCCGTGATGCTTAAGGATAGAGACCAGGTGGATGAGCAGTTCATGACATGCAATACTCCACTTTGGCCCTATCTTGGGCTAGACAGGCGGTCGAAGAGACCCCCTCCGATCAATCGGCTGGTCACGTCAAACCCAAGCATCTATATGATTTTCCCAACCCTATTGCCCTTACGGCAAGCCCCAACCCCTTTTTATCATATGGGTGCTAGAAGGTGGTGGCTGCGGGTCTACATGTCCTGGGTATGGCGTTAAACTCTATCTGATGGTGAGGTTCCAGTTCTGGAGGTTTGGGGAATGTGGAGCACTCCTTCATCACCATTGCTCCCTGGTCCACTCTGACCCGGAGTGGTAGTATCTGTTAGGGTCCCATCTATGGGTTAAATAGAAAAATGTATTTATAAAAAAATTGTATTATCCATTAAGAATTGATTTATTTCAAAACTTTATTGGCATTAAATGACCCACTGAGGTTGATATGCTGTAAAACAAAACAAAATAAAACATATTTAAGCCATACATGGGACCCTAATGGTGAGGCTTCAGTTCTGGAGATTTGGGAAGTTTGGAGTACTCGTTCATTGCCATTACTTCCAGGTCCACTCTGACTCTGAGTAGTAGTACCTGTTATTAGCCTACATAGGACTAAGATAAATTAGGTTTTGTGGGATGCTATACTTTGATTTGGTAAGAGATATCATATCTTAAAAAAGACATGGCCTGGACGTTAGGCTTTAAAAGTCACATGGAATCCAAACCAAGCAGTTGCATGATGGGAAGCTTAGTATTTAGATACCCCGTGGGCTTTTTAGGACTCAAAGGTTATCGCAACTTACAAACAAAATGACGGTTGAAACAAAATCAAAGGAGCCAGGAAACACCGTCATAAAAGTGAGAATCTAAAATGTAAATCATCGTTGTCAACTTATTTCCATCACCCAAATGTAAAATGACGATCGATTGCTTTTGAGTTCTGTCCGTTAACAAGTTACACACTTTGATACACCTGAATATATTACAGTTTCAAAATGAGACTCCACAACAAGTTTGTGGAGACCAACATTTGCAAGTCATATCATTAAAAAAACAGCATGACACTTTAAATTATATATTATACTAGGGACTGGCAAAAAAAATCAGCTTCTACGAGTTTTAAAAGCAAATTAAAATTATTTAATCTATTATTTAAGGTCAAACTTTGTCTAAATCGATAAGTAGTAACATAATGACCATCATTAAAAAAAGAAAAATATTACTACATATGTAGTTTATTTTTAAAAGATTTAAAACCATTTGTTTTGGTAAATTTTGACGCGATCTGCCATTCTGTCTCTTTTTCAAGGGTTTTAAGAGCTTGTTTACAATTTTAATATAACATTCGCGATTGCAAAAAAAATTACCAAAAATCAGGTAATTATCCGATTTTAATGAAATTTTCAGTATTGATTTATCAATTAATGAATTTTATAATGCATTAGTTTAAACTTTAATTTAGTATTTTTGCTATAAAAAATTAATATATAAAATTCATTTAAAATAAAAATATTCAGAATTTAAGTTTAAAATTTATATTTTTAGATTCTAAAAATAAATATCTACTTAATGCAAACCTTATTTTTTTCGAAAAAAAGTATACGTTTTGAAGAAAAACTCGATTGAAAATGTACCCCCTCCCCATTTTAAGCAGAAAAAACATCGATGTATAATTTTTTCTTTTATAAAATAATAGTCAACTAAATAATTATCGAAATGAGTAAAAAATAAATCTCCAAAAAATAAATTATTTATTATTTTTTTACTTTTTATTTTCCGATTTTCAGTACTTATTTTCTCATAAAATAGCAACCTTAAAATTTTTTTTTTGTTTCTATTCATAACTTCGGTCTTTTATCTCTTTATTTATACTGTAATTAGTAAACTATAAGACCAACTTGAAAAAGATATTAAGCCCCCAACATAAGGGGGGTCAAAATTAAGCGAACTGAAAAAAATGAGAAAGTTTTGAAATAAAATGAATAATGCATTATAAAGATCGTTCATTGATGAATAAACACTGAAAATTTCATTAAAATCCGATAATTCCCTGATCTTTGGTAAATTATTTTCTGTAGGGGGGGCTAAAGTCATTTTGTCAAAAACGCATTTTAGGCTCATTTTGCCAGTAGCTATATTATTATACAGTTGCAGTTTAATTCACTTAGTCTCCTTTAAAGTAGACAATTATCTTGCTAGCATCTCTTCCTCTTTTCAAAACAATTTGCAAAGTTCTTTATCAGAATTGCAATCAGTTGCTCTGTTAAATACTTTGTTGCATTTGTGGTCTGAAATCTCCTTCGTTTTAGTGTCCTGGATCTAATGGTGAGGCTCCAGTTCTGGAGATCTGAGAAGTTTGGAGTAGCCCTTTATTGTCATTACTCCAAGGTTCACTCTGACTAGTTGTACCTATTAAGTACTGCTATCCAATGGTGAGCAATATGAGATTTAAAAAGTGTATAATTTAGTTATAGATTATATTGAGGGCCAGGTTAGCTCAGTCGGTAGAGCGTTCGGCTAGAAACTATGAGATTCCTAGTTCGATACTGGTCCGCGCCAACTCAGCGTATGGGTAGCACAGGGATCTGTGCGGTAAAGTAAGGAGCTGATGGTATGTGTGGCGTTCCACTTCAGATGCTAAAATAATCTCCTTGGTCTAACGCTAGTGAAAAGGGGATAGACTCTCTTGCTGTATGGCTCATACCAACATTAAGCCGCCCTGACGACTTTACTTTTACTTACTATAGATTATATGGACCATATGACCTTTAGGCACCCCTTTTTGATCTAGATTCAGAAGGACATGTTTTTCATTTACACCGTCAATATCCGGTTGTTTATTAGGGGTTAGGGTTAGGGGTAAAACTCTAAAAATCGTCTTAGCAAACAACCGGATATTGACAGTGTAAATGAAAAACATGTCCTTCTGAATCAAGACACAAAAAGGGGTGCCTAAAGGTCATATGGTCCGATTATATAACTATGGGTGAAATAGATCTGTTTGAAAATTATTCATATTCAATAGGACTGTGTGCAAAAAAAATCCTCTTAAGAAACAACTACACAAAAAATGTAAATATGAATGTATAAGGGAGAGTAAAACATTATCCACACTATCACCATAACATATCTTTATTATTGTCTCACTGTAATCTGCACATATGTGTTTATAGTTGGCACTGTTGGAGACGCGTGGTCTAATGGTTAGAGTCGTAGGAAATGGACTCGTCGACCCGGATGAAACTGTTTGTATTTCACATGGCGCTAATACCCTTGGGAAAGGTATGAATCCAATTCTCCCTCCAGCTATGGGCAAATAGCAGAGCAGACTGGGCTAGGTAACCAGTCTAGGAGAAGGAAAACTCTGAATTCAAACCTGGTAAACTCCGCTAAAAAATGACCTTGTGTCGCATCCTGCTCGTGCGGAGGGGTTGGTAAATATATATAGTTGGCACTGTTGTGGTTATGTGATCAAAGTTTAAACCTGATCGCACCATTTTGCTTGCTGACTTTGAAGTATAAAAATGGCTAATCCACTGTTAGTATGAACCAAGGAAGTGACCTGATTTCTCTGGTTGGAAGAAGTGTTAGGAGCTGAAATTCATTGTAGTCTTTTAGCATGATACAGGGATAGTATACACTACTGTGTAAAAGTGTGTATGAGTGGATATAGAAGTTTAAAAGAGGCCAGACTAGTGTGATGCATAAAGAGGGAGCAGAACACCCATCAACCTCCACCACTGATGAGAAGATTAAGCAAGCTTGCAAAATGGTAATGGTAAACTGGCGAGTTATCGATGAGGTAGCTTATTCTCTGTAGATTAGTCATGGATCTGCTTATCAAACCATCCATGATGAGCTTGGCTTGCATAAAACAAGAGTGGATAATTTTTTAATCTCCCTTGTACAATGAACACTATTCCCTAACCTCTAGGTATAAAATAAACCCACATGAGTTGACATGCCATTAAAATCAATCAATCAATCTTTAAAATTGCTATCATTTTAGAGTCAAGTATTTTTTGGTTGTTCATTTTTTGTCAGACAAATTATTTTATTAAAAGTAAAATTTAATCCAATCGTTAATTGCCTCTCCTTGACCATTGAATGGCATGTCAACCCGTCTGGGGTTATTTTATGCTGAGAGGTTAACTATTGTGATATTCAACACCTTGTTTTATCAACAGACAAACTATTCAAAATGAGGTTATTTCCTATAAGTCTAACATAAACAAAGGGGAACCACTCTTGACTGATAAATTATTTATTTATTTTCCCATTAAACTAACCCTAAACCTAACCTCGTCTTCTTTTTTCCTAGTAGATCAATAAATAATTTATCAGTCAAGAGTGGTTCCCCTTTGTTTATGTTAGACTTATAGGAAATAACTCAAAATGATTTCCCAGGTTGAATCATTGTTATGCTCAGACGGACAAGGTACACCTGAAGGACAAAGTCGCCACCGCTTCAATACTTAAAAAGGATAGGGTGTATCGGTGGCCTCGGTCAGATGCCCCCAGAGTGGAGGTATCGAGAGACCTGGACAATGTTTGTCCTTAACCATACATACACGTGAGAGCTCAGTCGGTAGAGTGTCTGCCCAGGAACCACAAGGTTCCTGGTTCGATACCTGTCGTCACCAACTTAGCGCATGAGTAGCATAGGGATCTGTGCGGTAAAGTAAGGAGCTGATGGTTGGTCTGGCGCTCCACCTCAGACACCAAAACAATCTCCTTGGTCTAGTGCTAGTGTAAAGGGGATAGACCCCCTCGCTGTCTGGTTGATACTGACTTTAGGTCACCGCGACGACTTTACTTTTACTTTTCCTCGCGAGAGTACCCACATCAAACTGTCTGTTCTGTTTTGTCACCCTTGTGGGAAGATTGAATGATCAAGATACATTTCTTTTTTAAATTTTTTAACAAACCTCCATCAGAATCGTAAATGTAAAGAAAAGTTGTGTAAAAAAAAAAATGAATTAAGAATGTACGCCTGCATCACAATTTATCAAATGAATTTTATTTTATAAATGAAGACTTCTGTAGGTGTGATTATTACGCGATCCGTTTTATCATAAACTGTTTTGTTTACAAGTGACTAGGATAAAAAAAATTGGAGCATTTAAAAAACAAGCAACTTATATCCTTCCATTTTAAAAATATATTGTTATGCAAAGTTTTAATTCAATTTACGAAATTAAAATTTTTGTAACTGACTTTTAAAAACAACAATCGACCGACGGTTGAATTGTCATGTAAACATTTTTGTCTTTCGTTGACTTAAGCTGTAAGCAGTTTCGTTCCAGATTCACTTATAAAACCCTGAAAATAATTTCATTATTTGTTCTTTCAAATTAAACAACTTCAATTTAAGGATTATATCTTCAGGTTTGATATTAAAATCAAAGAAAGAAACACAATTCAAGCCCGAACAGGCATCCGTAGATTCAGTTAATAAAGAAAGGAAAATGTCGACTAACTTGTTTGTAAAAATAGTTGCAGATGCTGCTAACGATTTGGCATGATTTTATTTTTCTGTTGAAAAATACAATTCAAGATGAAAATTTAGTAAATATTTTAATCTAATTAAAAAAAGAATTAAAAATTAAAAAATAAAACATGAATACCTATACGATTTGGTTTTATTTTATAAATATGTAAAAATACTTCTTGTTTACATGTGACGAGGTGGCCGAGTGGTTAAGGCGATGGACTGCTAATCCATTGGGGTCTCCCCGCGTGAGTTCGAATCTCATCCTCGTCGATGTTAATTTTCTTCTAATTTCAGAAATTATCTTAATCTAGTTTTCCCAGTTAATCAGTGATAATTATTTTCAGAAGATCATAAACTTTGGTTATCATTATTCACACACCACACACAATAATTAATTCGATCTGTTCATATAAAATAATATGCACATTTCCATTTATATTTATTATTTAAAAACGAAGAAGGTACAATTTTACAAAAAAGAAAAAAATTAAAACAAACATGTTTTTTTCATTTGAGATTTTATATCTATTTCTAATGGAGTGTTTGCTACTCTTAAATTTATTTTTCAAAGATTTTGTAACAAAATCAAATTAATAATGATTGATAAATATAGATTAATTTTTAAAAAGTCATAACTGTTGAAATGGTCAGGTGCGTGAATTTGTATATCACTAATTTATGGTTATTATGTACGTGTCACATGTTATCTTTGAATTGCCAGAGGTCAGGGTTCGACCTAGGACCAAAAAGAAAAAAAAAAAAAAAAAAAACGGTTAGGATTTCAAATGCCAATTCTTAAGATTGGCAATAAAGTTCCCCCATCTTGAAAGATTGGCGGAACACAATCTTCTTACTCTCTTAAAAACCTATTTGACAATTCTTAACTTGACAAGTTAAAAAAATATTCAATACTTTCGTACACAATTTTTTTTAAGAACGTGCGCACAAACATAGTTTAACTTTTTAAAGAAATAATCATTTTATGAAACCTGGTTTTGAGGATGTAGGTTGAAACTTTTATGAGTTAAAGTTTTTAAATGACAAAAGTTAGTTTGAAACTTTCATGTACGTGTCTTTTTGTCCATAAGATTTTTGCTGTCCAAATTTTGTTGTCTTTTTTTGTTGTCCATAAAATTAAAAATAATGTTAGTTAAAATTAATATTTATTGTTTGGTAGTGGACACGCATCACTGTCACACACACACACACGCACACACACACACACACACACATGCGTGCACACACACACACACGCGTGCACACACACACACACACACAAGCGTGCACACACACAAACACACAAAGTAAAACATCAACTTTAAAAAAGAAAAAAAAATAACGTCGTTTTTTTGTATAGTTAGTTTATTTTAGTCTGATACAAGTTTTCAGTAATGGAGCTCCCTAAAGAGATCGAACCCATGATTCAATACGCCGTATTGGTTTGTGAGGTGAACTTACTAACCATTGTTTTTGACATCATAAAAATAAATAAATACTTATTATTTTTAACCTATGACTAGAGAATAAGTAGAATGAGCATATAAAACCTACTGTCAGGCAGACGAGGTGGCCGAGTGGTTAAGGCGATGGACTGCTAATCCATTGGGGTCTCCCCGCGTGAGTTCGAATCTCATCCTCGTCGATAGTTTTTTTTCTACCATGAAAAAGAAAAAGCTTTTTATTGATAATAATGATAGTAATAAAAAAAATTAATTAAGTTATAAAAGAAAAAAAAATCGGTGTATTATTTTGTTATTTATTTCAAAATCTGCGCCCTCACCAGAAAAAAAAAAACTTTCAAAAATTTTCACTTTGAAATAAGGGCCCTTTTTTTAAATTTATTTTTTTTTTTTTTTTACAACAGTTGCTTGGGATAGATATGAAACAACAATTTAAACAGAAGAAGTCTTATCAATTAATTTATCTTTTTTTTTTACCCTAAAAGTTTTTTTTTTTTTAAGTATTTACTATTTATTTATTTACCCAATCCAACACGGGTAGGATGTAGCACAAGGTCGTAAGTATGGTGCATACTGTGAGGCTAAAAAAGTTTGTTTTTTATCAGACTTTACAGCAATTACGCACAGATATTAATTTTAGCTGAGTTCTTATAAAATCTGTTATTTTCCGATTTCTTTTAAGAGAACGAAAAAGAAGATAAAAGTGCTTGTGCACTGTACTATACAGTGTACTGTACAAAATAGCCAGCACATTAACCTTTACGTTAATTGTTTTAATGTAGAAAATTATATATAAATGAAATGCAACACTCTCACACTTACTTCTGGATGTCCCGTGATACTTGCAACTTTGTGTTACATCTTACCCGTGACAAATGGGTTAAGTAAATACCTACTTACTTACCCTTGGAAAAGGTAATGTAGGGCAGAATGGGCTCTTTAACTTTGGTATGGCAACCGTTATAAGAGAAGGAAAACTCTGAATTCAAACCTGTTAAACCGCGTTTAAGAAATAGACCTTGTGTCACACCCTACTCGTGCAGAAGGGTTGGTAAATATGAACTTACCAATAATCAGAGTAACTTTCAGTCATTTGCTTCATTATTTTACTGATCTGTTACAGTTAAGGCTCAAAATATTCAAATTGACCATCGACCATAACTCGACGCTTTCTTAATGGATGGGAGAGGGGAAGACTAAAAAATATGGCCGATGGTTGAATTGTAGCGTGTTGTAGACGTATTTTTATGACTTATCTATTAAGATATAAAATGAAGCTAATGGCTGAAACTGAGACTTGAATTCTATTTTAAACTTTATAAATTTCTCTCGTTTTGTTTTTCCAGAAAAATGTCGATTGAATATTTTTATTTTTTTTTTTGTTTTCACGCACTAAGACGAAGTAACTTATTTAAGGGGAAACTTTTATTTTCTAGGCTGGATTGGCATAATGTCTTTTTAACGCGGGGAGCCACGCACAAACCGAAGCTCAATGCGGTGTAAAAATCCTTGGTCCGTTGGCTTCCTCTTCGGGGACGCCTTAGGCGCTGGGCAATAATCTTAACCATTTTAGGCATTTTTGGGGCATTAAACCAACCTCTTGTCACAATTACCCTCGTTGAGATGCAAATATATACTGGTATCTTTTGTCTTGTCTTTGGTGGGACACATCACAAATAAAACGAATCTTGTTCTTAGAGATACATCGCTCAGCAGTACCCCTCCATTGCACCAATGAAGTTAAGTTTAAATGCCAATGGAATTAAGTTCTCTTTTTTCCCCCTTTTAAATCTCTTCACACAAAAATGTGTTTGAGGTGAGCGCTAGGGATATCCAATAAAAAGGCCTCTTTGTGGGGATATGAATGATATTGCTCTTTGAGTATCATCTTTGAATAGTATTCATATATGTATGGGGTATAAGTGGTTTTGGGTGTTTTACAGGTTTAAGGGGCCGGTTTAGCTCAGTCGGTAGAGTGTTCGGCTAGGAATAACAAGGTTCCTGGTTCGATACCAACCCTCGCTAACTCAGCGTATGAGTAACACAGGGATGTGTGCGTTAAAGTGAGGAGCTCTAAAATAATTTCCATGGTCTAGTGAAAAAGGGGATAGACCCCTTCGCTGTCTGGGTGATATCGACATTAGACCGCCCCGACGACTTTACTTACAGGTTTAAAGGTAGCTTGGATATTCTGGTTGCGTGTTTTTAGGGGTTTTATGCTTTAACCCCATCTCATTTGGCGGTTGCGTTGAAAAGAAAGAATTTAAGGAACGAAAAAGTAAAGAGACAAAGGCAGGAGGTAATTTAATGACTTGGGCTTTATTGACCGGGTCATAGTCGACCTGGCAGATTGCAGCAGTGCAGTGTTCTGAATGGTTTCAATCCTTCCTCTGATTTCCAAACTTTCCAAACCCTTTTCTAATCCTTTTGGGACCGTTCAAAGTGCACCAACTACAATTGGTATTACTTTAACTTTCATATTCCATAACTTTTTCAGTTCTCTGGCAAGGTCCAGATATTTATCCATTTTTTAATTTTCCTTTAGCTTCACCCTGTGATCTGCTGGAACTGCAAAATCCACCAGTTGACAAGTTCTTTCTTTTTTGTTTATCAACACTAGGTCTGGTCTTCTTGCTGGGATAAGGTGATCCGTTTTTATTTCAAAGTTCCAGAGAATTTTATGTGTTTCGTTCTCTAGAACATATTCTGGTTTATGCATATACCATTTTGTTGTATGGTCAAAATTTAATTTTTTGCACAATTCCCAGTGGATCACCTTCCCAACCCAGTCGTGTCTGGTTTTGTACTCTCGTTGTGCTAGTTTGCTACATTCGCATAGTACATGGTTTACAGTCTCATCTCTATTACCGCATAATCTGCATTTACTATTTTGCTGGGTCTTATCAATTTTTGCTTTGATATATTTGTTCTTATGGCATTATTCTGTGCAGCAATTATTAATGATTCAGTTTCTCTTTTAAGGTTTCCTTTTCTTAACCACGTCCAGGTCTTTTCGTGTGCAACCTCTCCAGTTTGTCGTTTGAAGTGTCCATATAATTGTTTTTCTTCCCATTTTTGTTTTCTAATCTTTGTTTTTGTTCTGTTTGTCCCTATGTCACATCTACTATTATTGGCTGCCATAAGTAATCTGTCTTTACTCTTTTTTGTATAGTCTTCGAGTTGTTGGATTGTGGTTTCTACGCAGTCCTTTATGTTGGCAAGACCTTTTCCCCCTTCCTTTCTTGACACATATAATCTATCTCTATCGTCTCTAGGGTGGAGAGCCTTGTGCATGGTCTATTATTATTATTATTATTATTATTATTATTATTATTATTATTATTAAATGATGATGATGATGTTTAGAAAATAAGAGACTAGAATAAGAACTGGAAATCAGAGGAAGAATTGAGACCACCCAGACAACAGCATTGTTGAAATCAGCTAGAATAGTGAGAAAAGTCCTGGAGGCCTGAGGAGGTTTGTTTAGCTGGCTCCAGTGAAAGACCATCAGCTTTACACTGGTGTGAAAAACTCACAAGGGGTGAAAAAATGTGATACCAATTGTAGTTGTTGCCCTTGGAATTGTCCCCAGGGGTTTAGAAAAAAGACTGGAGGAATTGAAAATCAGAGGATGAATTGATACTTATTCAGACAACATCATTGTTAAAATCAGCTAGAGTCCTGGAAACCGGAGGAGACTTGCTGTCACCCAGACTTCAGTGAACTGATGGTCCATCAGCTTACGCTGGTGTGAAAAATTATATTCGTTGTTTTTTTTACTAAATAAATCCCGTATAGAAACTTATAAAAATCTTCTGATATAATTATTCAGACTTTTATCTATCTATATAGAAAAAAATTAAAAATCGTCTTTTATGAGTTCATTTTTTCATATTTCATAAAATAAAATTGGGGTGGGGAGACCTCGTAAAAATATTTCCCAAATAAATTTTAGGAAAAAAATATTTTAAACATAATTTCAGGAACATGTAAATAATAACCGAAATTTTCGTAAAAATTTGACTGTTAGTTGATTTTTCAAATAATTTTTTTTTTTTAAAGCCGGTAGTCATAACTTGTTTTTGGCCACGTTAAATTTCAATTAATTTAACGGTGCGAAAATGTAAACATTGTTTTCGTTCTTAATTTTCATTATTTCCGTAATCTGAAAATTTAAAAAAAAATCATCAGGAGATTTTTTTAATGTTTCTTCTTTTGAATGGACCAAATATTTTCAAGACAATATTAACCTTTATACAAGTTTAATTGTGTTAAATATAGGTACATTTGACAGGTCAAATTGGAAGTCTCTAGCGTGCAGGTTCCCGCTCATAAAAATAAATAAATAAATCATGAAAATTATTTTCGCGAATTATTTTGGTAGCTTTCCATTCAGAAGAATTTATTATACTCAGAGAATTTGTGAAATTTGAAATTAATTAATTTTTAAAATAATTTAGACAGGGGGTCCTATTTACTACATAAATACAATGACGAAAATACCGAAATACGTTAGCATCAATTCAGAGAAAATGATAACAAAAAACAAAACAAACAAACAAACAAATAACTCGTGTTCACATGGAATCGACAGAAAGTCAGGGACCATTTTAGTTTGCCATTTTTAGTAGACATAAGTAAATTAATAAATTTTAAGTCAGAACGTTGTCAAAAAAATCGCTTTCTTGTGGGATGTGTGTAAAATAAAGTGATTTTACTTTACTCCTTACCTTACAGTAAATTTTACTGTGTGTAAGGATTGAGTCATTTTGTATTTAATTATGCATTTATCTATTCAAAAGTTGCTTTTGTTTTTTAACAAATTATAACGATATTTTGTTGACTGAAATTTGGAAACTGAAAAAAAAAAAAATGAAGTTGTTTAAAATGTGAGAAACATGGTTCATCGTCTGCCATGTTTTCTCTTTTGGTGAAGAAAGGCCGTTGTTGTTAAGTCGGAAAATCTGTTTGACTTTGATTTAATTTAAAAAATTTAAATAATAAATAAAATATCGTTTAAAAATAAATTGAAAATGATGATTTAATTGTAACATGTAATTATAATCTAGAATTAAAAACAAAAAGAAGGAAAAGAATTTGTAAAATATATTATTATTGCTAAATTTTCAGTCCTTCTCCAAGCTGGTCCTCGGTAGTATAGTGGTAAGTATCCCCGCCTGTCACGCGGGAGACCGGGGTTCGATTCCCCGCCGGGGAGGCATACATTTTTTATTTATAATTTTCATAAAAATTTGAAAAATGTTGTAAAGAAATTATAAAAATTTCCATAAAACTTAGTATACTTTACTTTAAATTTTATGGAAATTTTTATAATCTTAAAAAGTTATAAAAATTTCCATAAAATATATATATACTTAATATATATTATTATTATATTATTTGCTCCTTTTGAGTTTTCACATCAGCATTAGCTGATGGTCTTTCACTGGAGTCTGAGTGACAGCAAGTCTCCTCAGGTCTCCAGGACTCTTCTGAGTATTCTGGCAGATTTCAGCAGTGTAGTGTTCTGAATGGTTTCAACCCTTCCTCTGATTTCCAAACATTCCAGCCCCTTTTCCAATCCTTTTGGGACTGTTCCAAGTGCACCAACTACAATTGGTATCACTTTCCTATTCCATAACTTTTTCAGTTCTCTGGCAAGGTCCAGATATTTGTCCATTTTTTAATTTTCCTTTAGCTTCACCCTGTGATCTGCTGGCACTGCAAAATCCACCAGTTGACAAGTTCTTTCTTTTTTGTTTATCAACACTAGGTCGGTCTTCTTGCTGGGATAAGGTGATCTGTTTTTATTTCAAAGTCCCAGAGAATTTTATGCATTTCATTCTCAAGAACAGATTCTGGTTTATGCATATACTATTTTGTTGTATGGTCAAAATTAAATTTTTTGCATAATTCCCAGTGGATCACCTTCCCAACCCAGTCGTGTCTAGTTTTGTATTCTCATTGTGCTAGTTTGCTATATTCGCAGAGTATATGGTTTACAGTCTCATCTCTATTCCCGCAAAGTCTACATTTATTATTTTGTTGGGTCCTATCAATTTTCGCTTTGATGCAGTTTGTCCTTATGGCATTATTTTGTGCAGCAATTATTAATGATTCAGTTTCTCTTTTGAGGTTTTCTTTTATTAACCATGTCCAAGTCTTTTCAAGGGCAACCTCTTCAATTTGTCATTTGAAGCGTCCATATAATTGTTTTTCTTCCCATTTTTGTTTTCTAGTCTTTGTTGTTTTTCTGATTGTCAATCTGTCGCTTCTACTATTGTTGGCCGCCATAAGTAGTTTGTCTTTGTATTTTTCTTGTGTAATCTTCAAGTTGTTGGATTGTGGTTTCTACGCATTCCTCTATGTTGGCAAGACCTCTTCCTTTCTTGACACATATAATCTATCTCTATCATCTCTAGGGTGGAGAGCCTTGTGCATGGTCATTAATTTTCTCATCCTTTGGTCAATCTGTCTGAGTTCTTCCTTTGTCCATTTTAAGAATGGTCCTGAGTATCTTATAATGGAGACAGCCCAGGTATTGATTCCTTTGATCAGATTTCTGCTGTTAAGTTTGGTTTCTAGAAGTTTTCATTTCTGTTTGCATGATATTGTCCGCATTTAAAATTCCTAAGTATTTGTAGCTTTCATTTTCATCAAGTGATTTTATAGTTTCCTGATTTGGCAGTTGTATTCCATCCATTAGCCTAAAATGTGTTTTTTGACAAAATGACTTTAGCCGGGGGGGGGGGGGCTAAAGCAAGGCCCTCTAAGATATCAGTGTATATCTTAGAAGGCGCTGGCTAAAGTCATTTTTATAAAAAACTGGAGTTCATACTCTGTGAACCTCTTATACTAACAATGAAATTAGCAGACAACCCAGCCCAGAAGAAGGAAGGAAATCAGCCCAGAAGAAGGAAGGAATCAGCCCAGAAGAAGGATGGAATCAACCCAGAAGAAGGAAGGAAATCAGCCCAGAAGAAGGAAGGAATCAGCCCAGAAGAAGGAAGGAATCAGCCCAGAAGAAGGAAGGAAATCAGCCAGGAAGGAATCAACCCAGAAGAAGGAAGGAATCAACCCAGAAGAAGGAAGGAAATCAGCCCAGAAGAAGGAAGGAATCAGCCCAGAAGAAGGATGGAATCAACCCAGAGAAGGAAGAAATCAACCAGAAGAAGGAAGAAAATCAACCCAGAAGAAGGAAGGAATCAGCCCAGAAGAAGGAAGGAATCAGCCCAGAAGAAGGATGGAATCAACCCAGAAGAAGGAAGAAAATCAACCCAGAAGAAGGAAGGAATCAACCCAGAAGAAGGAAGGAAATCAGCCCAGAAGAAGGAAGGGAATCAGTCCAGAAGAAGGAAGGAATCATTATGTTCACATATTTTATTTCTTGGTGACAACTTTCATCATACCAACCTCACTCTCAGGCCAGGAATTAGTGAACAAAACATAACTAAAATCGATCTAGAAGCATAATTCAACATCTCCACACTGGATAGTAAGTTTCTCAAATTAGTAGACCAGTTCACATACCTTGGTTGTAATATCTCATCTACAGAAATTGATATCAATATACGCACAGGAAAGGAATGGACTGCTATAGACAGATTATTGATCATATAGAAATCTGATCTTTCAAATAAAGCATGAATTCTTGAGCCATGTCAATGCTACTGTATTGCTGCACCACTTGGACTTTTAGAGAAAAAAACTAGATGGATGCTGCGTGATGTCTTGAACAAATCTTGAAAGCAGCACCACACAAAAAAGCAGCTGTACTGCCACTTGCCTCCTATCACACAAACTATCCAAATGAGATTAATAAGACTTTCTGGTCACTACTGGAGAAGCAAGGATGAACTGTTATGTTCTTCTGTGGATACCTGCATCATGAACACACCAGTGTTGGCCAACCAGCAAACACCTACATCAATCAGCTCTGTGCAGATTATGCATGCTGTGCAGAGGACCTGCCTGGGGCGATGGCCTGTAGGGAGTGTTGATGAGAGACAATCTTGGGTATCCATGCAGTCAACACAACCTGATGATGATAATAATGTTATATCCTAAGATATTAGGAATAACAAAATATAACAAAACAAATATATCTTAAAAAATACAACAATATTTGTTTTTATTTTTTCATCGACCAGAATACTGGGTTGGATAAAAAATTAACTGTCAACAAGTGGTGTATTCATCAAGCAGCCATATTATTGTCTGATACTACACTTTTTTCAGTGAAGAGTCAAACGTTCATTAAGGGAGATAACTCTCCCCTAACAGATAAGAAAAGGTTTATAATATAGCATTGTGACACTGTATGTACATTGTTGGATAAAAACCTTTAATGGATTTATGAGATTTAAAGTAACTTCTAACAGAAAAAGTCTGTTTATTTTTTGTGAGTTTAGTGAGTTTTATCTGTGTTGTAGGCAGATATACAGACCCAAGTATTGCAGTCTGATCTATGAACCTGAACAAAATTGTGTTTTGATATCTTATTTGTATTTGCTACTTTTGTTCTATCAATCTGCAGTATTAAAAGACATGACAGGTGTATAAGAAGTGAGAAATGCTTTTGTTGAAATGTTACAGTATATTCTCAGCCCATGATACAAATAGTTAATCTGACCACATATTCAATTTGACCAAATTGCTGATATGACCACATAGTTAATATGACCAAATTGCTGATAAGACCACATATTCAATTTGACCAAATTGCTGATATGACCACATAGTTAATTGGCCAAAATTGCTGATATGACCACATATTTAATATTACCAAACTGCTGATATGACCACATAGTTATTTGGACCAAATTGCTGATATGACCACATATTTAATATGACTAAATTGCTGATATGACCACATAGTTAATTGGCCAAAATTGCTGATATGACGACATATGTAATATGACCAAATTGCTGATATGACAACATATTTAATATGACCAAATTGCTGATATGACCACATATTTAATATGACCAAATTGCTGATATGACCACATATTTAATATGACCAAATTGCTGATATGACCACAGGCCAAAATTGCTGATATGACCACTGATATGACCACATATTTAATATGATCAAATTGCTGATATGACAACATATTTAATATGACCAAAATTGCTGATATGACAACATATTTAATATGACCAAATTGCTGATATGACCACATAGTTAATTGGCCAAAATTGCTGATATGACCACATATTTAATATGACCAAATTGCTGATAAGACCACATATTTAATATGACCAAATTGCTGATATGACAACATATTTAATATGACGAAATATGACAAGATATCTAATATTACCAAATTGCTGATATGACCACATAGTTAATTGGCCAAAATTGCTGATATGACCACCTATTTAATATGACCAAATTGCTGTTCTGACCACATAGTTAATTGGCCAAAATTGCTGATATGCCGACATATTTAATATGACCAAATTGCTGATATGACCACATATTTAATATGACCAAATTGCTGATATGACAACATATTTAATATGACCAAATTGCTGATATCACCACATAGTTAATTGGCCAAAATTGCTGATATGACCACATATTTAATATGACCAAATTGCTGATATGGCCACATATTTAATATGACCAAATTGCCGATATGACCACATATTTAATATGACCAAATTGCTGATAAGACCACATATTTAATATGACCAAATTGCTGATATGACAACATATTTAATATGACCAAATTGCCGATATGACAACATATTTAATATGACCAAATATGACAAGATATCTAATATTACCAAATTGCTGATATGACCACATAGTTAATTGGCCAAAATTGTTGATATGACCACATATTTAATATGACCAAATTGCTGATATGACAAGATATCTAATATGACCAAATTGCTGATATGACCACATAGTTAATTGGCCAAAATTGCTGATATGACCACATAGTTAATTGGCCAAAATTGCTGATATGATGACATAATTATTTGACCAAATTGCTGATATGACCACATATTTAATATGACCAAATTGCTGATATGACAACATATTTAATATGACCAAATTGCCGATATGACAACATATTTAATATGACCAAATATGACAAGATATCTAATATTACCAAATTGCTGATTTGACCACATAGTTAATTGGCCAAAATTGCTGATATGACCACATATTTAATATGACCAAATTGCTGATATGACCACATATTTAATATGACCAAATTGCCGATATGACCACATATCTAATATGACCAAATTGCTGATATGACCACATAGTTAATTGGCCAAAATTGCTGATATGACGACATAATTATTTGACCAAATTGCTGATATGACAACATATCTAATATGACCAAATATGACAAGATATCAAATATTACCAAATTGCTGATATGACCACATATTTAATATGACCAAATTGCCGATATGACAAGATATTTAATATGAACAAATTGCTGATTTGACCACATAGTTAATTGGCCAAAATTGCTGATATGACCACATATTTAATATGACCAAATTGCTGATATGACAACATATTTAATATGACCAAATTGCCGATATGACAACATATTTAATATGACCAAATATGACAAGATATCTAATATTACCAAATTGCTGATATGACCACATAGTTAATTGGCCAAAATTGTTGATATGACCACATAGTTAATTGGCCAAAATTGTTGATATGACCACATAGTTATTTGACCAAATTGCTGATATGACTACATATTTAATATGACCAAATTGCTGATATGACCACATAGTTAATTGGCCAAAATTACTCATATGACCACATATTTAATATGACCAAATTGCTGATATGACAAGATATCTAATATGACCAAATTGCTGATATGACCACATAGTTAATTGGCCAAAATTGCTGATATGACCACATAGTTAATTGGCCAAAATTGCTGATATGACGACATAATTATTTGACCAAATTGCTGATATGACAAGATATCTAATATGACCAAATATGACAAGATATCAAATATTACCAAATTGCTGATATGACCACATATTTAATATGACCAAATTGCCGATATGACAAGATATTTAATATGAACAAATTGCTGATTTGACCACATAGTTAATTGGCCAAAATTGCTGATATGACCACATATTTAATATGACCAAATTGCTGATATGACCACATATTTAATATGACCAAATTGCCGATATGACCACATATCTAATATGACCAAATATGACAAGATATCTAATATTACCAAATTGCTGATATGACCACATATTGAATATGACCAAATTGCTGATATGACAAGATATCTAATATGACCAAATTGCCGATATGACCACATAGTTAATTGGCCAAAATTGCTGATAAGACCACATAGTTAATTGGCCAAAATTGCTGATATGACGACATAGTTATTTGACCAAATTGCTGATATGACAAGATATCTAATATGACCAAATATGACAAGATATCTAATATTACCAAATTGCTGATATGACCACATATTTAATATGACCAAATTGCCGATATGACAAGATATTTAATATGACCAAATTGCTGATTTGACCACATAGTTAATTGGCCAAAATTGCTGATATGACCACATATTTAATATTACCAAATTGCTGATATGACCACATATTTAATATGACCAAATTGCTGATATGACAACATATTTAATATGACCAAATTGCTGATATGACCACATATTTAATATGACCAAATTGCCGATATGACCACATATTTAATCTGACCAAATATGACAAGATATCTAGTATTACCAAATTGCTGATATGACCACATAGTTAATTGGCCAAAATTGCTGATATGATCACATATTTAATATGACCAAATTGCTGATATGACAAGATATCTAATATGACCAAATTGCTGATATGACCACATATTTAATATGACCAAATTGCTGATATGACCACATATTTAATGTGACCCAATTGCTGATATGACTACATAGTTAAATGGCCAAAATTGCTGATATGACCACATAGTTAATTGGCCAAAATTGCTGATATGACCACATAGTTATTTGACCAAATTGCTGATAAGACGACATATTTAATATGACCAAATTGCTGATATGACCACATAGTTAATTGGCCAAAATTACTCATATGACCACATATTTAATATGACCAAATTGCTGATATGACAAGATATCTAATATGACCAAATTGCCGATATGACCACATAGTTAATTGGCCAAAATTGCTGATAAGACCACATAGTTAATTGGCCAAAATTGCTGATAAGACCACATAGTTAATTGGCCAAAATTGCTGATTAGACCACATAGTTATTTGACCAAATTGCTGATATGACCACATATTTAATATGACCAAATTGCTGATATGACAAGATATCTAATATGACCAAATATGACAAGATATATAATATTACCAAATTGCTGATATGACCACATATTTAATACGACCAAATTGCTGATATGACAACATATTTAATATGACCAAATTGCCGATATGACCACATATTTAATCCGACCAAATATGACAAGATATCTAGTATTACCAAATTGCTGATATGACCACATAGTTAATTGGCCAAAATTGCTGATATGACCACATATTTAATATGACCAAGTTGCTGATATGACCACATATTTAATATGACCAAATTGCTGATATGACCACATAGTTAAATGGCCAAAATTGCTGATATGACCACATAGTTAATTGGCCAAAATTGCTGATATGCCAAAATTGCTGATATGACCACATATTTAATATGACCAAATTGCTGATATGACCACATATTTAATATGACCAAATTACCGATATGACCACATATTTAATATGACCAAATTGCTGATATGACCACATATTTAATATGACCAAATTGCTGATATGACAAAATCGTTAATTGGCCAAAATTGCTGATATGACCACATAGTTGTTTGACCAAATTGCTGATATGACGACATATTTAATATGACCAAATTGCTGATATGACCACATATTTAACATGACCAAATTGCCGATAAGACCACATATTTAATATGATCAAATATGACAAGATATCTAATATTACCAAATTGCTGATATGACCACATATTTAATATGACCAAATTGCTGATATGACAAGATATCTAATATGACCAAATTGCTGATTTGACCACATAGTTAATTGGCCAAAATTTCTGATATGACCACATAGTTATTTGACCAAATTGCTGATATGACCACATATTTAATATGACCAAATTGCTGATATGACAATATATTTAATATGACCAAATTGCTGATTTGACCACATAGTTAATTGGCCAAAATTGCTGATATGACCACATATTTAATATGACCAAATATTACAAGATATCTAATATGACCAAATTGCTGATATGACCACATATTCAATATGACCAAATTGCTGATATGACAAGATATTTAATATGACCAAATTGCTGATATGACCACATAGTTAATTGGCCAAAATTCCTGATATGACCACATAGTTAATCTAACAACTGATACAGGTCGTGATTTGTTCTATGCTTCAGCAACTCTGAGCTTGAAAAAATGTTTCCAAAAGTCATGGAAGCTGTGCTGTTTTCCGACTTTGTTGACATGCCCATGTGTGTCAGATCCATGGAAATCAAAAAGGAAATCAAGCAGGTTGCTGTTGGCAAGATGGTTGAAAATTTTGTGGGTGTTTACCAACTATGTTGTTAGATGTTGGAGCTTTAATGTACCTGTTTAAATAAAATTGTTAAATTGAAATAGATCACTAAGTAGGACTGGGCTTATTCTAGTAGTGACCAGGTTTGAATTCAGAGTTGTTATTCTCCTAGACTGGTTGCCTGACCAAGGTTAAAGAGCCTAGTCTGCCCTACTATTTTACCCATAGCTTGAGGGAGAATAGTTGGATTCATACCTTTACCAAGAGTATTAGCGCTATGTGAACTGTGGCTTCATCCAGGATTTGAACTTGGGTCAACGAGTCCATTTTCTATGACTCTAACCAGTACACCATATGCCTCCCCAGGGCAGCAAGATGTTCGGAGTATGGTAGATGCCTGATAGAGGGTATTTGTTTGGTTGGGTATCTTTGAAGTTTCATGTAGTGAGATTCTAATCAAATTCTTGCTAAGAAGTCATAAAAGAAGATGGAAATTTGAAGAAGGAAGGAATCTAAGAAAATGTCTGTTATATAAATGAAGGTATGTGAATGTGAGTGCTGTTCAAATGCAAAAAAAAAAAAAAAATTGAAAATACAATAACAACAACAACATTTTAACTTACAAACTTCCTTTTTATTTGTTTTTTTTCTTTAAAAAAAAATCTCATTTGAAAATCCTTTTTTGTCTTGTCTTATTTCTTTTTCTTTTCATTTGTAACTTAATATTTGTCTTCTTTTTTACAAATCTTAAATTAAAAAATAATGTGAGAAAAAGAAAAAATATAACAGAATCCAAATCGAAAAAAAAAGAAGAAAATTAGCATAGAAGAAAGTTTTTTACTTTCTTTTTTTTTTCCCTTGTCTTTGTCAATCAGAACGTTTGGTCGGACAAATGACGTGTTTTTGATTTTTGGTTGTTTTTTTTCTCTCTTTTCCTTGCAGTTAAGAGGAAGAAGAAAAAAAAAAACAAAACAAAACAAAAAACACAAAAACAAAAAAAAAAACACCCAAAATTTCAGAATCAAACATTTTGAGTTTATAAATATCTAGAAGTCATAGTCGTGTTTAAACCCCATTTCTTGATAGTATCATTGTCATTTTTCCGAAGTTGAAAACCTGTCACAAATGAATCGGTATTAAACCTGTCCTCATTTTAATTATAACGTTTCCAAACGTGTCAGCACCAAATACCATCAAACGTCCCTGTGTTCAACTTTGTTCCGCCAGGAGCTGACCAGGGATCGGATGGATTCCAGGCTTTTTTGCCAATTCATTCCAATGATAAGGTTGTTGTTTTTTTTTTTTAATTTTTAACTGACTTAAATCAGTTTGGTTTTTTGGATCAATTAATTTTTTTAATTTATGGATTAAAAAATTGACCAACAAAAGGATCTGCGTTAGCAAATAAAGTGAATCTACAGTGTGTCCATAAAGTCTCATTACCTCGTTCTCCAGATATCACTCTCCTGGACTTCTTTCTGTGGGGTTTTAAGCTAAAGATATTGTATATCGAACAAAGATACTGGACATCACTGACCTAAATCAAAAGATCATTAATTCCACTGTGATCTTTGATGAGGCTATGCTATAGCGAACATGGTAAGAAATCAAGTACCATCTTAATGTGCTTTGTGAAAATAATGGTGCCTCATATAGAGGTGTATTAAATGAGGCAATTAAACTTCAATATCTACTCTTCTTTTTGTAATAATTTCCACATATTTCACTCTTCATTTGATTTTGTAATATTTTTTTAAAGTTGTAAAGAAACTTTATGGACACCATGTATTTCTTGCAATAAACAATATTACTTTTTATAGATCAGCATTTGTTAAAGAATGAATATAGATTATACTGATATATGGTGTAGAGGTGTATCATGCAGTTTGTGTAGCATCAGATACAAATGTCAAGTTTTTGAGGTAATTTATAATTTCATATTTCGTTGAGTTGATCTTTTATGTTGTGTTGGTATAAAGATTGAATTTGAGATCTCGATGCTATATATTTATAAAAATGATAATTTCTCTACTTAAAAAAATTACTTGCAAGATTTTAATGGTGTAAGGACACCTCTACAACATAATTCACAGTTGTGAAGTTTTTATGTCTTATTTTTCATGTATTTCTCACTGAATATATTTTTGAGAAAAATTTTTTTAATAGAAATGTAAATTTCATTTTAATGTTCTATGAAATTCACAAAAGGTTTTTATAGCTTTTATTCTTTAGCTAAATGAATTTTCTTTTTTTTATATAGTGCATTATCTGAATTATCTTTTAAATTTTAGTTTTATAAATAAATTTATTTATGCATTTGAACCTAATTAAAAAAAAAATTATTTGCGTCCATTGTAAAATTGATTATTATGTTCTTGTCATTATCAAATTATTTTATTGATTCCAAAATAAATTTATCAAATTTTTTTTTTTTTTTTTTTTTTTTTGTAAATCTTTAATATAAAATTGATAATTCTTTAAAGGAATTCTGAACTTGATTTAAAAAGTAATTTTAAAATTGCTGATCAGAAGTTTAGTCAAATTCGATTTACCAACATTGATCCTCAGTGATGACAGCATTTTTATTGATTTTTCTGTCACTTGATTGATTTCTTTACGGTTCTCAAACGGGTTTGGGCCTTAGAGTGAGTGACTTCACAAAGACTTTAATGGACAGAAAATAAAATCTACGTGAAAGAATATGTAAAGCCAAATTGGGACTTACAGATCCCAACTCGCCTATCTTGAAATTAAAGGGAGGTAACTTAATAGCAATAATATTATCTATCATTATTTTAGTAATAACGATATTTTTCTTTTATTGTTATTAATATTATGATTAAAAAGAGAAAGGACTTGTAAGTTTTATATGTAATGAATCAAACAAGGGGGTTCAGGATTGGGTTTTGAAAAAAAAACAGTCATGTGTCATGGCAAGGGGTAAAGGCTCTCTGGACGGTGTCAATTGTGGGGGGATAGGGGCGCGTGTGAAGTGCTATTATAAAAACAAAACATTTTTATTTAGTTGTGTATCATGGGTGTATAGGTGGGGAGACACTAACAAATCACACAATAAAAATTAATGTCAAACAAACAAGAAAAAATGTCAAGAAAAACACCCTGATATATTTAAAAAAAATAATAATAGTGATCAGTAATATGAAAAGAATAATAAAATATAAGAAAAAAAGATATTTAATAATAAATATTTAATATTAAAAAAATATTTAATTATAAATATATATATTCATAAATAATATAAAATGGATATTTTATATATATATATATATATATATATATATAAAATATATATTTATAAGTAATAAAATATAATAAAAAATATCTAATCATTATATATTAATTCTCTCCTTGTAGTTACCTTATTTCTAGAAAAAAATTGTTCTGAAGTAAATGCTTTTGTACTGTGGTGTGCAACTTTATTAATACAGATTTTTTTTATTTGCCACTTTCTTCAGAGCTACTTTTTTTTAACTACACCATTGTAATCTTAAAAAATTGAATAACAAAAGTATCTTTCTTACCAAATGAAGTGAATTTACAATAGACAATATTGCTTTTTATAGATCAACATCTGTTAAAGAATGAATATTGATCATTCTGATATAGTTATTTACTAAGCTTAGCTTAGATGTGGCACAAGGCCAGAAATATGGGGCACCCCATGAGAATTAAACTCATTAACAATGGTCTGCGAATCTAACTTGCTCACCATTATACCCCGTGAAGTGCCCTGATCATTCTGATATATGGTGTAGAGGTGTATCATGCAGGTTGTGTAGCCTCAGATACAGGGCCGGTGCTAGGATCTCATAGACCAATGGGGGCTACCACTCTACTACATGACAATTTTCAGAAAGTAGTATTCATATAGAATATAGGAAACCTGTCCTTCCAGGGCACCCCAAATAAGTTTGGGCCCCATCTGGTTGGGGTTTTCTGAGCTAGTATGCACCAGTCCTCATCATATATAGATGTCAGATTATTTTAGGTAATTTATAATTTAATATTTCATTGAGTTGGCCATTTTTTTTGTGTATAAATTTAATATAGAATAAATAATTTAACAGAATTTTTTTTTTTTTTTTAACTTTTATATAGAATTGATATTATTAAAGTAAATGAAAATAATGAAAATAAAAAATGTATCTAAAATTTTGTCAAATTAATTCACTTTGGGATTTATATTTATCATCTTTAGACATTTTGGTTTCTTGGTCTTCTTCCTTATATTATCCATGATTGAATAGTGGCTCAGTTGAAAAATAATTCTGAAGGAAGATTAGATAAAAAAACAAAACTGTTTATATTCACCTATTTTTAAAAAATCATTATTTCAAAAATCTACAAATTATATATTTCAATTGTTATGAATTACTTTATTAATTAAAAACAAAAATATACACTTGAAATTTTTGAACTCTAAAAGTGATTGTAAAACTATAATCCTTACATAAGTAAATAACTGTATTTTGTGATTATTATTTTTAAAACTAATTTATTATGGGTAATTTATTATAATTATCATAATATCATAATCAATCCTAATTATAATAATATTATATAATTATTAGTTAGTTAAGTTGTCGGGGCGGCCTAATGTCGGTATCAGCCATGCAGCGAGGGAGTCTATCCTCTTTTCAATAGCGCTAGACCAAGGAGATTGTTTTTTAGCATCTGAGGTGGAGCGCCACACCTACCATCAGCTCCTTACTTTACCGCACAGATCCCTGTGCTACTCATACGCTGAGTTGGCGAGGACCGGTATCAATCTAGGAACCTTGTGGTTTCTAGCCGAATGCACTACCGACTGAGCTAACCTGGCCCATAATAATATAATATCATATGATAAATATAATTATAATACATAATTATAATCATATAATATATTATATGATTATGAATGATATTGTATAATTAATTATATAATAATTATATCATAATTATTATTTATAAAACTAATGTATTTACTGTTAAAGGATTTATTTCTAGCTTGTTTCTGATTTGCACCCTCCCCCTAAAAAAAATAAATCAAAAACAAAAACAAAACCACTATTTTTACCAATAAAAAGAATAAAGTGTCTGAGATTTGTTGAGAACGTTTTGGGGAAAGCAAGAAATAAGAAACAAAAAGAAATACTTCCACAACTGGCTGACCAGATCGAACAGAAATTTAGTCAGAAAAAATGGTTAAAAAGGGTTAAAAGCAAATTGAAAAAAAAAAAAAGAAATGTGCATATTGAAAGCAAAGCACCAATTGAAATATTAAAAGCATTTAAAAGAAGTGCAGTAATTTTTTTCTTTTTTGTAACATGGACGGATTCTTTTTTTTAGACTAAGATCTTTCTTAAAACTTTAAAATTGGCAACACTTTTAAAAAATAAATTTTTTTTTTTTTGTAACACATTTTAACTTAAATTCTTTTTTTTTTTTTTGTAACACATTACTTAAATTTTTTAGCCAAACCAAATATACAATTCAAGAATTATATAAAAAGAAAGAATTCAATGAAAGATTTAGTTAATAATTAAAGAAAGAATGGGTATGCAAGGATTATTGACAACACACTAAAGTGTCACAACACACAGTATGGAAAACTTGACCAATTGCAACAATAATAATAATAATAAAAAAGCATTGACAATTTTTGTGCAACTTATGGTGAGTAAGCCAGATAAAAAAAAATTCCAGATATTTTCTTACTTCAGCTAAGTCTGGCACAAGACTCAATGGAAATCAGGGATGTTGTATTATGCAAATCTTCAAAGTAGAAAGGCCCTGTCTGCCTAGAAAATCAGTATTTAATATCTTGGTTTTTACCTGATTGTTTGGTTGTATTGCTTTATGGCATATCATCCCTTTTCGGGTCATTTATTACTGAATCAAGTCATTTTGATAAACAAAGGACTCAGATTACTTACAGTACTTGCTGTTGTTTAAGTAGTCACCCAGTTAAGTATTGAACAGGCTCATTAGTGTTTACCCTCAGTGATCTAGCAGAAACTGGTGCTTTCATTATGACTTGACCATAATTTTTACCTGATGTGTGCTGGTAAGAAATAAGTTATTACTTCCATCACAAAATGAGCAATAATTTTAATTAATAAATGTGCAATTTCACTCTTGGGTTGTAAAAACAAAGGTGCCTTGCTAATTCTTTTTACTAATTAGGAATTTATTTTGTCATTAAGTTATATTGTATAAGTTTAGGTAGTAAAGTTTTCTTTTCCAATGTGACAATTTACCATATAATATAACATGCAGTATAAAATTGTCTTTATATAACTTTTAAATGTGTATAAGATGTTTCATGATTCTTTTTTATTTGAATTCAGGTGCCCAAATTCAATTAAGAAGAGAATGATTTCCTTTTGGAGCAGAGGGAAAGTTATTTATTTATTTATTTATTTTTTTCCCAGTATTATTCACATTATAATGATAATTATAATTTCTCAAAGGGAGGTAAGAATTAAGTGCTAATCATAGAGTACTTCCCCATGTCTATTTATTTACAACTAATTAGAATATGAATTCTCTGACTTGACATGGAATTCAGCATCTACTGAAGGTGACCTTTGAACAAGTTATAAAAATAAATTTTTAAAATTTTGAGTTTTCTTAAAAATAGTCAAGCCAAAAAAAAATTAGAAAAATTTAAAAGAAAAAAAAAATCAGAAAGTGTTATTTCTTATTTACATCTTGACTTATTTCTTAACATATTTCTGGCTACCTATTCCCAAAAAAAAAGTCACTTTAGTTAAAAAAAAAAAAAGAAAAAAAAAGAAAAAACAAAAGAAGAGTTGTTAATTGTAAAATCAACATGAATCTACATTTCAAAACCTCCCATATAATAGTGAATCGTTTTGCAACATAAAAGTTACTATCACAGATTATTACTACAGTAGAGTAAGTATGGTACTGAGTGCTCCCCATTATTGACCTTGTGCCAGGCTAAGCTAAGCTTCATATATATTTATTAAGATGCTGAAAGTTTTTTCTTTTCCTACAAATTATCTTAGTTTTAAGTAAAAACTCAAATCAACTAAGCAATATTAGTTTTAACATTTTATGGTTTGGTTAGGTTTCTTTTGTTTAATGGCATATCAACCTTTGTGGGTTATTTAATCCTTGTAGCAGAATAGTAATGGTACTATTTAGTAGCAGGGTTATCAGAGGGTTCATTCCTCTCTCAAATGTATTAGTCCAAAAGTGAATGTAATGGTGTAAATGGAATTTGAACTCGCTTACTATGATGTTGCAATCCAGCATGTTAGCCACTACGCCACAAGGATTCCCCCTGAACTACTTATGGAATAATTAAGTCATTTTTTTTTATACCACTCATATTAGAAAAAGATACATGATTTATTTATTTTTTTAAATTTGTCATTTTATCTTATCTTATATACATTGACTGAGTTTTGTGAACAAAATTCAATGACAAAAATATGAAAAGATTCTTAGATGTTGTTTTTTTTAATGTTATATTATAAATTATAAATTATAATCTGAATGATTTTTTTTGAATATATTTTACAAGGATTTTTTAAAAAGATATTTACTTTTTAATCATAAAGCCTATTTGGTATCTTTAATGATATTTTGAACAATGGTTTGAATCAACTTAAAACTCCACGAATAAAAGAAAACAAATTTTTAGTAAATTGGAAAATACTGTGCATGGCCTTCAGGTTGTGCTTAGCATAAAAGTGAGCATAAGAGAAAGATATTTTTAGCAGTTGACACACAAGAGAGAAGGAAATAAATAAATAAATAGATAAAATAAAAAAGTTAGAAGTTGTTACAGAGAGCATAATTCAGAACAATTTGTAGAAACATCTTTTGTTTTGTTTTGAGTGTAGATTATAAAGTTTCTGGTTCAAGTTTGGATATTTTATTTTATCTTTTTTTAAATTTTTTTTTGGGAATTCAATATTGGAGATTCTTTAAAAAGAGAAGCCTATTGTCAATTATGAAATCGTCAGCAGTTTTTCATCAAGAAGGTTTGGTAGCTTCCATCCAGAATTGTTCAAATTTGAATTGACTCACTTTGTTTATCATCATCATTCAATAAATTGTTGAGTCCATAAATAATTTGCAGATATATTTCACTCTTTTTGATAATATTTGTTTCCACAATAATACAAAAAAAAAAAAAAAAAAAAAATCCTTTGATTTGAAACAAGCAAAAAAAAAAAAAAAAAAAAAACAACAGAAAAACAAGCAAAAATTAAAAAAACTTGTAAGCTAAATTCTGAACAATCAGGAAGGCCAGTGTAAATTGTAACCAAAAAAAAAATTCCTTATTTATCAAAAATTACTTTGTCATATCATCAAAAAGAAAGTAGGAATTATTGTCCAAAATTGTAGAAATGATTCATGAACTATTCAAACTAATATTCTCATCCGATTGTTCATTATGGTATTTTCACTGATGTGTTCTTCTTCAAGTTTATCATTGAACCAATTGGAAAAAAATAGTTCGGGATTTGAGTGTCAGAAATTCTCACTGGCAATATTTTTTTTATTCAGTCAACACCCCACCAACAAAAGATTAGTTTGGTTTGGTTTCTTTGTTTAATGGCATATCAACCTTCATAGGTAATTTAATGCCAAAG